>JAQIUQ010000634.1:0-63097 GCA_030378365.1 Hybognathus amarus
TCTGGGATTTATGCCATTATAAATATCTCAATATCTCAGCTCTGGAAGGGTCTAGAGCCTCCATTTTTGCACTCAGGTCTAAGTCTCATGGCCCTCTATCAGAATCCAGAGTTTCAAGAAGATCAGAGAAACTCAAAATTTTGACGCAGAAAAAAAACATGACAGGGGTTATTGGACAAAAAATAGTGGGTTATTGGACAAATAGTGACCACGTGGACAGTGGAATTATGGGATGGCGTTTGGTGCCACGGACTCAGGGGTCCCAGCTGCGGTCGCAAGACACCTGTGGAAGCGGTGGTCGGTCGGACAAATAGTGGATTTGTGGGACGTTTCGAGGGTGGCTCCACCGAGGGGCATTTGCGGAACTGCCTCGGGGTTCCCGAAACTTCAGGCTCCTCCCGTCGCCCCCACCCCCCCCGGTCCCCAACAATTTTCCGCTAACCCACGTCCGTTCGCCTACGGCCCAAGGACGGAATGGACCCAGTGACTTGCTGGCAAACGTCCTGCCAGTACTGTAAAAATACAAGAAAACACAGGATTCACACAGGAAATGCATCTAACATGAATGCATTGATTGATTCCTAGGTTTATTTTTGTTATGAATAAACAAATGTGCAATATAAAGGAAAGAAGATGGGACGTAATGAAAAGCCTGTGGTCGTTGTGGTTTCTTCTTTGATGGCACTCATGGAGAAATAAGTAAAAGTAGCAACACTTGCTATCTAAGTTCTAAAATAAGTAAGTTCTGTAGTTGAAAACTGCGCTATGCAAAGGAGATGATTTACTGCGTTGCTCTGATTGGTTGTAGGTCTACCGACTATCCAATTGAGTGCAGAGGTTTTTTTTCCTGGTTTGGTTACGACACACCTCATAATCATAGCCCTACGGAGGAGTTTCAGACTCATATTCTCTCTAGAATATGAAGTCAGGCTAGCAATTGCGTGTTATAAAGTCAGAAATGCATGATGATATAAAGTCAGAATTGTGAGATTTAAAGTATTCTGAGGGGAAAAAAGTTAGTCTTAGAATTGGCCTGATAACTCGTAATTGCGAGTTTATATCTCACAATTCTGACTTTATATCTCACAATTCTGACTTTATATCTCACAATTCTGACTTTATATCACGCAATTCTGACTATTTATCTTGCAATTCTGAGAAAAAAAAGTCAGAATTGTGAGATAAAAAGTCACAATTATTTATTTTTTTGCTCCTGAGACTTCCATAGAAAATACGGTAACACTTTATTTTACGGTGTCCGTGATACGGAGTAATTACTTAATTAATTACTTAGTAGTAAACATTGTAATAACATGCAACAAAATGCAATTAACATGTAACGAAGTTATGGAATAGCCTGTACTTACAGATTGTAATTACACTCATGTAATAGACAGCTACTGTTACACATGTGTGACAGGCCAAGTCAGTTACATATGTTCTACCGACTTGGTACAATGTAATTATATAAAAAAATATGTTGTACTACTCAATGTAACAACAACTATTTAAATATGTTACTAAGGTGTGAAAAAAAGCCTGCAGTTCCACATGGTCATTTTGTACCTTCTAAAATAGTGTATCAAGATTGTACTTCAGTGTATTACATGTATATAAGGTATGAGATACACATAAAGTACACTTAAGTACAATCTTGATACACTTTATTTTACGTAGCTTATACCTGTGTAATATTATGTAATTTGCAAAAAAAACACAAATAAATACAAAATAAATATTATGTAATTGCAATGTAATTAGGAAGGTACCGCATGCATTTATGCTGTGAACGAGGGAGTTAAGCCTAATTTAATCTAAACTACATATGGATAAGGTTAGTAGATACACATGAAGTGAACTTAAGTACAATCTTGATGCACTTTATTTTACGTAGCTTATCCCTGTGTAATATTATGTAATTGCAATGTAATTAGGAAGCTACCGCATGTTTTTATGCTGTGAACGAGGGTGTTAAGCCTAATTTAAACTAAACTACATAGATAAGGTTTGTAGATACACATGTAGTACACTTATACTACAATCTTGATACACTTTATTTTACGTAGCTTATACCGGTGTAATATTATGTAAATTGAATGTAATTAAGAAGCTACTGCATGTATTTAAGCTGTGAACTAGTGGGTTAATTCAGATGGATAAGGTAATGTAGATACTCATGAAGTGCACTTAAGTATTTGATACACTTTATTTTAGAAGGTACAAAATGACCATGTGTAACTGCAGGCTTTTTACCTTAGTAACATATTAAGTACTTGTTACATTGTACCAAGTCGGTAACACGTATGTAACCGACTCGGCCTGTTACACATGTGTAACAGTAGCTGCCTATTACATGAGTGTAATTACAATCTGTAAGTACAGGCTGTTCCATAACTTAGTTACATGTTAATTACATTTTGTTACATGTTATTACAATGTTTACTACTAAGTAATTAATTAAGTAATTACTCTGTATCACGGACACCATAAAATAAAATGTTACCGAAAATACTATATATATTATTTTTTTATATTTAAACTACTTCTATTATTGATTGTATCAGGGTGAGAAGAAAGTTTCAACCGATATAAAAAAGTCTCTAAAAAAATGTCCTACCACAGCTCTAATCTGCTTAGCTGTGATTGCAGAATACATAACAGTGAAAATACATGCTCAATTTCAGTAAACAAAAAAGACAAAAAACAGGTTTCTGCTTGAGGAATCATTTATTCACAGGTTTGGCTTGTTGCTGAATGCACCACTGTTCAATGCTACTTGGAAGCAAAGACTCTTCTTCCAGGACGTTGAGACCTAAATAACATTTGATGGGACAGACAATGGACAAGCGATGGACGTACGTCTATACAAATATACAATGTGTAATCAATGCTTGTGCACTGAATTTTGCATATGAGCTAGATTATTTCCTTTATTATAATGACTTGATCTACATCCGATTAAAAAAATCGGTCGATCACAGATTGTTTTCTAGTCTAATTTTGACAAGCAAATACAGAAGATACATTTTAATTAAAAAGCAAATACATGCTATACCTTAAAGAACTACTCTTATAGACTTTGTGCTTTTCATTTACCCCTTCACGGCATCACCGGGAGCCTTTACATGCTGGAGGCTTCAAAAAGCAGTTTAACAATGTTAAATACTGAGAGCAACAAACAAAACCAAGACTGGTCCTCACTGAGACTAGTTGCTTGTGGATGGGGTCAACATGTAGGGCTACTGATGGTACTGTAAAGGATATTAAAATGATTATCACTCATACTCGGAACACATGCAAGACTGACACAATGTCCTTTACAGTGAATGTGCAAACAGATACGACATTTTGAGCCCAGAAGATCAATTTATTAGTGAACTGTATGTGTTTATGTGTGTTGTGTGTGTGTGTGTGTGTGTGGGTACTATGTACTGTGTGTGGGTACTACTATGTTGGGTCCCACTTTATATTAGGCGTCTTTAACCTCTATTTACAGTTTTTACAACACAATAATATTGTTACTGTATATGATGCACAATTAAAGTCTTTTTGTGATCATGTTGTATTGACGAAGACGTTTGCTGATTTTGAGATGGGAGACTGGTAAGGTAAAAGACAAGTTTTGTTAAGTTTAAGAGTAGAATTAGGGGTACGATAAACAGTATTATTGTACAGTAGATCTGATTACAGAGATGACATGCAGGTATTTTATAATGGTACAATGTAAAAACACATGCGTGTAAACAAAAAGTGCATTGTATCAAATGACTAGCCTAAATGTTAGTATGTCTAGTGGTTTAATACACTTGGGTCCTAATATAAAATGGGTCCATGTGTTGGAATTTGAACAGTTATGAATAAACTGCTTTTAAAAATGTACTTAGTTATCCTCATTAAGATATCAATCCGCTTTTTAAATTGTTTTACAATCTTAAGGTAAAAAGTGAATAATGATGTACTGTTTTTTTCTTGTCTCTGCCACACAAAATGCTTCTGATCAATCAGTGGTCGTATTTCAAAAACAACGAACGATACATTCAAATTAAAATTTTTGACCTTTGACCTTTTGCTAGTCAGTTCACTTCTGAACACACACACACAAAAAAAGTTATTTTGACTATGATATTACATAAAAAAGACAAATATGTACAATCTTAGTCCAAACATTAAAATCACTAGTTAAAATCGATAGTGTACATTTAGCACGTTTGTGTTTCCCGTTCCATTACACTTTTTAAATGAATCATACATTCTGTTCTCGTCAACCGGTAATTAGTGTGCGCTCTGACAATGAACAAATTCCAGGAAGTAGCTTTACAATCTATCAATCTATTTATCTTCATGGAGAGTGTTGACAGAACCGAACTAACTGACGAAGATATAATTTTAGCAGCAGCAGTTGGTCTCATATATATATATATATATATATATATATATATATATATATATATATATATATATATATGTATATATGGGGTGTAACGGTTCACAAAATTCACGGTTCGGCTTCAATTTCGATACACATAAAGTATGATTTTTTTTTTTTTTACTTTGAGCAATAATGGAACTACACTTGACTTTTCTTCGGAGCATATAAAACAAAACAGCTTCTTGGACAAAATGAAATGTAATACTGTAGTAGTTATAAACAAAGGTTTATTTTAGTTTAGAATAGATTAACATTTGAGGGAAGCAATAGTATTGATAATGTCAAAATACAACAGAAGTGATGTTACTTGAAAGCAATATAGCCTACTATTCCTGTCAAACTTACAGATAGTAGTGTTATACAGTAAATCCTTGGTGATGTTGCTGATCTGTGGATAGTTCATTCATGGCACAATGTTTCTTCCTGGTTTCCACGTCAGCGCTGTTTAATCCGTTAATAACGGAGAAATGTGAATTTTTCTCACTAGATCTCGCAGCGATGTTATTACTTTAGTTGCGAATTCAAATGTTTTCTTTACTGGATTTGGCTGTGTAGTAACAGTGCTGATCAAGATCGTCTGCATTTCTGCATTGGTCCAAACGGTCCAAACTGATAAATGGTCCGTCATCCAAACAACCACACAATAACGAATAGCTCAGGTTCGTTCCGCTTACATTATATTTGCCATTTGATGATGTTGGACAATGTTGTGGTCATGCCAGCGTCTCTTACATTATGAACGCGCTTACCACGCGCATACATTTGAAGTAACGAAATGTTGGTCGGCAGGACAAATGAACCGAACGAACCGTTCGGTTCAAAAATGACGTACCGAAAACCTAACCGAAAGCCTTCGTACCGAACGGTTCAGATACAAATACGTGTATCATTAGACCCCTAATATATATATATATATATATATATATATACACTCACCAGCCACTTTATTAGGTACACCTGTCCAACTGCTCATTAACACTTAATTTCTAAGCAGCCAATCACATGGCGGCAACTCAGTGCATTTAGGCATGTAGACATGGTCAAGACAATCTCCTGCAGTTCAAACCGAGCATCAGTATGGGGAAGAAAGGTGATTTGAGTGACTTTGAACGTGGCATGATTGTTGGTGCCAGAAGGGCTGGTCTGAGTATTTCAGAAACTGCTAATCTACTGGGATTTTCACGCACAACCATCTCTAGGGTTTACAGAGAATGGTCCGAAAAAGAAAAAACATCCAGTGAGCGGCAGTTCTGTGGGCGGAAATGCCTTGTTGATGCCAGAGGTCAGAGGAGAATGGCCAGACTGGTTCGAGCTGATAGAAGGGCAACAGTGACTCAAATAACCACCCGTTACAACCAAGGTGGGCAGAAGAGCATCTCTGAACGCACAGTACGTCGAACTTTGAGGCAGATGGGCTACAGCAGCAGAAGACCACACCGGGTGCCACTCCTTTCAGCTAAGAACAGGAAACTGAGGCTACAATTTGCACAAGCTCATCGAAATTGGACAATAGAAGATTGTAAAAATGTTGCCTGGTCTGATGAGTCTCGATTTCTGCTGCGACATTCGGATGGTAGGGTCAGAATTTGGCGTCTACAACATGAAAGCATGGATCCATCCTGCCTTGTATCAACGGTTCAGGCTGGTGGTGGTGGTGTCATGGTGTGGGGAATATTTTCTTGGCACTCTTTGGGCCCCTTGGTACCAATTGAGCATCGTTGCAACGCCACAGCCTACCTGAGTATTGTTGCTGACCATGTCCATCCCTTTATGACCACAATGTACCCAACTTCTGATGGCTACTTTCAGCAGGATAATGCGCCATGTCATAAAGCTGGAATCATCTCAGACTGGTTTCTTGAACATAACAATGAGTTCGCTGTACTCAAATGGCCTCCACAGTCACCAGATCTCAATCCAATAGAGCATCTTTGGGATGTGGTGGAACGGGAGATTCGCATCATGGATGTGCAGCCGAGCAAATCTGCGGCAACTGTGTGATGCCATCATGTCAATATGGACCAAACTCCCTGAGGAATGCTTCCAGCACCTTGTTGAATCTATGCCACGAAGAATTGAGGCAGTTCTGAAGGCAAAAGGGGGTCCAACCCGTTACTAGCATGGGGTACCTAATAAAGTGGCCGGTGAGTGTATATATATATATATATATATATATATATATATATATATGGCCACATTCAACCGCTACAGACACATTGGCGCGCCCGCCTTCTTGGAACAGTCAGCATGTTGTCACTCACAGTAAGAATCAATGATGCCACAACATTGCAGTTTCTGGTAGTGAAACCACTGAGATTTAAACACCCAAAGAAATGGGATAAAATGTCACAGGTGAGAATATGTTGGATTGTGTTTTTCTATGTATCAACTCAACATTACATCTTTTTACTATGGTACTTTTTAATGTTTTCTTTTACTATGCCAACTTTTTAATGTAAAGTTAGCTGACAACTTTGTCTTTTTGTATTGTGTTAGTTTAGCAAATTCATCTGCTAAAGTGTATTGCAGATATACAGATTAATGCGTCTAACTACGGTTGCAGAAGCTCAGTCAGTTTTGACTGTTCCAATATGGCGGAGGGTTTAAAGGGATAGTTCACTTTGAAATTAATTTTTGATATGATTTAGCTTACCTCAAGGGCATCCAAGATGTAGGTGTCTTTGTTTCCACAGTATTATAAATTTTGAAATGTTTAGGTCAAATGTATCTTGTCTGTCAGTCATATAATGGAAGTTTATGGGGTCTACCCTGGGTCCACCTTAAAGAGCATGCACAGAGAAGTCCAAACTAAACATGATTTAATGACTCATATTGATGGACTAAGACACGAAACGAGCAGTTTTGTGAGAAAACGAACAGTATTTATATCGTTTTTACCTCTTGTAATCACAGTCACGTCCAAGTGATCTGAAGGCACGGGTGCTTCTGTCTGCACAAGCTCCAGAAAGAGCCGGAAGTGATCTCTTACGTAGTTGCGAAAATTAAATAAATCAACGTTGTCTGTTGATATACAGGAAATTGCCATGGAAGACGATTTCAATATATCTAAATTTGTTTAGATCTTAGGGGTGTAATGATTTTCGAACCGAACCAAAAAACCGCTGATACCGAATTCACGGCTTCGAATCGCGATACTGTCATTGCGTACCGAACACACCCCACCCCGCCCCTTGCTGCCTAATGTTCAGTTTACATGTTTTCATACAATGTGTTATGTGTTGATTATTATATCTAAAAAATTAATAGCATCTGAATTTACTTTAAAAGTCTAGGCTACAACCTTTAATATTATAGTAATGTGCGGCTCTCTATATAGTTCACAGCATTAGCAGATTTTTTTTTAATCCTTATGAAATGTTTCATTGTAATTTAATTAAATTAAAGACAAAGACCTTTTTTTTTCATTAAACCACTTTAAAAAAAAAAAAATAAAAGCCATTTTAGCTTTCTAAACCAAACCGAATTCGAAACGAACCGAGACATCAAAACCGTGGGAAAACTGAACCGTCAGTTTTGTGTATCGTTACACCCCTATTAGATCTTCACAGTGAAGGATGACACTTCTGAAATCTCTGTGTAAACAATGAGTGACGTACACACGCGAGAGAGATCACTTCCGGGGCTTTCTGCCAGCGCTTGTGCAGACAGAAGCCCTCAGAGTACTTGGACGTGGCTGTGATTACAAGAGGTAAAAACGATATAAATACTGTTCATTTTCTCACACAAACAGCTCGTTTCGTGTCTTAGGCCATCAATGTGTACTTACATTTACGAGTCATTAAATCATGTTTCATTTGGACTTCTCTGTGCATGCTCTTTGTGGTGGTCCCCATATACCTCCGTTATTTGAGTGACAGATGAGAACGGTTTGACCTAAAAATTTCAAAATTGAAAATACTGTGGAAACAAAGACACCTACATCTTGGATGCCCTTGAGGTAAGCTATAACATATCAAAACTTTATATCAAAGTGAACTATCCCTTTAAATCTAGGGGCCTATAATAACAGCCGCTAATGAGGCATCTACGTAAATATTTCTATGATTGGACTGACAAGTTTCTAGTCATTCAACGTCATACATTGTAAACCAGCACCGATTATTTTAAGTTCAAACAAGCATTTCTACAGCCACATACATCAATAAATCTTCAACTATTCAGGCATTTTACACATTTTATAAAGAACATTCTATAGTCTAACTGACAGACAGAAACCAATGTTTCTCAAAAATGCTGAAATAAATAGTTATAAAGTTCAAATAAAATGTATAAACCTTAAATATTGAAAATATAAAAAGTTAATACAAAAGTTAAAAGCCCACATACAAGATTTTTGCACTGAAAGAGGAAATGCTAAGACATCAGAGAATTTTTAGGGATCAAACAGATGGCCGTGTGTGTGCGTGTGTTCACTTGAAACCGAGTGGTAGGTTTGGCTGCATTACTCTCTATCCAACACTAGAGGATGTAAAAGAGAGGTGGTTTACTGTACTAGCCAAGATACGAAGGCAGATTATGACCAACTCATTCTCATCCTAGGGTGTCACATAGTGACACGTATGACAATGCGTATACATCCAACATACATGGCACCCTTTAGCGTCAATATACTTTAAAACGCTTTGGTTATGGGTAGGTTTAGGTATTGGGTAGAGTTAGGGTTAGACCACTATGAGGCGTCTTCTGGCCCATATATATCTGTGTCTCATATTGATGCTAAAGGGTGCCATGTGCGTTGGTTGTATACGCATTGTCAAAAGTGTCACTATGTGACGCCCTAGGATGAGAACGGGCTGTTGTGACAGAGGGGCTGCGTCAGAAATCGCATACTCTCTTGAGTAGGTACTTATGTGCCTGCTAAAGAAGTACATTCTATACAGATTTAGTGTAGTATGAATGCAATACTATTTTTGCCATTTTATCATTATCATGTGACCAACCATGCGTCAGTTACGTCGCTTCACTGCAATTTACAAAACCTCTCCCGTGGCCTCATGGGATAGTAAGGTGTCCATCATATGCACACTTCAGAACCTCGCCGGAAGTAGGAGGTCATCCGGGTACTTTTTTTAGCCTATAGTACTTTGAATTCAGACATACTACTCTTGTGACATGCTGTTTTTTGCCTACTATATAGTAGAGAATGCGATTTTGGATGCAGCCATGGTCTACTAACAAAACCTCATATAGCACCAAACATGTAGTTACGATGAAGCGAAAACTCTGACAGGGAGTTCTCCTTACCGATAAAAAACTGCTAAAAGCAAAAGATTATTTTTACACCTATTCAGGTGTGCTGCTTCCCTTTCCCATCCTCTCCTAATTAATCACATCAGTTCCACGTAGCAAAACGTTCAATTTCAAAAACTGTCATCCTTTGCTATTCACACTTTTACGAGTCAATTTACCTTTTACTTAAATGTCATTTTCCACTCATTTCTGCCCAGACTGGATGTGTGCTTAAAACGGTGATGTGGGAGAGCGGACGGTCTCGGCCGAGCTGGGGGAAATGTCCTCGGACTCTGATGTGAAGTCTGCCGGAGAGAGGGTTCGAGCCTGGTCCCGGGGTTGGTGCTCTGAAAGGTGCTCTGGGTGGCTTTCACATCCTGGTGGCGTCTTCGTCTGAAAACCTGCCTTTCCTTATCAAGAGGGGTGGTCTAGGGAACACAAGAGCATGGGAGTGTTATTGACTGCTCAGGAACCAACGGGGGGAGAGTTCGGATAGTGCAGAGATAAACAGGTTTTCAGTTGTGTGTGGATTATGAATCAACAGTGACTTCAAAGTCTTTGAATTAACACTGAACTGGGGTTAAAGTGTAAAAACAAGCAAATATGGTGGTGATCGTGAACTATTTAGATATAGTGCACCATGCATAGTGTACTCTTTATCTCACATCTGATTAATAAAAAGACTCATTTTTTTCCCAGCATTTGCTTGAATTATTTGTTAGTTTAACATATATATATATATATATATATATATATATATATATATATATATATATATATATATATATATATATATATATATATATCTTATATGTAGACTACGTACATACACATTACCATAAAAAAGTTGGGGTTGATATGATTTTTTTAAGTAGTCTCTTATGCTCACCAATGCTACATTTATTTAATCAAACATACAGTAGCCTAAAAACAGTAATAATGTTGAATATTAAAATAACTCTTTTTGTATATTTTAAAACATAATTTATTCCTGTGATGGTAAAGCTGAATTTTCAGCATCATTACTCAATTCTTCAGTGTCACATGATCCTTCAGAAATTATAATATGATTTGCTGCTCAAAAAACATTTATTATTCCCAATGTCAAATACTCTTGAGTTTTATAAAACGTTTTTTTCGAATCCTTGATTCTGATTGGTCAAGAGCTGTGCTTTATTCACGATAAAACATGGCTACGACCGCTTCACCCAACGGTTCTATTGATCGCTGCGCAACACTGCGGTTCTATGTTGTTTTTATTTGAGCTTTCATGCATTTTACACATTGGAACGTTGTTGCTGTTCACACTCGGGGACTATTTTTTCCAGCGGAAGTTAGGCTTTTAGTGATTTTACTTCAAGAAAGTTGCACTAACATTGTTTTTTACTTAAATATTGTGTGTCAACCATTTTATAAAAGCAATAAGATACTCGAGGCAAGTGCTGTATCGTGAATAAGTAATATATATATATATATATATATTTGATTTGGATCAAAACCTTTCATCAAAGTTAAACATGAATGAACTTTGAACAATACCCGTTCTTAACTTAGGAAAATTTTGATTAACTTTTTTGATCAAGTTCAAATGTTAAGTACTATATTGTAAATATGTTATTGTTATTATATATATATATATATATATGTATATATATATATATATATATATATATATATATATATATATATATATATATATATATATATTTATATTATCATATTTAATTATCTGTAAATCGTCCTTTTGTAAATTGTAACAATTAATTTAATTCAACAAGTATGGCAAAAAAATGTTTTTATTGACAATTTAGGGCTGCAACAAACGATTATTTTGATAATCGATTAATCTAACGATTATTAGAACGATTAATCGACTAATCATCGATTATTTTGCCAGCTAATCATTAAAGGGTTAGTTTACCCAAAAATGAAAATTCTGTCAGTATTTACTCACCCTCATGTTGTTCCAAACCTCTATGTGTTTATTTGTTCTGCTGAACACAAAGGAAGATATTTGGAAGAATGTTTTAATCAAACAGATTGACTACCATAGTAGGAAAAAATACATACTATGGTATTCAATGGGGAATGAGATCTGTTTGATTAAAACATTCTTCCAAATATCTTCCTTTGTGTTCAGCAGAACAGAAATACTGACAGAATTTTCATTTTCGGGTGAACTAACCCTTTAAGTTTGGAATGATTATTCAGCTTTTTCAATTAGTTAAAACATTGAGATATACATATTCTTACTATAATATATAAAAAAGAAAATCAGTTCAAAAACAGGTCATTCTCTTTAAGTTTAACTCAAATCACACACAAATGCTCTCTAAGCATTGTTTAATAAGCCCACTGCTTTTCATAGAACTGAAACAGAAAAAGGGTCATTACTTCAGGACACAAAAAGGGTAAAATATTAATCTGCAAACCATTATTAAAGACATAAAATTACAATAGTTTTTTACATGTGAATTGAGCTGACAGAGATGTTCTCATTCACCTTTTAATTTACAGAATGAAAAAGTAACTGCCATGATATTATTCCTAACATCTCCTTTTGTAAGATTAAAATACAGGCAAGTAATAAGACTATCATACCTAACGTTAATAGCGTTACAATAATAAAAACAGCCCTGACTCCTAAGCTCAATCAAGCTTTATTCTATGCAAAATAAATCATCACATTACTGTAATTATATTATTATTGATGATATTATTACTATTAGTAGTATTGCATGATCTAATAAAGAGATTTACCACTAGTTTAGTTAGCTCCAGCTGGAGAACACTTGATTCTTACCGGCTCCTCTTGTGTAGGTGATGTTTCCTCTTTAAGTGCTCCAACATGCATGTTGTGCTCCGGTGAAAAGCAAGTTTTGCCTTGCATGTATTGCACATGACAGCATTGTTGGTTTTAAGTTTTGTAAAACTTTGCCAAACCTTGCTAGTTCGGATTCGTTTGCACTCGTCATAATTCGCGCTGTTTTTTCTTTTACCGCACTTGCGTTTATAAAGGGCTGCATTTACACTCTAGCGCCAAAGCGCCGTAGCGGTCAAATCGCGATATTGCAAGCCCTTACATTAGGTCACGTGAGATCAAACGACTACTCGACAACAAAGATATTTGTCGACAATTTTTTATTGTCGACGTTGTCGACAATGTCGACTAATCGTTGCAGCCATACAATTTACACAAAACTTAAATCTGTTTCATGGTTGTTAGCCTGGTAATACCAGACTCTGCTACTTCACTTTGCTTTGTAGACAGAAGCCGTTTCTCAATACCAAGTATGCAAACTTCGGACTTGCGTCCTTGGTAGTTCAGACTTGCCAAGTTCGACTCAGGAGAACGAACTCCCGAGGATGCGAGGACGCAAGTCCGGTTCTTCTGCAAATGGAACAGAGCGTACTTGATCGCGTCACTCAGCACGCTCTGGCTACTCCTGTTATCTCTTTATATATATTTCAGGTCACAATAAAACAAAATTTGCTACAACTCTGCCTCTTTTCGTTAACAATAAAACAAAATATGTTATACAACACCACTCTGCCTCTTTTCATTAAAAAGAAAATCAACATATTAGCCTAATTGCCATGTGGTTAAAGGAACGTGATTCTATTCACTAGCATATATTTATAACAAATAGAACATGATCTTTTTGTTTTCATTTTAAAAATATGAAACATTGATTTTTATTGACATTTATCAAACAGAGACAGGGTTATGGCATTTTATTTTATTGTTCATATACTGACGATAATATAAAAAATGTAAAGAGCCATAAAGTTATGAAACCTCAAACTCTATTTTTTTTTTGCCATGGTACTATAGTTTAGTGAGACCAGATAGACTTATACACAAGACGAATTATACGTCAAGTTTATCCACTAGACTAGAGAGATCAGAGCCAGCGGCAAACGTCAGAAGCACTAGCCGAGGAAAAGCAGTTCCAGTCGGGGTTGATCTCGCTGAGTGTCCGCTGAAGGCTTGGATGTCAGAACTCCGAAAACGTCAGATGCATTTTTCAGATAGGCGCTTTCTTTATAAATAAACTACAGATTTGAGATTTAAACAACCACATTCTCGCCTGAAACACTCTTAAAATTACATTTCATGACTCAATAACAGTAGTATTTTGATATTTCGCGGATTTTCTCCTCTCTCCTATTGACGCTTGCGGGTTGGTGCGAGGTGCATTCTGGGTTACCTGGCTGTCTCAAGTCCACACAAGTCACCTCTCGATGCATCCTCGGTAAACGGGGCGGATCAAGAACACATCCGGGGATTTGAAGTGAACTTGGCAAGATGTGAACTTTGAATTGGAACGGTACTTGGGCAGCGACTGATGACGTTTCACAAGTCCACAAGAACACAAGTACAGACAAGTACGCATATTGAGAAACGGCTAGAGTCTGGAATGCAGGTGGTTTGCAGTCACGTGATTGTATTTACGCGCGGACTGCAGGTAGAGGGCAAGGAGTGAAGAGCGCAATGGACGAGATGGAGGAAAATCCGTACTGTACTACTTTAGACGCTATTACAAGAGAAATATATAAACAGAAAATCGAAACATATGTTGGACGTGATCCTTACGTTATGAAGAGGACCGATTTTCAACTGAATTGAGAGATTTGCCTGCCATCGAGGCTGTAGATATCATCAACTAAAGCCCTATTCGCACGGGATTAGTATTACCTGGGGACCACATGTGAATTTGAAATTACCCACCCACATCTGTGTTTCGTGTGGCGCATTCGCACGGGATAAGCGAAGCCTGTGATCTAATCATTCTTTTTGTTTTTGCTCTTATGGTTTTCAGCTTTCTCTTTCTGCAAATTGTATGAGTTAGTTGTACTAGCGATATGACCCCGCACCCAAAATACTATTAAAACACTCCAACTCAGCCTCTATTATCCGCGAAAGATGGATAAAAAGGCACAGATGAAACAAAAACCTTGAAAAAATGATATATGATCCGGCCAAATCACAGAGATGTCGATTCGCACGGGACTAATATTATCACAGGACCTCGGTGTTCGGCGAAATATAGTAGGTAATTTGCGGGGGAATTATTACTTTACAAATTACAGACATGGCCGATTCGCACAGGATTAAGATAACAGACAAACTCCGCAATTATTACAAATTACTACAGGTCACCAGATAATACTAATCCCGTGCGAATAGGGCTTTACAGACATGCTTTGACTTTACAAAGTTCAGAAACTGGCACGTTACACAAACAGCCACATAAGTGTATTTAAACACCTGAATAATGTAATTATAAGCCACATAAATAATGTATTAACTCACATTTGACGAAGTGATCACTGCACACTGTACAAACACACGGGCATTTTCCCATTCGGCTCCTCTGCAGACGCAAATTAGGTTTACAAGGCATTTTTTACAGGTGTTTTTCTGTCAATTTCTTGTATTTTCCCCCTTATGAACAACAACTTTTGGCACACAATAAAAAAATCTTTGTGGTTTGATCAATTTGAGCAACCATAAACGACGCTAAACAGGCATTTGAGTGTGTTATAGTGCTTCCTAATATAGAAATTCACTTCCTGCCCTCCATCTGATCTTCGCGCCATGGCAACGCAGTGTCGTGACGTCACGTGAAAACAAGCTATAGAGAAGTGTTTCTCTCTCGCAAGGGGGCACTTCTCTGAAGTTTAAAATAAGTGGTTACCCATAAGCCAATCAGATAAGTTTATTTATGATGCATGTTATGCGCCGACACAGCTGCATCGACCATCGAGACATTATGCATCAAACTCAAATCTATGATCGAACTTCCACTGTAAACAGGTAGCGGCACTTTTGTAAGGGCTGCAAAATGTGTGCCAACCGGGAATGAACAATTCACAAACTAAATATGATTTGCTGAGCTGCGGCCGCCTCACAGCGTCGGTGTGCCCTGCTCTTGTGCGAGTCATGACTGGTTAATAAGAAGTTCATTTTACTGACTCTATGAGTCATTTGAGTCATTTGGTTTATTTAAGTGGATTCAATTTTACAACTTTAACAGCCAAATTCCCCGATCACATCCACCTACGCAATGTTGATCATATTCTGAATTAAGAAATCATAATGCAGTAAAAAATGATTTACAGGGAACATAAATAATCACTTTACCTTCTGAGTCTTACGTTCATTTGTCACGTGACATAAACAATGAACAGATCGTTCATAAATCACATATCTGGGACTAATGCAGCAGGATGTCGAAACGAAAAATGGTGGATTGTTGTTATTATTATGATAATAATAATAATAATATGATAATAAGAGCGCACCAGGCGCGTTCACAGCCGAGGAGACCTACGTTCTTTTCATTGCCGTAAAAGACAGAGAAGTGACGTTGAATGGGGGTAAGTTATGTCCTTATAGTTATGCATATTATGCATATAACGTTAGTTATGGCCAAACAGGTCTGATCCGTCATTACTACAATAAGCCAGAAAAGATTGGGTTGCGTAAATGTGTAAGCGTGAAGTGTTAATATTTTTCCTTGTTATAATGTATGATTTCAAAGGTAAAAACGGCTGCATCTGTGTTGATGAGAGAGAATCCAAGTGTATGCGCGTTGTGCAAGCTACATAATGGCCAAGCATGCTGGTTGTTGCTGGTATACGTTGCAAATAGAGGGGCAGCAAAATTGTTTTTAGCCTAGAGCGGCAGAAGTGCACGAGCCGGTCCTGGCTGTAAACACTTGATGATGCGAGCGAAATACCAGAGTGAACATGGCTGTAAACGACTTTTGCTCCAGTTTGAAAAACCCAGCAATGTTCTCCATTACAGGGCGAATTGCATCCCGTGTCTTGTTTCCCATTTCTGCGGTCGTTTCGGTTTTTCGATTTCTCTAACCTACAATGTAAAACTCGGCGCTTACCGTCTACGTCACGGCTCTCATCCCGCCTTCTGTTCGTTGATTGGCCGGCTGTTTTCAGGCCGGTGGAAAACTGAAAGATAGGCTGCTATCTCAGACTCAACTACAGGAGCGAAATGAAATTAGCGGAAGTAGGAGTCTGACGGAGTCAGGCTAGGGGTTTGTATGGTTTACCTTTGAACATTTTTAAGAGCAGACCTAACTAATCAAAATGAGTTCTGTTTTCATTATGGATTTTACTTTCCACCAACACATGCTTGTGCACTTTCAGTGCGTTCTACATCCAGCACAGGACCACACATTCACACTAGTGTTTAACCCATAACCAGCAGTGTCATGCACAAGTGTACACTTCAACTGTACAAGCTTCTTAGACCAGTAACACAGAGCAAAGAAAGGGAAAAGTGAAGCACTGACAAACACAATTCAGCACAGCACCACCAGAAAACATGAGCTGAGAAGCATGAATGGCATCCCCACTATATGGACTATGGAGACTGCCAGCACGTTGCCATGTAAACACTGATGGTTTGAGCCGCTCTGTGGGCATACCTTATCCAATACATCCCTGGGTTCGGGTAGCAGTCCAAAGACCCTGAACGCTTGATGGAAAACCCCTCGTCCGGCTGAGCAGGGAGAAATGAGTGGAACTCAATAGATTAGATTTGTATGTCACCGTGGTGTAAAACAGCACAAGCTTTGAGCCATGAAGTGCTGTTCAATAATGGTGTGATGTTTAGATTTTTACAAAACAGTAGCAGTGAGCAAACCAAGTGTTTAGAATGTTTCACCACTTCTATACAAACACTCAGTTCGGGAAATAAAAACAACTAAGCTAATGAAACGGTAAACATGCAAAGCAATGTGCTAGCAAAGTATGCTAAATGTTCATATATATTTGGGGACAGTAAGAAACAACAATATTAAAGGAGAACTCCGGCGCAAAATGAACCTTTGGTCTAATTACACATTTGTACCTATTCGACCGTTCTCTGAGATTTGTTTCCATGATATTCGAATGTAAAGAGTTTTATCTCAAAAGAAACTGTGTGTATATGCTAGTATATGGGGGCATATAATAAGTAAAGAGAAATCGCTAGTTTATACCACTAACAAGGCTCAAAATAGCCCCACACTAACTCAGTAACATAATGAGGGTCCCTACATGCAAACTGAAGCATTGAGGACTTTGTAAGAGTACAGACCGTTTAACACTAGAACGGCCATAACGGTCATTTTGACCGTTTTGAATTTTATATCTACAATAACTTTGTTGAAAAAAATAATAAAATCCTGCTGGTACCTGACTTTTCCTAAAATTGTCTGTATTTTCATTTAAAATGCTTTTCATATAAATTAAGTTACGTAAACGTAAGGCAAAACAAAATGAAAAAAATGAACATATTTACCTATTTCGGCCATAGACGGTCATATTGACCACACTGAATTTCGCTGTATTTTTTTGTTAGCTAAATATCCCGCGGTTGATCGTGGTCTCTCAACTGTCAACAGAGGTCCGTCCGGTCACAGCGGTGTTTGCTATATAATAATTTCTACATTAGTTGTTGATCAGAAATAAGCAAATAAAACCGGACTACAGGATGCCCTGGATATGCTTTAGAACTTGACGAGTGATGATTCGGATGCAGGGGAACAATCGGAGCTGGAAAGTGACAGTGACGTTTCCTGGGTGCAAGTTAACATTTCCTCCTCATCAGAGAGTGATTCAGAGTCAGAGTCCACATCAAGGAAAAAGAGACGGCTGCTATCATCAGACACGGCCGATCCAGATGTTCCGTTCATGTCGGATGATCCTGCGAGCTCCGCTGGCCTGTCCTGCGCTGTTTGTTTTGCTGCATGGACTGTTCACTAGTTCTGCTAGTCCTATTATTATTATTAGCCTATTTAATATTATTATCATTATAATATTATTATCGTCTCGTTTTCGTCTTTGAAAAAATGTGGTTGACGAAAATAATTTAATAATTTAACAACGAAATAAACACTGTTTTGAATCTAACACCGTGTCCTAACTACACGCGCCGCGACGCCGCGACACGCGATAAAAGGTATCTTTTCCATGTTAATCAGAGTTTTTGTCCTAACCAGACGCGATGCCGACGCGCGAAGTTTCTATTTTAGAAACGGTTCCTATTTCTGCGACGTCGCGGCTGACAGATCCGCCCACACAGAGATCTCATTGGATGGAAGTTCTGCGTTCACTGCGTTCTGTTCACTAGGTTGTGATAGGCCCCTTGCTCTGCTCTTCTTTGATTTATTGGATGCACCCACATCCTCGTCTTCCTCCCCTGTAATAAAAGAAAGGCCACTAATATCTTCCTCCTCCAGAGCTCTCGTTTGAACCTCGGACCTTGGGGAAAATAATGAATGCAATATTTCGTATTCAATAATCTCATTTGTAATCTTTTTTGGTCATTAATAATCTCAGGTGTTCATTGTTTTTTTTTTTTTTTTGTAGGCCTGTAGTATTAAAATTGTCTCATTTGAGTTTGAATATATTTTTCCTTCCATCCATAATAAATCGACGGGATGGATATGAATTTCCCTATGAACAAGATCGAATAAACTGATTGGCATATGAATAAATTACACTGTTTGAGTACACATTATTTATTTTAGTTAAAAATAGGTCGCTGTGCCACAAACATAATGGATAATTTACCTCAGATTTTGAAAGCATTTAATATAGCATTCAAAATGAATTTTATGCAAACATACAACTGTACTTCATAACAAAATTAGCCAATGAGTATGTTTTGTTAATGTTTTGATTTTTAATAATGTTATTTCTTGATTTGATTATGTCCTTACCCATTTCCAATGCCAGTGCGGGCCAGCAGTGCGCTTTCAGAGAGACTCCGCCCACACGCTGTTCTGAATGGCTGTGATTTTTGATTGACGTGTAGCGTCTCACAGTCGCGTCGCGTCTAGTGTGGACAGACACACTTGCTGTCGCTGGAATTTCATCGCATCGCGTGTAGTTAGGATGCGGTGTAACGGTCAAAATGACCGCTTGTGGCCGTTCTAGTAGTTTTGGAATTTTGGCACTTCTAGTGTTAATAAAAAGATACTTTATAAAGACAGTTCACTTTCGTGTATACGGGCAGCAGACATCTTTGTCACGACAAGTCAAACCACGAATGTTGTACAGAGTGAGCTGAACTGTATGAAGTTCAGCGAAGTTTTGAACTGTGTGGGTTCGTGGTTCGACTGTCTGTATACACAAAGTGTACAGTGTCTATAAAGTATCTTCTTATTAAACGGTCTGTACACTTACAATGTTCTCAATGCTTCGTTTTGCATGTATGGACCCTCATTATGTTACTGAGTTAGTGTGGGGCTATTTTGAGCCTTGTTAGTGGTATTAACTAGCAATTTTTTTTCCCTTTTAAATGCCCCCATATACTAGCGTTATACACTAAACAGTTTATAAAGATAAAACGTTTTACATTCCATTATCATGAAAACAAATCTCAGAGAACGGTCGACTAGGTACCAATGTGTAATTAGAGTCCAAGGGTTCATTTAGCGCTGGAGTTCTCCTTTAAGCAGCACAAGTGTTTTCAACAGCAATCAGAAATATTTCTTAAGCACCAAATCAGTAAACTAGGATGATTTCTGAAGGATCATGTGACACTAAAGACTAGAGTAATGATGCTGAAAATACAGCTTTGACATCACAGGAATAAATTACATTTTAAAATATATTAAAGCTGCAGTTAGGCATTTATTCTCTTTTTCGCCATCTCTGTTCAAAATCTGCAATTGCAGTCATTCGTTGATATCAAAATATCAGTAAATATTTTGTTTAAACTTTTTTGTTTGTTTGTTCAAAATTAACGAAATTTAAATAATGAGTCATTACTTCAATCCTTCTTCTAAAACGTGTTTTTGTCTCACCCTGGTTCACTATGCTAAGCATATTAAAAGTGTTTATATTTTAGACCTTTACATTTTTACCTTTAAATTTACATAAGGATTTAGTCATTTTATGCAATTGTCCGAAAAGAAAAAACATGTATGAAAAACATAAAAATAGAGGAAACTTTGGCTAATTTGATCCAGTCCCTGACAACAGTGCTGACAGTCGTTATATAAGCAGAAAGCAGAGTCAGAGGAGGAGATGTCAGCCATAAGAAAGCAGAAGGATGAAGTCTGCCAGGAGAGAAGAGGAATGAGAGAAGAACAGCTGATGGATGAGTCAGCGAAAACCTATGAGATAAGAGCACAACCTCCAGAACATTTTAATAACTCAAACTATATTTAAGTATAATGTTCCAAAAGACAAAGGCTGTTCAATCTCAAGACAATGCTAATTGTATAAGTTGTTTTTTCCCATCAAATCTCTTGCAGAAAGCTCACATGCCTGAACAAGAAAAAAATACAATACTTTAAAGGGATTGTAGAAAATTATCCCATAATTTACTCACTCTTAAGCCATCAGGTGTATATGAGTTTCTTCTTTCCGGCCAGAGGTCACGCTTCTGTCAGAACTCAACTCGCATCAGACCGTTGCCGAAAGCCAGTGATTATAGTTTGTAAAGTTATAAATATATATATTGCAGGGCTTGACATTAACTTTTTGAGGCACTTGTCCTTTGGACAAGTAAATTTATGTTTCACTTGTCCATGCACAAATGTCACTTGTCCGGGTAAAGATTTATAATTTTATCTAGGGCTGCACAATTTGGGGAAAATGTCATATTGCGATTATTGAGGTCAATATTGCGGTTGTGATATGCGATTGTGATATAATAAACAAATGATTTCATGAGTCAACTTGTTTGGTTCTAAACCAAATGCACACACAGATTAGTGATAATTCTGAAATTAGCAATAACAACTAAATGTTTGATAACACCTATAATGATCAATAAGCCATTGATGTCTGGATAAAAATGAACTGTCTAACAGGTAGGACATATACAGAAATTGAATAAAGTTATCAAACAGTCTGCGCTGCGTAAATTATAAATTATATATAGACTACTCCTTATTAAAGCTACACAAGTTCTTTAGTCAGGAGCAGTGAGTAATTTTCTCCGTTCCCTTTGTTCTTTCATTAACTTTACTGACAGAACGCTTTATTGGTAGCTGACCCTTTAAGGAGCCACT
This sequence comes from Hybognathus amarus, assembly GCA_030378365.1. Classification (NCBI taxonomy): domain Eukaryota; kingdom Metazoa; phylum Chordata; class Actinopteri; order Cypriniformes; family Leuciscidae; genus Hybognathus; species Hybognathus amarus. The sequence goes on from JAQIUQ010000634.1 coordinate 21,718, forward strand.
GTGGACAGAGACGCGGATATCATACGCGCCTCATTCTCTCACGAGTCACAACTCTTTATGTCCATCATAAGACTGCTCTTACGTTATAAAGATACTCGACAAATGACATTTTGGCTTAATTGTGTGTTGTTGATGTTCGTTCAAGCGCGAAAGAGAACTTGTGACGCGTGGGGTCTTTCTTTGAGTGAAATTCAGGACATTCACAGGCAGCGCGAAAAATTAGTTTGTTTCAAATCTGTAAAGTTAAATCTGTAAAATAGACGTAACGAGTGGCACATAACGTGAAGTAACATGGCATTTTATTTTGTTAGAAATTTAACTTGTCCGGTTCGGACAACTAATTTTCTCTTACTTGTCCTACAAAAAATCCACTTGTCCCGGACAAGCGGACAAGCCTTAATGTCGAGCCCTGTATTGTCTTACAAAAACGTATCGCTTCGCTTCAAAAGGCATTTATTAACCCTCTGGAGCCATATGCATTACTTTAATGATGGATGGATGCACTTTGTTTGTGCTTAAAAACTCCTTCTGGGAGTCAGGATATGATTGTATTTGGCTGATAGAAGAAACTTATATACACATAGGATGGCTTGAGGGTGAGTAAATTATGTGATAATATAAATTTTTGGGTGAACTATCCCAGTCATGCCAATAATAGTCCACTAAAATATTATGGCTGCCTATAAAGTGATAATCTGTGCACTAATGATTGATTTGAGAATATTGGCTTCAAATTCACGTGGATAATATAAACCATCATAAAGAATATAAACTTTTAAACATAATAGCTACAGTATATAGACGATTCTTACTGCTATGACAGTGACTCCTGCAGTGATGCTGTTGGCTTTGGGCCCCGTGTTGAAATGTTTCTTAATCTTGCCGGCCACAGACAACTGGTGCTGGTTCTCACACATTCTGTCATCCTGAGAAAGAATAGGAAAATACCTCCACATTACCTTCCAATAGTCTGAGAATGGTACATATACATAAATCGGTAATTCAAAAAAATAACAAAGACTTACATTAACCCAGGGATGGTCTAACACCTGTAGAGCTGTGTATCTCTGGTCAACGTCCACCTGTAGCATGCAGGTGATAAGTGTCTGTAGAAAAAGCAATTAAGAAAGTAGTGATGGTCAAAAGTGAGGTCATTCTTTTTTTTCCAGAACTTTTAAACTGTTTTGTTTCACCAACCTTTGCAGAGTCAGATACATTGTCCCAGTATGGAAGTGGAAATTCCAGCTGTCCCATCAGAATGTGCTCAAAAAGAGCCTCCTGATTATCTGTGCTCCTGGACAGATATGCAAATAGTTTTTGAATATTCATAAATATGTATTGTGCTGTTGCAATAAGCACTGAAGGTACATCTCACACTATCTATCCTTGCATGCAGGTCAAAATAGAATGATAGGAAACGGCCACTAGAGGGAGTAAGACATCACAATTTAACTTCTTTTTTTTATTCAAGCAACATACATTTTGTACAAATACAAGTATTAAACATTATGCATACAATACAAAAAAGCAACTATAAACCATATGTAAAAAAAAAAAAAACTTGATGTAGATTTTTTTTTTGTTCGTATGTCCTTCAGGTTTATGAGCACCAAGATGGGAGCAAATCTCGGAAACTAGGGAAATTTGGCTTTTGGATTAATGCGTTTATTGGTGTGAGGGCAGGACAACCTGTCACTCATATGAGATCAACCAATAGCAAGCCACAACAATCCAATGAATTCCCGATGGATAAAATCAATTTTTCCCATTTAAGAAGTTGTTTTCTTATTCAAGTCTATCACAACTTCTGTTTAATGCTGACTTTAACTTACAATGATGCTGTACTTACTCACGGAAAGGAGGGAAGCCACAAAGCAGAATGTATGTTATGACCCCTGCCGCCCAGATATCAACCTTCAAGCCATACCTGTAACATTGAGAGAAAAACACAATATGACAGTTATTTTCTGGCTTTACTGACCATATTTGAATAACATTTCCATGCTAATGAAGACGTGATTGACCCAGTCTCTGCGACAATCTCTGGAGCTACATAGGTCGGGGTGCCACATATAGTGTAAAGTGGACCGTCCACAACTGTCGCCAAGCCAAAATCCCCCAGTTTCAGAGATTTGCTCCCATCCTGGTGCTCATAGACCTGAAGGACATATAAACACAAACAATTCTACATCAACATACTTGATATTTAGGTTCTTGAAATAAAAAAAACAATTATGATTAAAATATTAAATATAATTTAAAATGAAAGTAAATAGAATATATAATAAAATGCAGTCTGTAGTTGTTCCTCTTTGTTGCCATCTCTGCTTGAAATCTGCAATTGCAGTAATTCACGGAATTATCAACTTTTCGTGGGTTGTACTTCGACATGGCACAGCGTGGATGCAGGCACGTGCACACATAGACATCAAAGGGGGCTTGAGCACCTGCCCTTTTTATTCCTGGAGAGAAAGTGCCCTTTTTTCTGGTGTGCTTTTTTAATTTTTGAAAAATAATATATATTCCTGTTTGAGCACAGCTTCCCTGTCAAACAAATATATTAATTGAATAGTGTATCTAAATATCAGGTCTGAACACAGTAGGGTCTGAAGCGGCGATCAAGAGGAGTTAAAGCGTCTGCTCTACACTAAAAAAATGGTGCTAAACAGCACTAAAAGTGGTTCATTGGCTTGTAATCATAGGGGAACCACTTTAATAGCACTTACCTTTTCATATGGTGCTATGTAGAACCATAAGAGGTGCCATAGATGCATGTTAACCACCCCAGAGAACCACTGAAGAACCGCTGAAGAACCAAACTGGGCTTAGTGGTGCTATATAGCACCATGACCACCGCAAAGAGCCCCTGAAGAACCTTTTTTTAGAGTGTAGTGAGCTCGCGCTGCACCATCGTTTGGACTTTGAACCGAGCGGATAAACAGTCCGTGAGACGCGCGCGGTTCAAATGTGTTTCGTTACGCTTTTGGCACATAAACATTATCGAACATTTATCGAACTCGACATTGATATCGAGCATTGGCAATATTGACTTGAAATTGAATAAAAAAATATAAATTTAAGACATGGCTGAATGTAATTTATGACCTTGTATGGAAAATCCGATAGTTTTTATGACTTTTTATGGCCTAAAATTCTTATTATTAAAGTTAATGGGCTCTATCTTGCACCCGGCGCAAATGACTTTATACACTGACGCATTTATCATTCCTATTTTGCACTCGCGCAAAGCGGGCTTTTTTCCTCCACAGACGCACGTTGGTAAACTAACAAATGAACTTGCGCTTCCTGGGCGGGTTGGCGCAAAAAGGAGGCGTGTGTCGGCGCAAACAATCCCTGGTGCTATTTTGCAGTTCCAGAAAACAATTGCGCCAATGACCAGAAAAAACCTGGTCTAAAGTCAGTGGCGCGTTGCGCGTACATTCAGATGCTATTTTAAGCGTGCATGCTTGGCCATAATACAGAGTGTGAACAACGCAGATACACTGTAGATGATTCTTTCATCAACACTTTTTACTTTTTGCAAATGATACATTATTATACGGAAAAATATATAAACATGAGGGAAATCATTGTTGTGTCCATGATGATGGGAAAAACAGGCATAAAGCTTACACATTTACCCAAATTATTATATGCATGTTTAACCCGAAGCTAATTTGGGTGGGTTTGTCCCATCCCTAGTGTCCCTTCTCTTTCTTTTACGGCCCTGACGAGAACATCGTTCTCACTCGGCTGTGAACCGATGCTGAAGCGCGCCTGGTAAATGCGCCGTTAAAATAGAATTGCGCCACGGAACAAGCGCATCTCGTTCATCATGCTCTTAAAGGGAATGTGAAATGACGCTCTTATTGGTTTATTTCCGTTACGCCCAAACCACACCTATGAATAATGAAGCTACTCCAGACCAACCCCTTTTAGATTTGCGCCAGGCGCAAGAGGCATTTATCCCGCCGGGAAAATAGCAACAGCGCCGGGATCCGCCCACAAAGTTAATTGCGCTTTGCGCTTTGACACTTGCGTTTCAGATCGTTAAAATAGGGCCCAATGACTTGCATACATCAATAGTCTTTCCCCTGAAATTTAGAAATCTAAATTGGTGAATTCAGAGGAAATCTACTGATGCAAACAGATGGAGGATAGTAGGTTTAAAACAAACTCCATCTAAATGTGGATTTTGAAGGTTTTATTTGATGATGATACAGTCTTCCCTCAAATGCGAAACTAAGTCCATGTCACTATCAGGTGTATCAAATATATAGCATAGAAAACATGCACATTGTGGCATGGTTTCCTTTGCTGCTCAATAAACCTGGTGAATACTAGGGAGAACATTGGTTTCTGTGTGAACTGATTATTTTGAAGACATCTTTTGAAAATGAAACAATTGCGTGAATTTGAGGAAGATAAAATTAACTTAAATACATTTTATAAAAAGTCAGAGTTGTGTTAATATATATATATATACTTTTTTGTTTAAAAAAAGTCAAAAGAAAAGAAAAGGTAATTATGAGAAGTGCCCTTTTTTTCACTTGAGCCCCTGCCCCTCAAAATGTTTGTGCACGTCCCTGCGTGGATGAATCCAATATTTTGAGGAGAATGTGCAGCTGTCAATACTGCCATTAATAAGTTTAATTATCCACCAGTACCACTGGAATTAAAAACATTACTACAAGTTTACCGCTTTGAATTGAGCTACGGGAACAAGATAGTTTTGAACACTTATGTACTTGCTCAAAAATGTATTGTGGATCATTTTTAACTCAAAGCAGTTACGGACTGTAGCTTTAAATAATATATTTTGCTTCATAAAAAATATAATGCATTACAAATCAAATAAATATAATTTTAGATTTTACCATGGGGGAGCTCAAATGCTTTGTCTAATTTGTTTTTCTGAACAGTTTGATCTCAGTTTTAAGTGTAGAACTGGTTAAATAACCCTTCTTACACAAGCTTTAAAACAAGTTCAACTAAATACTGAGACTATTTTACCCGTCTTATCAGACACAACACCGTGTTGAAACTTCGTGTATGACAAAGTGTGCCTAGCACACATTATTTATTCTGTGAGTTATGCAAATTTGTGACCGATAATGTTAATGCATGCTCTGAATTGACTCCGCAGAGATTCAGACTTTTTTTAAGGTTTCTGTACTAGAGAGAAGGGGAAAAACATTTAAGTTCTGACCTTTATTCCAAGGTGCATTTGTGAAAGTATCACTGAGATACTGTCATTTATAGTGACAATATTCTCTGGTCAATACATTAACACCCACCAGGAGATTCTCAGGTTTGATGTCACGGTGAACAATGTTAAGGCAGTGCAGATATTTGATAGCGCTGGACAGGTTATAAAGCATCCCGCTGGCGTCCCGCTCTGTGTATTTGTTGGATGAGGTGATGGCATCAAATAGGTCGCCACCCTGTTCATGCAAACACAATTCACAGATTATACAGGAACAATATCTGAGCAGTCAAATTTAATGCAACCTACAAAACTTACTGAAAAGTAGCCAGTTTTATATTCTAACAAGTCCAATAATAAAAAAAAAGCATATAAACTTTTAAAAATGTATTTATTCCTTTGATGGCAAAGCTGAATCATTTTAATATGATCTGGTGCTCAAGAATACTTTATCAATGTTAATTTGCTGCATAATATTTTTTATGTAAATCACAATGCATTTTTATCTAGGGCTATTTGATGAACAGAGCATTTGAAAGAGAAGCATTTACTTGAAATATTACATCATACATGTATTTACTGCTACTTTTGATTGGTTTAATGCATCCTTGCTTAATAAAAGTTACAAGCAAATAAAACACTAACTTAGGCTAAAACTAACAGGACTCCAGACTTTTATTTTTTAACTAGGAGAACTGTAGCCCCTTACTGAACATTTTAGAAACACAAGCTGAAAATGTACTGTAAATCCACACCTTAAATCTTGAAAAATACTTGAAAAGTGCATGAATTTCACTCTCAAAAGGTTGTAGAAACCCTGATATTAATAATGTAAAAACATTTGACTATGTCGGTCACAATACCATAATTACATTTAGCGTTACTGCATTAAATCCATGGTGAATGTTGGTGATTTGTGGACTGAAAAGCCTTCTGTAACTTCGTTCATGGCACAATGTTTCTCCTGGTTTCCACATCAGCACTGTCTGATCTGATATGGTTTATAACAGAGAATTTTGCGCAGAGTTTGAATGCTTCTCACTAGATTTTGCAGAGATGTTAATAACTCTGCTGCAAATTCAAATAATTTCACACTGGATCTCCCAGCTCTGTGTAGTCGCGTGATCAAAGATCAGCCTGCGAGTAAACCTTTTCTGAGCTTGCACTGTGTTTGTCTATTATTGGTTTCGTTCCACTTTCATTACATTTACATTGTTTGGTGTTTCTAATTAGCCTAGAAATCTAGACGCACCCTAGCGGCAGCAAAAATTATTTTGCCGTAAAGTGTGGTCTAGCAACTCTCCATAGACGGTTTAGCTGGAAAGGCCCAACTCTGGCCGGGCCAATCACATCGTGTATAGAGTTGGCGGGCGGGCTTAACATAATGACGACAGAGTTGCGACGGTCAGAGCCAGCTCGGACATATTCGGTTTTAAGTCGTTCATCCTCGGCTGCGGCCGGCGCCGCGAGCGCTGTTACAAAAAACCTGTGGCGAAACTATCAACTTGTCATTTTGTCGTCGAGGATAAAGGTTTTACTCCATGTCAGCGCGCGCTTTGATCGGTAAGGTGCACGGACCTCTCCCGAATTATCTCCACCACTCCGAAGCGCCACTACTCCGCCTTCGTTTCCCTCGCAAGTTGATATTAGTATTTAAACCTTCTCTATGATATTATTTTTTTAATGACACACTGTCTATTTCTCTCTCAAACATAGTGTCTCTTTCTCTCACACATGTAGGCTAGTTATACACTTTAGGCTTTTAATGATTAGTGTTTTATTTTTAAAGTTTGTGGGTCGTGTAAAAAACTAAAACAAAAATCTCTTATGTTGGGGATGGATTCCGGGAAATCTCCCTTATTTTCAATATACAATGTTGACAGCTGGACTGGATGTGGTAAAAGTTTAATATATCAACTTGCTCCGCTGAGTACGTCACCTTCTTCATTGCTCTGATTGGCTTTAGCGCTATCCAATTGTGTGCAGAGAGAATTTGAAAGACAACCATTTATCCCACCCCTCGGATTGAGGCCTGTCAATGAAGAGTTTCCAGACCTAACATCTAGATGTAGGTCTGGCATGCCAGGCTAGTTTCTAATATCATATGCAACAGAAATGGCAGCTCTTACTTTATCAGTAGGACATAGTCTCGATAGGACTCGTGGTCACGCCTGTGCAACAAAATTTGTTAACAAAACTTTAATAATGAAAATGTCATATTTCACCTTGACCAGCTCCATGACCAGGTAGAGCTCACTGTATGTGTCCATTTCTTCAATCAGCAGAACAATGTTAGGATGCTTAACTCTCCGAAGAATAGACACCTCGTTCTGGATCATGTGTTCCTGTGAGCCACAGACAAGCCATGCATTGTAATACAGTGATCTTGCATTCTTAAGTGCAAAGTGCACACACATATTTATGCATTTGACTGAACAGGATTCAGAGATATTAAAGTCTCACCTTTCCCCTGCATTTGCTCTTGTTAATGATCTTCAAAGCGTAGTCTCTGCCTGTGGATCTCTCCATACACTCTCGGACTACGGCGAAGTTCCCATCGCCAATCATTCGTCCCACTTTGTACCTCTCGGCTATGGAAGCAGGAACCTGAGGACAATCCTCCATCAGCTCAGCTAGAAGAGGAAAAGATGTGGGATGTAACATTCTGATGAAGAAGATGATAAAACAATAATTATAGACTTCTGTCAAAGTTTCCCAGGGTTCCTCACCTTCACTGCCCGCCCCATCGCCCTCATCCATGGAGCTGCACACCTTGGTAGAGGCCAGAGAGAGAGAGGAGCCACTGTGCTGAGAGCCCTGCCAGAGAGAGGCAGTCATTTTACAATGTTTTTTTGATAAGTGAAGAGCCTGAACTAATATATACTCAAAGGATTATTGGGAACACCATACTAATACTGTGTTTGACCCCCTTTCACCTTTAGAACTGCCTTAATTCTACATGGCATTGATTCAACAAGGTGATGAAACCATTCTTTAGAAATGTCGGCCCATATTGATTGGATAGCATTTTCCAGTTGATGGAGATTTGTGGGATGCACATCCAGGGCACGAAGCTCCCGTTCCACCACATCCCAAAGATGCTCTATTGGGTTGAGATCTGGTGACTGTGGGGGCCATTTTAGTACAGTGAACTCATTGTCATGTTCAAGAAACCAATTTGAAATGATTCGAGCTTTGTGACATGGTGCATTATCCTGCTGGAAGTAGCCATGAGAGGATGGGTACTTGGTGGCCATAAAGTGATGGACATGGTCAGAAACAATGCTCAATTAGGCCGTGGCATTTAAACGATTCCCAATTGGCACCAAGTGCCTAAAGTTTGCCAAGAAAACATCCTGCACATCATTACACCAACACCAGCAGCCTGCACAGTGGTAACAAGGCATGATGGATCCATGTTCTCATCCTGTTTATGCCAAATTCTGACTCTACAATCTGAATGTCTCAACAGAAATCGAGACTCATCAGACTCATCAGAGAATATATATATTTGCAAAAATACAAAATTTGCAAATTAATGCCAACAGCACGTTAAAAGTGCAGTTTCACTGGTTTAATCAACAGAACACATACAAATACATCTAATTTAAAGGGCACCTATTATCGAAAGTTCACTTTTACATGGTGTTTGAACATAAATGTGTGTTGGCATTGTTTGAGCAAAACCACCCTAGAATGATAAAAATCCACCCAGTGTTTTTTTTTACAATCTCAATAAATCATATGCACTGTCTCAGAACGAGCTGTTCTAAGATTCAGCACTTTGTGACGTAGAATTGAGCAAGGTGGTTTGATTGACAGTGTGAATGTGGCATAGACCCCGATCTGTCTGTACACACCATCCTCCATTGTTTCAACGACAGCCGGTAATGTCTCTTGGAAACATAAGTGTTCTGTCGTGGACTTGTGGGTTAATCCTGTTGTTTTGGCTTAAAAGTTAATCCTCAAGTCTGGATCGCCTACTGTTTGCAATCCAAGGTAACCTCTAGTAAGTGTTTTTTTAATGATTTTTGAGCAAATAGTGATTTCAGTCGATGTCAGATAATTCAACAACAAATGCGTCTAAAGTTGTTGTCGTCGTAGGATGTCTGTGTATATAATTTAAACCTTGTTTGTATAGTGTGTAACCACACATTTATATATATATATATATATACACATATATATATATATATATATATATACACTCACCGGCCACTTTATTAGGTACACCTGTCCAACTGCTCGTTAACACTTAATTTCTAAGCAGCCAATCACATGGCGGCAACTCAGTGCATTTAGGCATGTAGACATGGTCGAGACAATCTCCTGCAGTTCAAACCGAGCATCAGTATGGGGAAGAAAGGTGATTTGAGTGACTTTGAACGTGGCATGATTGTTGGTGCCAGAAGGGCTGGTCTGAGTATTTCAGAAACTGCTAATCTACTGGGATTTTCACGCACAACCATCTCTAGGGTTTACATAGAATGGTCCGAAAAAGAAAAAACATCCAGTGAGCGGAAGTTCTGTGGCGGAAATGCCTTGTTGATGCCAGAGGTCAGAGGAGAATGGCCAGACTGGTTCGAGCTGATAGAAGGGCAACAGTGACTCAAATAACCACCCGTTACAACCAAGGTGGGCAGAAGAGCATCTCTGAACGCACAGTACGTCGAACTTTGAGGCAGATGGGCTACAGCAGCAGAAGACCACACCGGGTGCCACTCCTTTCAGCTAAGAACAGGAAACTGAGGCTACAATTTGCACAAGCTCATTGAAATTGGACAATAGAAGATTGGAAAAACGTTGCCTGGTCTGATGAGTCTCGATTTCTGCTGCGACATTCGGATGGTAGGGTCAGAATTTGGCGTCTACAACATGAAAGCATGGATCCATCCTGCCTTGTATCAACGGTTCAGGCTGGTGGTGGTGTTGTCATGGTGTGGGGAATATTTTCTTGGCACTCTTTGGGCCCCTTGGTACCAATTGAGCATCGTCTGCAACGCCACAGCCTACCTGAGTATTGTTGCTGACCATGTCCATCCCTTTATGACCACAATGTACCCAACTTCTGATGGCTACTTTCAGCAGGATAATGCGCCATGTCATAAAGCTGGAATCATCTCAGACTGGTTTCTTGAACATGACAATGAGTTCGCTGTACTCAAATGGCCTCCACAGTCACCAGATCTCAATCCAATAGAGCATCTTTGGGATGTGGTGGAACGGGAGATTCGCATCATGGATGTGCAGCCGACAAATCTGCGGCAACTGTGTGATGCCATCATGTCAATATGGACCAAACTCCCTGAGGAATGCTTCCAGCACCTTGTTGAATCTATGCCACGAAGAATTGAGGCAGTTCTGAAGGCAAAAGGGGTCCAACCCGTTACTAGCATGGGGTACCTAATAAAGTGGCCGGTGAGTGTATATATATATATATATATATATATATATATATATATATATACACTCACCGGCCACTTTATTAGGTACCCCATGCTAGTAACGGGTTGGACCCCCTTTTGCCTTCAGAACTGCCTCAATTCTTCGTGGCATAGATTCGAAAGGTGCTGGAAGCATTCCTCAGGGAGTTTGGTCCATATTGACATGATGACATCACACAGTTGCCGCAGATTTGTCGGCTGCACATCCATGATGCGAATCTCCCGTTCCACCACATCCCAAAGATGCTCTATTGGATTGAGATCTGGTGACTGTGGAGGCCATTTGAGTACAGCGAACTCATTGTCATGTTCAAGAAACCAGTCTGAGATGATTCCAGCTTTATGACATGGCGCATTATCCTGCTGAAAGTAGCCATCAGAAGTTGGGTACATTGTGGTCATAAAGGGATGGACATGGTCAGCAACAATACTCAGGTAGGCTGTGGCGTTGCAACGATGCTCAATTGGTACCAAGGGGCCCAAAGAGTGCCAAGAAAATATTCCCCACACCATGACACCACCACCACCAGCCTGAACCGTTGATACAAGGCAGGATGGATCCATGCTTTCATGTTGTAGACGCCAAATTCTGACCCTACCATCCGAATGTCGCAGCAGAAATCGAGACTCATCAGACCAGGCAACGTTTTCCAATCTTCTATTGTCCAATTTTGATGAGCTTGTGCAAATTGTAGCCTCAGTTTCCTGTTCTTAGCTGAAAGGAGTGGCACCTGGTGTGGTCTTCTGCTGCTGTAGCCCATCTGCCTCAAAGTTCGACGTACTGTGCGTTCAGAGATGCTCTTCTGCCCACCTTGGTTGTAACGGGTGGTTATTTGAGTCACTGTTGCCCTTCTATCAGCTCGAACCAGTCTGGCCATTCTCCTCTGACCTCTGGCATCAACAAGGCATTTCCGCCCACAGAACTGCCGCTCACTGGATGTTTTTTCTTTTTCGGACCATTCTCTGTAAACCCTAGAGATGGTTGTGCGTGAAAATCCCAGTAGATTAGCAGTTTCTGAAATACTCAGACCAGCCCTTCTGGCACCAACAATCATGCCACGTTCAAAGTCACTCAAATCACCTTTCTTCCCATACTGATGCTCGGTTTGAACTGCAGGAGATTGTCTTGACCATGTCTACATGCCTAAATGCACTGAGTTGCCACCATGTGATTGGCTGCTTAGAAATTAAGTGTTAACGAGCAGTTGGACAGGTGTACCTAATAAAGTGGCCGGTGAGTGTATATATATATATATATATATATACATACACATACACACTCACCGGCCACTTTATTACGTACACCTGTCCAACTGCTCGTTAACACTTAATTTCTAAGCAGCCAATCACATGGCGGCAACTCAGTGCATTTAGGCATGTAGACATGGTCAAGACAATCTCCTGCAGTTCAAACCGAGCATCAGTATGGGGAAGAAAGGTGATTTGAGTGACTTTGAACGTGGCATGATTGTTGGTGCCAGAAGGGCTGGTCTGAGTATTTCAGAAACTACTGGGATTTTCACGCACAACCATTTCTAGGGTTTACAGAGAATGGTCCGAAAAGAAAAAACATCCAGTGAGCGGCAGTTCTGTGGGCGGAAATGCCTTGTTGATGCCAGAGGTCAGAGGAGAATGGCCAGACTGGTTCGAGCTGATAGAAGGGCAACAGTGACTCAAATAACCACCCGTTACAATCAAGGTGGGCAGAAGAGCATCTCTGAATGCACAGTACGTCAAACTTTGAGGCAGATGGGCTACAGCAGCAGAAGACCACACCGGGTGCCACTCCTTTCAGCTAAGAACAGGAAACTGAGGCTACAATTTGCACAAGCTCATTGAAATTGGACAATAGAAGATTGGAAAAACGTTGCCTGGTCTGATGAGTCTCGATTTCTGCTGCGACATTCGGATGGTAGGGTCAGAATTTGGCGTCTACAACATGAAAGCATGGATCCATCCTGCCTTGTATCAATGGTTCAGGCTGGTGGTGGTGGTGTCATGGTGTGGGGAATATTTTCTTGGCACTCTTTGGGCCCCTTGGTACTAATTGAGCATCGTTGCAACGACACAGCCTACCTGAGTATTGTTGCTGACCATGTCCATCCCTTTATGACCACAATGTACCCAACTTCTGATGGCTACTTTCAGCAGGATAATGCGTCATGTCATAAAGCTGGAATCATCTCAGACTGGTTTCTTGAACATGACAATGAGTTCGCTGTACTCAAATGGCCTCCACAATCACCAGATCTCAATCCAATAGAGCATCTTTAGGATGTGGTGGAACGGGAGATTCGCATCATGGATGTGCAGCCGACAAATCTGCGGCAACTGTGTGATGCCATCATGTCAATATGGACCAAACTCCCTGAGGAATGCTTACAGCACCTTGTTGAATCTATGCCACGAAGAATTGAGGCAGTTCTGAAGGCAAAAGGGGGTCCAACCCGTTACTAGCATGGGTACCTAATAAAGTGGCCGGTGAGTGTATATTTAAAGATATTGTATTAAAAACTGCATATATGTTGTTGTTCTGTAAGTTAGCCATCTTCTTACATTTGCCACAGAAGCACCTGTATGACAAGTAAACATGACGCCACAGGTCCCTCGCATTAATGTAATTTCGCTTGTACGTAGCAAACTTGATCACAGAATGTGTATGTAGTTTCAAAAAATTGCGCCAGCGTTAGTGTTTGTGCGTCTGTGTGTTGCACGTCCATAATTGCAAAAAGACGCGATTACGACTCTATAAGTACATAAATGTATCAAATAACCATACCGAGACGTACTGGTCCATTCTCATTTGTGTTTATTCTGCCGGAGTCTCTTTGTACTATTTATATATTCCGAATCAAATGTACGCTGAATGAAATGTACACTCTCCCCCTCTGCTTAGACCGACTGCCATATCAAATTACGCCCTCATCCAAAGGCAGGGCGGGGATATGCAGCTCATTTGCATTTAAGGTAGTATACACCTAAAAAAGCTCATTTTTTAACAGGCCCCAAAATTACATTTTCAAATCGTTATAATAAATTAACTATGGAGTATTTTGAGCTGAAACTTCACAAATACATTCTGGGGACACCCGAGACCAATATTACATCTTGTAAAAAGGGGCATAATAGGTGCCCTTTAACAGAACATCATCAGTTATTAGAACAGGGTAATGTTGTCAAAATGTTGTTGTAAATTAGGTCAATCACTGAAAGAGTGGAAATGGAGCAGGCACACAGCACACAGCCAGGTCAAGAGTCTGGTCTGCTGTTGCTAGGAAACATTTTGGGTGAACGTGGAATTATTTAATACAGATGTGTTCAGCAGCAATTCAGTTTGATTCAGTACTATGTTGGCAAATTAAAGCCCCTGCAATATAATTATGGTCGAACAGAAATATGAAAGTGCTTGATGGTTTTGCTTGATGCAGTGAAAGACACTACACATATGAATAAGGCAGTTCCACATAGACTAACATCAAGTAAATGGTATTTTATTAAAAGTCTTTTTAGCACATTACAGCAGATGTGAAAAGTCTTTAAAGTGACAGTTCTCACCCTTCGTCTCCTCAGACTGGCTGGACTGGTGGGAGATGGACTGGGAGATTTGCCTGACCGTGGGGTCGATAGCTGACTTCCTGCTGTTCCATTAGCTGAAATTCAGAGGAACACGTTGGTAAATGTCAAAGATTTTATTAGGAGTGTCCTAGTCATATTTCACCCCAAAATCATAGGGAAGAAAACAATTGACAATATATTTTGCATGAAGAAATATATAGAAAAATATATTATTTCAGTCTTATATGACTTTTGGTGATTCTATGGGTCATCTCTCGCCATATGCAAGAAACTGTTCATGAATTTTCTAAGCAATGATTTTCCCAGGTTGCCAGGTCTTTCCCCTACCTCGCATTTACATGGGTCGGGACTCACACACACACATTAACACCTATGAGTGTGACCCTGGAGCACAAAATCAGTCGCATGGGTCAATTTTGAAATTGAGATTTATACATAATTTGAAAGCTGAATAAATAAGGTATAGTTTGTTAGGAGATGATAATATTAGGCCGAGATACAACTTCTTGACAATCTGGAATCTGAGGCTGCAAAAAAATATATATATATATATATATATATATATATATATATATATATATATATATATATATATATATATATATATGTATATTGAAACATGGCGAAAAAAATTTGTCCATCTATGTTCGCGATTGTGCTGCATTCCCTCACAAAAATAAATGTTTTATATATCTACGGTAGGAAATTTACAAAATATTTTCATGATCTTTACTCAAAATCATCCTAATGAGTGAGTATATCTTCTATAAAGTTTAGAAGGCTTTTCAGTCCACAAAATACAACATTCACCATGGTTTTATTAATATATATATATATATATATATATTAATTTTGTATTTTTATTTGCATAATGTAATTAAATGTCTTTTCCATAAAATGTCCGTTTTGAAACGATTGATGTTTTAGTTTTTTATCTCAAATTGCACATTGAACTGTGCTTTACTTTATATATATTTAACAGGCTTGTATAAATATAGGCACAGAATGCAAAATGCAACCAGTTAGTAAAGGTAAGAGTGCTATAAGAAAATTATTGAAATATATACACAGGCGTAAAGGCTACGTCAAGCTATCTCACATAACTAACACAAGACTGCTTAAAATTTTTTAATTTAAATTTTAGTCATGTATGGCATTTTAAGTGCAACATGAAATCCAAGTATTGATCTCTACAATATCGCAACAAACAGTTACTTCAATATTAGATGTATACACACGTCAGGTGCTGCTTAGAAATATGATGAAAACAAGCCTCACAGCCATGAAAAGTCTACAAAGCGTAAGATTAACCCTTCATTTAGATACAATGAGAAACAAAACAAAAACGATTGCCTACTTTAATTCATCTTCACCACCTCAAAACAAGAAAAACATGAAATCCAAACTATCTCTCCAAAAGAAATCATTTTTATGAATTTACCGCACAACACACAGTGTCCTACCTGCTAAAAAGTGCGGCAGGCGGCCAGAGCAAACTGCGATTCCTCCTGCGCTCATAGTGACTGTGAAGAGCTAGAGGATGAATGAGTGTGTGAGAGGAGGAGAGGATGCTTGTAGTGTGTTCCTGTTGGCTGCGCACACCTTACGTCATAAACATCCACAGAGGGAGGAGTTTATCTCATTAAAATGCCATATCGTAGTTGCAGTGCTGTCTATAAAGATCTCATGGCAAAACACTGTGGAGATGTTTCTGAACGGCGTAAGTGCAGCCGAGTGGATGACGTGGTGTTTCGAGTGGATTTCTGAAGTATTTACCACGGAGTGTGTGAATACAAATTTAGCGGTTTGAAGCCCTGAATATGCTATGATTCAGAGATTCGGCCACTAATATGATTCCTTTCAAAGCTTCCCAGAGCACATCAAGTAACCAATAAGGCCATCTCAGTCTCAAATATCAATGTTACTCTATGTTTGTGTCACTGTGATCCGCATATTAATAGTGCTCCCTCGCCATCTGTGATACACTATCACAGGCAGGCATAATTCAGCATGTGGAGGGTGAGAAAGCATCATCATAGTGTTATTTTTGGAATGTAAAACAGATTTGAAGGACTAAGAGATCAGATTCATTTATGTGTGTGATTACCGAACAACAAATTTGGGTGAGTAAATGCAACTAATAAAAAAAATATTAGTCAGAGAACTTCACTTTCAAACTGGACCAGACTTCATATATAGTTTCTGATGGGTAGATGTTGGTGATTAGAGGGAAATTTTATTTTATATGAACTATTTTAAACTAAAAGTTTGTTGTGGGTAATGTTTTTTTAGTGTTTTGGAAAGAGGTCTCTTTTGCTCACCAAAGCTGCATTTATTTAATCAAAAAGCAGTAAAAACAGTAATATTGTGATATAATATTTTCTTTTGAAATGTTATGTACACTCACCGGCCACTTTTTTAGGTACACCTGTCCAACTGCTCGTTAACACTTAATTTCTAAGCAGCCAATCACATGGCGGCAACTCAGTGCATTTAGGCATGTAGACATGGTCAAGACAATCTCCTGCAGTTCAAACCGAGCATCAGTATGGGGAAGAAAGGTGATTTGAGTGACTTTGAACGTGGCATGATTGTTGGTGCCAGAAGGGCTGGTCTGAGTATTTCAGAAACTGCTAATCTACTGGGATTTTCACGCACAACCATCTCTAGGGTTTACAGAGAATGGTCCGAAAAAGAAAAAACATCCAGTGAGCGGCAGTTCTGTGGGCGGAAATGCCTTGTTGATGCCAGAGGTCAGAGGAGAATGGCCAGACTGGTTCGAGCTGATAGAAGGGCAACAGTGACTCAAATAACCACCCGTTACAACCAAGGTGGGCAGAAGAGCATCTCTGAACGCACAGTACGTCCAACTTTGAGGCAGATGGGCTACAGCAGCAGAAGACCACACCGGGTGCCACTCCTTTCAGCGAAGAACAGGAAACTGAGGCTACAATTTGCACAAGCTCATCGAAATTGGACAATAGAAGATTGGAAAAACGTTGCCTGGTCTGATGAGTCTCGATTTCTGCTGCGACATTCGGATGGTAGGGTCAGAATTTGGCGTCTACAACATAAAAGCATGGATCCATCCTGCCTTGTATCAACGGTTCAGGCTGGTGGTGGTGGTGTCATGGTGTGGGGAATATTTTCTTGGCACTCTTTGGGCCCCTTGGTACCAATTGACCCTTCGCTAAGCCCCGCCCTCCCTAGTTACTGTTGCTAGGCGTAGTTACTGTACGCCTGTCAAGCTTTCGCGGCTGGCACATCTATTACAGTGTGTCTGCACCGGTGTCGGACATTCCCAATGAGATAAATAGTCATTTTCGGCGAAAAAGTGAAATATCTGAGAGAGCAAGTCAAAAGGGACTGCAGTATTGCATTCAAGGGATATATTCACGACATAATATGCAACCGATTAGAGAATAATTTCTTAAAAATTGAAGCTAAAGCCTAACGTTATTGTCCCAGTGCAAGCAGCAACCGCCTCATACGCTGACCGTTCAAATGGGAAACACACAAATTGAGGAACAGCTGTGTTCATACACAGCAGGGTATGTGAAAATCCTAATAATTATAAATCAAACAGTTTGTCCATAAATCTTGTGGAACAAAACTAATATCGAGAGAGCCGCGATCGGATTGGGTTAAAGTAACTTAGTCAGGGGTAACGTTAGTAGGACGTCGATTAACAAATCGCTGAAATATATTTTAAAGTATGTCAGTGAGCCTTTGTCTTGTCTTTAATCGTCTTATTTTACGTTATATCATTATATGACCAAAGAACCGTCAATATTTCCAAGCAATAACGTTAGCAATAACGTTTTTGTTTATCATGTCGACATTTACCGGTAGTGGGTCTCCCACACTGCTTGATCACGCCCATCATTTCTCCTCTTGGCTTTAAGATTTTCTGGAAGGAAAACTATTCCTCTCCCGCATCCAAACTTTTAGGATACCGGTATCAGATTTGCACAATCCATACGCACAATGCTTCAGCATGTTTCCCTCGCTCGAAAGCTTGCCAGACCTCCCGCGCATAGTTACGGTTGCTAAGACATGATTGGCCAGTGGCGGTTTTCGGGCGTGGCTTAGCGAAGGGTCAATTGAGCATCGTTGCAACGCCACAGCCTACCTGAGTATTGTTGCTGACCATGTCCATCCCTTTATGACCACAATGTACCCAACTTCTGATGGCTACTTTCAGCAGGATAATGCGCCATGTCATAAAGCTGGAATCATCTCAGACTGGTTTCTTGAACATGACAATGAGTTCGCTGTACTCAAATGGCCTCCACAGTCACCAGATCTCAATCCAATAGAGCATCTTTGGGATGTGGTGGAATGGGAGATTCGCATCATAGATGTGCAGCCGACAAATCTGCGGCAACTGTGTGATGCCATCATGTCAATATGGACCAAACTCCCTGAGGAATGCTTCCAGCACCTTGTTGAATCTATGCCACGAAGAATTGAGGCAGTTCTGAAGGCAAAAGGGGGTCCAACCCGTTACTAGCATGGGGTACCTAATAAAGCGGCCGGTGAGTGTATTTCTGTGATGTTAAAGCTAAACTTTCAGCATCATTACTCCAGTCTTCAGTGTCACATGATCCTTCAGGAATCATTCTAATATGCTGATTTGGCGCTCAAGAAACATGCACTTTACAATAAGGTCCATTAGTTAACATTAGTAAATGCATTATCTAACATGAACTAACGATGAGCAATGCATTAGTTAGTGTTTATTAATCTTTGTTAATACGCTGTTCATTGTGCGTTCATGTTAGTTCACAGTGCATTAACTAATGTTAACTAATACAACCTTTGATTTTAATAACGTATATGTAAATGTTGGAATTAATATTAACTAAGATTAATAAATGCTGAAGAAGTATTGTTCATTCTTAGTAACATGTTAACTAATGTAGTTAACTAATGAACCTTATTGTAAAGTGTTACCTTATTATTATCATCATCAATGTTTACCATATTTTTGTGGAAACCATGATTTTTTTTTCTTCAGAATTCTATAATGTTCAAAGTTTAAAAGAACAGCATTTATTTGAAATATAAATATTTTAGAAATCATTACAAATGTCTTTTTCTGAAAAAATCGTACCTCAAACTTTTGCACTTTTGAAGTTTATATCTCTATGCAATAAAAAACAATTATTGTTATGATCCAGCCAATTTCACATGTATAAAATCAGTTTCTTGTATTCGCGCCATATTTAGTTTTTATTTAACATAGAATACTATTTATTTCATGATATAAATATGTTGTATATAACAATAAATATTCAACTTGGCCATTTGACTTCCACCAAGTTAATGTTTTAAATTGTCGATTTTAAATTTAAAAAGGCACAAAAACATGTTAAATAAAATACAATCAATAAAAAAAATCCATATATTTAAGCATAGCCTTAACTAAACTACTACATAAGTGATGGCTTGTGATTTTGGTGGAGAATTTTTTATTTTATGGCAAATGTTTATTCTCCAATCTTCACATGAATTGTGGGTTTCCTAATAAACAGATCTTGCAGACAGCTAAATCAAGACAAAATCAAACAAGCACCTGCAATTAGGGCTGCACGATATTGGTAAAAAATGGCATTGCGATATTTTATATTTCCGCGATATATATTGCGATATTAGAACAATTTCCCCAGATGATTTGAATAGCTCTATTTGGAGAATGAATCATTGAATGACTGGGGTGGTTTTGTTATGGAGTATATCCGCATAAAAACTAATATTAATTAATTGAATGTTTACTAATGTCGTTAACAGGTTATGTTAACAGGATGCTGCACATTAGTGGTGTTTGAGGGGATTCCCCTTCCCCCTATATAAAGCACTTTGAGTGCAGAGAAAAGCACTATATAAATGTTATTATTATTATTATTATTAATGTAGTTAACTAGACTTTAATAAATGGAACCTTATTGAAAATTGTTTCCGATTTATGTCTCTTGAGTTCAGTGTTGAATAGATCAGTTGTCCATTCATTAAAGTGAATCGGTTCAAATGAGTCATTAGTTCGCGAATCGGACGTTTCATTAACGGACCACGCCATACCCGCTGTGTGATTATCCAGGCAGGTTAGGACATCGCACAAGATTTGTGTCAACACAGAAAACATTTCATCACTGGATCGCATTTCTTTTTTTATTGAAAGTGTGGTTTATGTAATGTCATCTGAATGTGTGGAACAGCAATTCACAACCAGTGGTAGTTCAGAAAAAAAGGTCTTCCAACCTTTTACCGTCATGTATTCTCAAAGATATTCAGTCAACTAAATTCATTGATATGCTCGAGCACAGGAGAGCAAGGGAGTTTGAAGATGGTGAGAGTGCATGCGCGACCGGTACTTTCACTCTCTTAGTTAAACGAGCGCAGAAGTCACTCATCGTCATCTACATCATTCACCGGTCAAGTTTGGCGGGACAAAAATGCGCTTTAGTAAGGCTGACAGAAAACAGAGCGCAAGTTCCAGTCTTGCGCTTGATGTTTAAACTGACAGCACTTGCAAATTGATAAACTCTCACTATGATGGTTAAACTTCGCAATTAATCCGCGAATCACAAGCGTTACGGGCCGGGGAGCTGCTGGCACGCAGCCTACTTATCACGAATCACGGATTAACTACGATCCCTAGTGACATCGCACATTCTTGCGATGTGACTATCGTGGTATGCGCACATCGCGATATCGATGTTAAAGTGATACATCGTGCAGCCCTACCTGCAATGTTCTTGGGGTTCAAAATCATTTTAGTATACACTCACCGGCCACTTTATTAGGTACACCTGTCCAACTGCTCGTTAACACTTAATTTCTAAGCAGCCAATCACATGGCGGCAACTCAGTGCATTTAGGCATGTAGACATGGTCAAGACAATCTCCTGCAGTTCAAACCGAGTATCAGTATGGAGAAGAAAGGTGATTTGAGTGACTTTGAACGTGGCATGATTGTTGGTGCCAGAAGGGCTGGTCTGAGTAGTTCAGAAACTGCTAATCTACTGGGATTTTCACGCACAACCATCTCTAGGGTTTACAGAGAATGGTCCAAAAAGAAAAAACATCCAGTGAGCGGCAGTTCTGTGGCGGAAATGCCTTGTTGATGCCAGAGGTCAGAGGAGAATGGCCAGACTGGTTCGAGCTGATAGAAGGGCAACAGTGACTCAAATAACCACCCGTTACAACCAAGGTGGGCAGAAGAGCATCTCTGAACGCACAGTACGTCCAACTTTGAGGCAGATGGGCTACAGCAGCAGAGGACCACACCGGGTGCCACTCCTTTCAGCTAAGAACAGGAAACTGAGGCTACAATTTGCACAAGCTCATCGAAATTGGACAATAGAAGATTGGAAAAACGTTGCCTGGTCTGATGAGTCTCGATTTCTGCTGCGACATTCGGATGGTAGGGTCAGAATTTGGCGTCTACAACATGAAAGCATGGATCCATCCTGCCTTGTATGAATGGTTCAGGCTGGTGGTGGTGGTGTCATGGTGTGGGGAATATTTTCTTGGCACTCTTTGGGCCCCTTGGTACCAATTGAGCATCGTTGCAACGCCACAGCCTACCTGAGTATTGTTGCCGACCATGTCCATCCCTTTATGACCACAATGTACCCAACTTCTGATGTCTACTTTCAGCAGGATAATGCGCCATGTCATAAAGCTGGAATCATCTCAGACTGGTTTCTTGAACATGACAATGAGTTCGCTGTACTCAAATGGCCTCCACAGTCACCAGATCTCAATCCAATAGAGCATCTTTGGGATGTGGTGGAACGGGAGATTCGCATCATGGATGTGCAGCCGACAAATCTGCGGCAACTGTGTGATGCCATCGTGTCAATATGGACCAAACTCCCTGAGGAATGCTTCCAGCACCTTGTTGAATCTATACCACAAAGAATTGAGGCAGTTCTGAAGGCAAAAGGGGGTCCAACCCGTTACTAGCATGGGGTACCTAATAAAGTGGCCGGTGAGTGAATATTGTCTATAAAAACGTATTAAAAAATTATAAATGATACATTTCTTCCCACACAAGCCCAGAAGGGAATGACTAACCCTACCATATCAAATTACATCAAACTTCAAGATCCAAACTTTCAGCATTTTAATATCCATATTTCATTGTTTTAGCTTAGTCCACTATTATTTTCACTAGTCTATTGTCTTGAAAAAATACAAAAGGCACCAACAAATGTATTACCAGCCAAAGCATTTTCTAATTACAATATTCACTAAAATATCTTATTTTTCATTTTATTTTCATTTCATTTACTGATTTACTAAGTGTCACAAAACCACAACAAACATCCCCTTTATCATTTAGCAACTTTTTTTCCTCTTATCCCCAAGGTTGGTGCTGTTTGAATGAGCTTTCAGATCAATAAAAAACAATAAATCTAGGATTGTTTGTCCAGACTGCATAACAGATCTCTGTTTCTTGAGACCTTCTGCCAGATTGTGGATGAGTTATATTTGGGATAAGGTACCTCTGTTCTCCCAAAACAACATTAGCAATATCTCTCGGAAACAATTTGGCCCAACCACCCAGTTAAAATGCTCATCTACGTTATTTCCAGACTGCTTCAACTATTTCAGAGAATGAGGTTGATATACTCATACTCGTAACGGCTCATTACAAAACAGCGCACAGCGAGTCCGTTCTAAGAGCTCACTTTGTACCTGGCCGGCCCGTAATACTAGATTTGAAGAACAGACTCGAGCTGAAGCACTATAATTGTTTTGTTTTTGTTGTTGTTTTTGACATGTCTTAGAAAGTGGCGGATGAATGCCTGGTGTTTATCTGGAACATCAACAGCAGGAAGCGATGACTCAGATCTCTTGCAGGAAAAATAATGAAACGTGTTTGTTGTTTAGTTAGGAACAGATACACACAATCCTGTTTTAAACAGAAAACACACACTAATGGACAAACGAAACAAAAATAGGCTGTCTTACTGCATGTAACCGGAGATGGTTGTAAAACGTTTGAGCATCAGTACCTCAGTGGTTGTTCGTGCTAGATATCTCAAAATTTCATATATGGTTGCCACATTTGTCTACTGCAAATATAACTCACTTGGATATGTACAACACAATCACAGATTATGTGAAAAATATAAAGAGTTCTGTTGTTACAATGTACCCCACTACTAGGGTGAGTTAGGGGGATAGATGTACTGAGAGGTAATTTGTTTAAATAACACCCACACTATGCAATTTTTTTTGCATAAACATTAAAAAACAAAGAAAAACTAACATGAACAATTTAAACTGACAAAGAACATTGTATTTTTTTTTTACTTTAAAATGTAGTGCAAAACAACACCCATGCTTGTTTGTGTGGGTGTGTGTGTGTGTAAGTGTACTGTTTTCCTGTCATATAAGGGTTCAGTCACTGGCTATGTTTCCATGATCCACATATTCTATGTGAATTATGAGAAATTGCATAAAAAACACTAGATGAAAGCATCAACCAATAAATTCTATGCTCAACAACCTTGCGCGTTCAATTGAGGCAGGTCATTTTTTTAATCTGGTAAGAAGACTACGCATAAACTATGATGGGAACACATTTACGGAATAAATCCGACGATATGCAACAAAAAACGTACGTGACTTTGCCTCACCAGAGGATGCAATTGATAACTGGACTCATTGGAATCATCATATGGGTTGGTTAACATTTTTAATTAAACTGTTACAAACCCCACCCAAACAGCCAACATATTAGCTAAATGTTTTAGCATGTTGAAGTTAGCATAAATAAATAAAATTAAACTAGAGAAACAGCTACTTCAGGTAATGTAAGTTAAATAATTGTGTCTACAATTCACTGATTGCTAGTTACTTTCTTACCTGAAAATCGATTTTTCCAACAGAAAATCTACAAATTTACTCACAGTCACATGCAATTTCTTCTGTGAGCTCAAAAAAGAAGATAGGAGTGTGTGATAAAGATGACGTTGCCACAGCTCATTTCTGATCTGTCAAATTGACAGTGTTGCATCTAATCCCGTGTTATAATACTCCTCGGTCTCCCCATACACAAACACACACTGATGTCAGAAATGTGTCAACATTGCACATGTATAACGTAACACAGCAAAAGGGTGGCAATGTGTCATAAACAGAGAAAAGCATCCAGAACCTTGCAGGAAAAAAAAATGTCTTAAACCAGTCTAAGATTAAGTCTCCTAGCATGACCAAACCAGTTAAGACGGTCTACTTCTGTACTTTGCTGGTTTCAAAATAGTTTGGGCACATTCAGTTATCCAGATTGGGAGATCAACTAGCCAACAGATAAACTAGTTAAACTCCAATGAGAATAGAATCGAATAGAAGTAAAAATAGAACAAAAGAGACCAGCATAGAGCAAAACACTCACACTCAAAAAACAACACCACCACCACATAATAGAACAGAACAAAACAACAGAATAGAATAGAACACAGAATAAAACAAAAAAAATAAAAATATACCAGCATCTTTATTTTCTGTTCAAGCAATGTTCTGGCTGGTTTTGGAGTTTGCTTGAGCAGAGCAAATGAAATTTATTATTATTAGGGCCCAAGCCCTGAAAGGGCGCAGAGCCCTATTGTTTTCCTTCCGATTATTAGGGCCCAAGCCCTGAAAGGGCGCAGAGCCCTATTGTTTTCCTTCCGATTATTTTTTTAATTTTTTTTTTTTTATTATTATTTTTTTTTTTTTCTAGCGACTATACGGGCACTTTTGGGGCCCTTAACATGATCGAAAACTCTTGAAACTTTGCACACGGGTCAGAACCCGCGGCCATCAGAGCCGGGCTGAAGCTGGTACCCGGGCGTGGCAGGGCGGCTCGTCAGCGCCCCCTGGAATGGGGTCCGAACACCTGGTCCATAACTCAAACACACTTGCATGTAATAATATGAAACTCGGTACACATGTCGATAGCAGAATTTCATCTATACCTCGCGTTCTTACTTTTTACCCCAGCCCAACAGGAAGTCGGCTATTGAGGTTTTTTTGTAAAACACACGCAATGAACTTTTAAATACTCCTCCTAGAGCTCTGATCCAAATTCGACGAAACTCGGTCAGCGTGAAGTCAAGACATTGAGGATGAAAGTTTGCGTGGGGATTTTTGATATCTCGAACGGTTTGGCCGTGGCGAGGAAACGAAACTATGGCGAGAAACGTGAAACAGGAAGTGTGTCATAACTTCAGCATACATTAACTGATTTGGATGAAACTTCAGCAGTGCGTTCGCTGTAAGAGGACGATCACATGGATGTGACTATTGTGAGTCAAATATATAGCGCCACCAACTGGCAGCAGAAAGTGTTTCACTTTCAAAATGCTTTGAAATCACACTCTTACTTTTACCCGATTTGCTTCAAACTTCATCTGTATAATGTAAACACACGCCAGATGAAGAGCTGTGAAAGCATTATTCAATATCTAAGATAATGTTGCCATAGCAACGCATCAAACTTTAACATTCCTTTTTTTTGATGATTTTGAGTCTCTTAGCGGCTTTTGGGGCCCTTAATGGGTTTGAAAACTCTTGAAACTTTGCACACAGGTCAGATCCCACAGCCATCAGAGCCGGGCTGAAGATGGTACCCGGGTGTGGCAAGGGGGCTAGACAGCGCCCCCTGGAACGGGGTCCAAAAACTTGGTCCATAAATCAAACACGCTTGCATGTAATAATATGAAACTCAGTCCACATGTTGATCTCATCGTTTCATATATTCATATATTCTCCTCAAGCCGGACAACTTTCTAATTTACACTCATGAGCTAGGACCCACAGAAAGTCAGATATTTTGGTTTGAAAATGTTGAGTGTCTCTCTGAGCCTACACTTCTGTATGGCAAGCCCTTTTAACATTTAAAAGCTAAGTTTGACTATTCGTAATTAACATTGTAGATATCAACAACGTCTTTCTAGTCGTAATTACATTTTGGATAGTTTGTATTATCATTTAAGATATCTGTAACGTAATTGTGACTAGTCGAAATGACAGATAGAGTATGGCAAACCGTTTTAACATTTAATCATTTTAACCTACTAGTCTCTATTTTCATGCTACTAGTACTTATTTTTTAGATACTAGTATCTATTCCATTAAGTACTAGTACTTATTCATTAGCTACTAGTGCTTATTCTTTAGATACTAGTGCCTTTTCTTTAGATACTAGTGTTTATTCTTTAGGTACTAGTACCTTTTTAAAGATACTAGTACTTATTCATTAGACACTAGTCCTTATTTATTAGATACTAGTACTTATTCATTAGATGCTAGTCCTTATTCATTACATACCAATGCTTATTAATTCGTTACTAGTACTTATTCATTAGATACTAGTACCTATTAAATAGATACTAGTACTTATTCATTAGACACTAGTACTTATTTCAATGGTGACTAGTAACTATTCTTTTGTTACTACTAGTCAAATTTTTTCCATTGACTTCTATGGTGATCTGTCATTCAGATATCAACTATTCAGTTCTGACTAGTATGTTAGTATGTATTTCAATTGTGGAATACATACTAGTATGTATTCCAAAGCAGGGGTTACGTTTTTGCACGTCGTGCAGAATAACCCTAAAGGCACCAAGGTGGCGGTGCCACCGGCTTTATATATATATATATATATATATATATATATATATATATATATAAATATAGCTGCGAGCAGCGATGGAGGGCCAAAGCCGGCGGTACCGCCATCCTGGTGCCTTTAGGCACCGGGGTTGCGGTGCCACCGGCTTGGGCCCGCAATCGCTGCTCGCAGCTATATTTAGGGCCCAAGCCTGAAAGGGCGCAGAGCCCTATTGTTTTCCTTCCGATTATTTTTTTTTTTTTTTTTTCTTTTTTTTTTTTTTTCTTTTTTTCTAGCGACTATTCGGGCACTTTTGGGGCCCTTAACATGCTCGAAAACTCTTGAAACTTTGCACACGGGTCAGAACCCGCGGCCATCAGAGCCGGGCTGAAGCTGGTACCCGGGCGTGGCAGGGCGGCTCGTCAGCGCCCCCTGGAATGGGGTCCGAACACCTGGTCCATAACTCAAACACACTTGCATGTAATAATATGAAACTCGGTACACATGTCGATAGCAGAATTTCATCTATACCTCGCGCTCTTACTTTTTACCCCAGCCCAACAGGAAGTCGGCTATTGAGGTTTTTTTGTAAAACACACGCAATGAACTTTTAAATACTCCTCCTAGAGCTCTGATCCAAATTCGACGAAACTCGGTCAGCGTGAAGTCAAGACATTGAGGATGAAAGTTTGTGTGGGGATTTTTGATATCTCGAACGGTTTGGCCGTGGCGAGGAAACGAAATTATGGCGAGAAACGTGAAACAGGAAGTGTGTCATAACTTCAGCATACATTAACTGATCTGGATGAAACTTCAGCAGTGCGTTCGCTGTAAGAGGACGATCACATGGATGTGACTATTGTGAGTCAAAGTTATAGCGCCACCAACTGGCAGCAGGAAGTGTGTCACTTTCAAAATGCTTTGAAATCACCCTCTTATTTTTACCCGATTTGCTTCAAACTTCATCTGTATAATGTAAATATACGGCAGATGAAGACCTATGAATGGATTCTTGATATCTTTGAAACTGTTGCCGTGGCGACGCATCAAACTTTACCATTCTTTTAGGATGCATTCTTTTAGGGATTCGAACATTTGTCCATAAATCAAACACACGTGCATGGATTAATATGAAACTCGGTACACTCATAGATCACATCAGGCCAAACAACTTTCGTGCTCTAAGTTTTACGACAGTTCAAACGGAAGTCGGGAATTATGTTTTTTTTTTAAAATAAATGTCCTAGAAAAACATCAAATTACAACCCATGCTGTTACCAATCACCACCAAACTCGGTGTGCATGAAGTCAAGACATTGAGGATGCTAAATTCCGGACGGATTTGTGATATCTCGAACGGTTTGGCCGTGGCGGATTTTTTTGACTAAAAAAGGACACATAAAGTGTGTTATAACTTGGTTAGTTTTACTGACAGTTACAAAACTTGCCGTGTATATTGTTCTATTCAAGCCAAACAACTTTCTAATTAACAATAATAAGCTCAAACCCACAGAAAGTCAGATATTGTAGTTTGAATATGATCATGCTCTTTCTGAGCTTAGGCCTGTCACACAGTCTGTGTGTGTGTGTGTAGGGGGAGGGGGCTTAATCATTTCACTGTGTGTCTGGCCTGCTAAAGTAAATACATTTCTTAAGCCTGGTATTTTTAAAATAAGTTTTTATTTTTATTTTTTTATAAGTAAAGGCATATAACCTGTTTAATTGTAGTGCATTGACAATAGTTTTATATAATTAGTGTATTAATTAAATTAACTTGGTCCATAAATCAAAAAGTAAGTAAATAAATCAAAAAGGAAGTGTGTTAAAACTTCTGCATACATTAACTGATCTTGATGAAACTTCAGCAGTGTGTTCGTTGTAAGAGGTCGATCACATAGCATGTGAGTCAAATATATAGCGCCACCAACTGGCAGCAGAAAGTGTTTCACTTTCAAAATGCTTTGAAATCGCACTCTTACTTTTACCCGATTTGCTTCAAACTCATCGTAAATGTAAACACACGCCAGATGAAGAGCTGTGAAAGCATTATTCAATATCTAAGATAATGTTGCCATAGCAACGCATCAAACTTTAACATTCCTTTTTTTTGATGATTTTGAGTCTCTTAGCGGCTTTTGGGGCCCTTAATGGGTTTGAAAACTCTTGAAACTTTGCACACAGGTCAGATCCCACAGCCATCAGAGCCGGGAAGATGGTACCCGGGTGTGGCAAGGGGGCTAGACAGCGCCCCCTGGAACGGGGTCCAAAAACTTGGTCCATAAATCAAACATGTAATAATATGAAACTCAGTACACATGTTGATCTCATCGTTTCATATATTCATATATTCTCCTCAAGCCGGACAACTTTCTAATTTACACTCATGAGCTAGGACCCACAGAAAGTCAGATATTTTGGTTTGAAAATGTTGAGTGTCTCTCTGAGCCTACACTTCTGTATGGCAAGCCCTTTTAACATTTAAAAGCTAAGTTTGACTATTCGTAATTAACATTGTAGATATCAACAACATCTTTCTAGTCGTAATTACATTTTGGATAGTTTGTATTATCATTTAAGATATCTGTAACGTAATTGTGACTAGTCGAAACGACAGATAGAGTATGGCAAGCCGTTTTAACATTTAATCATTTTAACCTACTAGTCTCTATTTTCATGCTACTAGTACTTATTTTTTAGATACTAGTATCTATTCCATTAAGTACTAGTACTTATTCATTAGCTACTAGTGCTTATTCTTTAGATACTAGTGCCTTTTCTTTAGATACTAGTGTTTATTCTTTAGGTACTAGTACCTTTTTAAAGATACTAGTACTTATTCATTAGACACTAGTCCTTATTTATTAGATACTAGTACTTATTCATTAGATGCTAGTCCTTATTCATTACATACCAATGCTTATTAATTAGTTACTAGTACTTATTCATTAGATGCTAGTACCTATTAAATAGATACTAGTACTTATTCATTAGACACTAGTACTTATTTCAATGGTGACTAGTAACTATTCTTTTGTTACTAGTCACATTTTTTACAGTGACTTCTATGGTGATCTGTCATTCAGATATCAACTATTCAGTTCTGACTAGTATGTTAGTATGTATTCCAATTGTGGAATACATACTAGTATGTATTCCAAAGCAGGGGTTACGTTTTTGCACGTCGTGCAGAATAACCCTAAAGGCACCAAGGTGGCGGTGCCACCGGCTTTATATACATATATATATATATACACATACATATATACACACACTACACACACACACACACATAAATATAGCTGCCGAGCAGCGATGGAGGGCCAAAGCCGGCGGTACGCCATCCCGGTGCCTTTAGGCACCGGGGTTGCGGTGCCACCGGCTTGGGCCCGCAATCGCTGCTCGCAGCTATATTTTTTTTTATTTTTAGGGCCCAAGCCCTGAAAGGGCGCAGAGCCCTATTGTTTTCCTTCCATTATTAGGGCCCAAGCCCTGAAAGGGCGCAGAGCCCTATTGTTTTCCTTCCGATTATTTTTATTTTTTTATTTATTTTTTTTTTTTTTCTAGCGACTATTCGGGCACTTTTGGGGCCCTTAACATGCTCGAAAACTCTTGAAACTTTGCACACGGGTCAGAACCCGCGGCCATCAGAGCCGGGCTGAAGCTGGTACCCGGGCGTGGCAGGGCGGCTCGTCAGCGCCCCTGGAATGGGGTCCGACACCTGGTCCATAACTCAAACACACTTGCATGTAATAATATGAAACTCGGTACACATGTCGATAGCAGAATTTCATCTATACCTCGCGTTCTTGCTTTTTACCCCAGCCCAACAGGAAGTCGGCTATTGAGGTTTTTTTGTAAAACACACGCAATGAACTTTTAAATACTCCTCCTAGAGCTCTGATCCAAATTCGACGAAACTCGGTCAGCGTGAAGTCAAGACATTGAGGATGAAAGTTTGTGTGGGGATTTTTGATATCTCGAACGGTTTGGCCGTGGCGAGGAAACGAAATTATGGCGAGAAACGTGAAACAGGAAGTGTGTCATAACTTCAGCATACATTAACTGATCTGGATGAAACTTCAGCAGTGCGTTCGCTGTAAGAGGACGATCACATGGATGTGACTATTGTGAGTCAAAGTTATAGCGCCACCAACTGGCAGCAGGAAGTGTGTCACTTTCAAAATGCTTTGAAATCACCCTCTTATTTTTACCCGATTTGCTTCAAACTTCATCTGTATAATGTACATACACGGCAGATGAAGACCTATGAATGGATTCTTGATATCTTTGAAACTGTTGCCGTGGCGACGCATCAAACTTTACCATTCTTTTAGGATGCATTCTTTTAGGGATTCGAACATTTGTCCATAAATCAAACACACGTGCATGGATTAATATGAAACTCGGTACACTCATAGATCACATCAGGCCAAACAACTTTCGTGCTCTAAGTTTTACGACAGTTCAAACGGAAGTCGGGAATTATGTTTTTTTTTTTTAAATAATTGTCCTAGAAAAACATCAAATTACAACCCATGCTGTTACCAATCACCACCAAACTCGGTGTGCATGAAGTCAAGACATTGAGGATGCTATATTCCGGACGGATTTGTGATATCTCGAACGGTTTGGCCGTGGCGGATTTTTTTGACTAAAAAAGGACACATAAAGTGTGTTATAACTTGGTTAGTTTTACTGACAGTTACAAAACTTGCCGTGTATATTGTTCTATTCAAGCCAAACAACTTTCTAATTAACAATAATAAGCTCAAACCCACAGAAAGTCAGATATTGTAGTTTGAATATGATCATGCTCTTTCTGAGCTTAGGCCTGTCACACAGTCTGTGTGTGTGTGTGTTGTGTGTGTGTGTGTGTGTGTGTAGGGAGGGGGCTTAATCATTTCACTGTGTGTCTGGCCTGCTAAAGTAAATACATTTCTTAAGCCTGGTATTTTTTAAATAAGTTTTTATTTTTATTTTTTTATAAGTAAAGGCATATAACCTGTTTAATTGTAGTGCATTGACAATAGTTTTATATAATTAGTGTATTAATTAAATTAACTTGGTCCATAAATCAAAAAGTAAGTAAATAAATCAAAAAGGAAGTGTGTTAAAACTTCTGCATACATTAACTGATCTTGATGAAACTTCAGCAGTGTGTTCGTTGTAAGAGGCCGATCACATGGATGTGACTATTGTGAGTCAAATATATAGCGCCACCAACTGGCAGCAGAAAGTGTTTCACTTTCAAAATGCTTTGAAATCACACTCTTACTTTTACCCGATTTGCTTCAAACTTCATCTGTATAATGTAAACACACGCCAGATGAAGAGCTGTGAAAGCATTATTCAATATCTAAGATAATGTTGCCATAGCAACGCATCAAACTTTAACATTCCTTTTTTTGATGATTTTGAGTCTCTTAGCGGCTTTTGGGGCCCTTAATGGGTTTGAAAACTCTTGAAACTTTGCACACAGGTCAGATCCCACAGCCATCAGAGCCGGGCTGAAGATGGTACCCGGGTGTGGCAAGGGGGCTAGACAGCGCCCCCTGGAACGGGGTCCAAAAACTTGGTCCATAAATCAAACACGCTTGCATGTAATAATATGAAACTCAGTACACATGTTGATCTCATCGTTTCATATATTCATATATTCTCCTCAAGCCGGACAACTTTCTAATTTACACTCATGAGCTAGGACCCACAGAAAGTCAGATATTTTGGTTTGAAAATGTTGAGTGTCTCTCTGAGCCTACACTTCTGTATGGCAAGCCCTTTTAACATTTAAAAGCTAAGTTTGACTATTCGTAATTAACATTGTAGATATCAACAACGTCTTTCTAGTCGTAATTACATTTTGGATAGTTTGTATTATCATTTAAGATATCTGTAACGTAATTGTGACTAGTCGAAACGACAGATAGAGTATGGCAAGCCGTTTTAACATTTAATCATTTTAACCTACTAGTCTCTATTTTCATGCTACTAGTACTTATTTTTTAGATACTAGTATCTATTCCATTAAGTACTAGTACTTATTCATTAGCTACTAGTGCTTATTCTTTAGATACTAGTGCCTTTTCTTTAGATACTAGTGTTTATTCTTTAGGTACTAGTACCTTTTTAAAGATACTAGTACTTATTCATTAGACACTAGTCCTTATTTATTAGATACTAGTACTTATTCATTAGATGCTAGTCCTTATTCATTACATACCAATGCTTATTAATTAGTTACTAGTACTTATTCATTAGATACTAGTACCTATTAAATAGATACTAGTACTTATTCATTAGACACTAGTACTTATTTCAATGGTGACTAGTAACTATTCTTTTGTTACTAGTCACATTTTTTCCATTGACTTCTATGGTGATCTGTCATTCAGATATCAACTATTCAGTTCTGACTAGTATGTTAGTATGTATTCCAATTGTGGAATACATACTAGTATGTATTCCAAAAGCAGGGGTTACGCTTTTGCACGTCGTGCAGAATAACCCTAAAGGCACCAAGGTGGCGGTGCCACCGGCTTTACACACACACACACACACACACACACACACACACACACACACACACACAAATATAGCTGCGAGCAGCGACTGAGGGCCAAAGCCGGCGGTACCGCCATTCCCGGTGCCTTTAGGCACCGGGGTTGCGGTGCCACCGGCTTGGGCCCGCAATCGCTGCTCGCAGCTATATTTTTTATTTTTTTTATAAGTAAAGGCATATAACCTGTTTAATTGTAGTGCATTGACAATAGTTTTATATAATTAGTGTATTAATTAAATTAACTTGGTCCATAAATCAAAAAGTAAGTAAATAAATCAAAAAGGAAGTGTGTTAAAACTTCTGCATACATTAACTGATCTTGATGAAACTTCAGCAGTGTGTTCGTTGTAAGAGGTCGATCACATAGATGTGAGTCAAATATATAGCGCCACCAACTGGCAGCAGAAAGTGTTTCACTTTCAAAATGCTTTGAAATCGCACTCTTACTTTTACCCGATTTGCTTCAAATGTAAACACACGCCAGATGAAGAGCTGTGAAAGCATTATTCAATATCTAAGATAATGTTGCCATAGCAACGCATCAAACTTTAACATTCCTTTTTTTTGATGATTTTGAGTCTCTTAGCGGCTTTTGGGGCCCTTAATGGGTTTGAAAACTCTTGAAACTTTGCACACAGGTCAGATCCCACAGCCATCAGAGCCGGGCTGAAGATGGTACCCGGGTGTGGCAAGGGGGCTAGACAGCGCCCCCTGGAACGGGGTCCAAAAACTTGGTCCATAAATCAAACACGCTTGCATGTAATAATATGAAACTCAGTACACATGTTGATCTCATCGTTTCATATATTCATATATTCTCCTCAAGCCGGACAACTTTCTAATTTACACTCATGAGCTAGGACCCACAGAAAGTCAGATATTTTGGTTTGAAAATGTTGAGTGTCTCTCTGAGCCTACACTTCTGTATGGCAAGCCCTTTTAACATTTAAAAGCTAAGTTTGACTATTCGTAATTAACATTGTAGATATCAATAACGTCTTCTAGTCGTAATTACATTTTGGATAGTTTGTATTATCATTTAAGATATCTGTAACGTAATTGTGACTAGTCGAAACGACAGATAGAGTATGGCAAACCGTTTTAACATTTAATCATTTTAACCTACTAGTCTCTATTTTCATGCTACTAGTACTTATTTTTTAGATACTAGTATCTATTCCATTAAGTACTAGTACTTATTCATTAGCTACTAGTGCTTATTCTTTAGATACTAGTGCCTTTTCTTTAGATACTAGTGTTTATTCTTTAGGTACTAGTACCTTTTTAAAGATACTAGTACTTATTCATTAGACACTAGTCCTTATTTATTAGATACTAGTACTTATTCATTAGATGCTAGTCCTTATTCATTACATACCAATGCTTATTAATTAGTTACTAGTACTTATTCATTAGATACTAGTACCTATTAAATAGATACTAGTACTTATTCATTAGACACTAGTACTTATTTCAATGGTGACTAGTAACTATTCTTTTGTTACTACTAGTCACATTTTTTCCATTGACTTCTATGGTGATCTGTCATTCAGATATCAACTATTCAGTTCTGACTAGTATGTTAGTATGTATTCCAATTGTGGAATACATACTAGTATGTATTCCAAAGCAGGGGTTACGCTTTTGCACGTCGTGCAGAATAACCCTAAAGGCACCAAGGTGGCGGTGCCACCGGCTTCTCACACACACACACACACACACACACACACACACACACACACACACACACACATATAGCTGCGAGCAGTCGACTGGAGGGCCAAAGCCGGCGGGTACCGCCATCCCGGTGCCTTTAGGCACCGGGGTTGCGGTGCCACCGGCTTGGGCCCGCAATCGCTGCTCGCAGCTATATATTATAGGGCCCAAGCCTGAAAGGGCGCAGAGCCCTATTGTTTTCCTTCCGATTATTTCTTTTTTTTTTTTTTTTTTTTTTTTTTTCTAGCGACTATCGGGCACTTTTGGGGCCCTTAACATGCTCTGAAAACTCTTGAAACTTTGCACACGGGTCAGAACCCGCGGCCATCAGAGCCGGGCTGAAGCTGGTACCCGGGCGTGGCAGGGCGGCTCGTCAGCGCCCCCTGGAATGGGGTCCGAACACCTGGTCCATAACTCAAACACACTTGCATGTAATAATATGAAACTCGGTACACATGTCGATAGCAGAATTTCATCTATACCTCGCGTTCTTGCTTTTTACCCCAGCCCAACAGGAAGTCGGCTATTGAGGTTTTTTTGTAAAACACACGCAATGAACTTTTAAATACTCCTCCTAGAGCTCTGATCCAAATTCGACGAAACTCGGTCAGCGTAGAAGTCAAGACATTGAGGATGAAAGTTTGTGTGGGGATTTTCGATATCTCGAACGGTTTGGCCGTGGCGAGGAAACGAAACTATGGCGAGAAACGTGAAACAGGAAGTGTGTCATAACTTCAGCATACATTAACTGATCTGGATGAAACTTCAGCAGTGCGTTCGCTGTAAGAGGACGATCACATGGATGTGACTATTGTGAGTCAAAGTTATAGCGCCACCAACTGGCAGCAGGAAGTGTGTCACTTTCAAAATGCTTTGAAATCACCCTCTGATTTTTACCCGATTTGCTTCAAACTTCATCTGTATAATGTACATACACGGCAGATGAAGACCTATGAATGGATTCTTGATATCTTTGAAACTGTTGCCGCTGCGACGCATCAAACTTTACCATTCTTTTAGGATGCATTCTTTTAGGGATTTGAACATTTGTCCATAAATCAAACACACGTGCATGGATTAATATGAAACTCGGTACACTCATAGATCACATCAGGCCAAACAACTTTCGTGCTCTAAGTTTTACGACAGTTCAAACGGAAGTCGGGAATTATGTTTTTTTTTTTTAAATAATTGTCCTAGAAAAACATCAAATTACAACCCATGCTGTTACCAATCACCACCAAACTCGGTGTGCATGAAGTCAAGACATTGAGGATGCTATATTCCGGACGGATTTGTGATATCTCTGAACGGTTTGGCCGTGGCGGATTTTTTTGACTAAAAAAGGACACATAAAGTGTGTTATAACTTGGTTAGTTTTACTGACAGTTACAAAACTTGCCGTGTATATTGTTCTATTCAAGCCAAACAACTTTCTAATTAACAATAATAAGCTCAAACCCACAGAAAGTCAGATATTGTAGTTTGAATATGATCATGCTCTTTCTGAAGCCTAGGCCTGTCACACAGTCTGTGTGTGTGTGTGATTGAGTTTCTGACACACAGTCTCTGTGTGTGTGTGTAGGGGGAGGGGGCTTAATCATTTCACTGTGTGTCTGGCCTGCTAAAGTAAATACATTTCTTAAGCCTGGTATTTTTTAAATAAGTTTTTATTTTTATTTTTTTATAAGTAAAGGCATATAACCTGTTTAATTGTAGTGCATTGACAATAGTTTTATATAATTAGTGTATTAATTAAATTAACTTGGTCCATAAATCAAAAGAGTAAATAAATCAAAAAGGAAGTGTGTTAAAACTTCTGCATACATTAACTGATCTTGATGAAACTTCAGCAGTGTGTTCGTTGTAAGAGGCCGATCACATGGATGTGACTATTGTGAGTCAAATATATAGCGCCACCAACTGGCAGCAGAAAGTGTTTCACTTTCAAAATGCTTTGAAATCACACTCTAACTTTTACCCGATTTGCTTCAAACTTCATCTGTATAATGTAAACACACGCCAGATGAAGAGCTGTGAAAGCATTATTCAATATCTAAGATAATGTTGCCATAGCAACGCATCAAACTTTAACATTCCTTTTTTTGATGATTTTGAGTCTCTTAGCGGCTTTTGGGGCCCTTAATGGGTTTGAAAACTCTTGAAACTTTGCACACAGGTCAGATCCCACAGCCATCAGAGCCGGCTGAAGATGGTACCCGGGTGTGGCAAGGGGGCTAGACAGCGCCCCCTGGAACGGGGTCCAAAAACTTGGTCCATAAATCAAACACGCTTGCATGTAATAATATGAAACTCAGTACACATGTTGATCTCATCGTTTCATATATTCATATATCTCCTCAAGCCGGACAACTTTCTAATTTACACTCATGAGCTAGGACCCACAGAAAGTCAGATATTTTGGTTTGAAAATGTTGAGTGTCTCTCTGAGCCTACACTTCTGTATGGCAAGCCCTTTTAACATTTAAAAGCTAAGTTTGACTATTCGTAATTAACATTGTAGATATCAACAACGTCTTTCTAGTCGTAATTACATTTTGGATAGTTTGTATTATCATTTAAGATATCTGTAACGTAATTGTGACTAGTCGAAACGACAGATAGAGTATGGCAAGCCGTTTTAACATTTAATCATTTTAACCTACTAGTCTCTATTTTCATGCTACTAGTACTTATTTTTTAGATACTAGTATCTATTCCATTAAGTACTAGTACTTATTCATTAGCTACTAGTGCTTATTCTTTAGATACTAGTGCCTTTTCTTTAGATACTAGTGTTTATTCTTTAGGTACTAGTACCTTTTTAAAGATACTAGTACTTATTCATTAGACACTAGTCCTTATTTATTAGATACTAGTACTTATTCATTAGATGCTAGTCCTTATTCATTACATACCAATGCTTATTAATTAGTTACTAGTACTTATTCATTAGATGCTAGTACCTATTAAATAGATACTAGTACTTATTCATTAGACACTAGTACTTATTTCAATGGTGACTAGTAACTATTCTTTTGTTACTAGTCACATTTTTTCCAGTGACTTCTATGGTGATCTGTCATTCAGATATCAACTATTCAGTTCTGACTAGTATGTTAGTATGTATTCCATTGTGGAATACATACTAGTATGTATTCCAAAGCAGGGGTTACGCTTCTTGCACGTCGTGCAGAATAACCCTAAAGGCACCAAGGTGGCGGTGCCACCGGCTTTATATATATCATATATATATCACACACACACACACACACACACACACACACACATACAACAATAGCTGCGAGCAGCCGATGAGGGCCAAAGCCGGCGGTACGCCATCCCGGTGCCTTTAGGCACCGGGGTTGCGGTGCCACCGGCTTGGGCCCCGGAATCGCTGCTCGCAGCTATATTTTATTTTTTTTTTATTTTTTTTTTTTTTGTCTAGCGACTCATTCGGGCACTTTTGGGGCCCTTAACATGCTCGAAACTCTTGAAACTTTGCACACGGGTCAGAACCCGCGGCCATCAGAGCCGGGCTGAAGCTGGTACCCGGGCGTGGCAGGGCGGCTCGTCCAGCGCCCCTGGAATGGGGTCCGAACACCTGGTCCATAACTCAAACACACTTGCATGTAGAAATATGAAACTCGGTACACATGTCGATAGCAGAATTTCATCTATACCTCTGCTTCTTACTTTTTACCCCAGCCCAACAGGAAGTCGGCTATTGAGGTTTTTTTGTAAAACACACGCAATGAACTTTTAAATACTCCTCCTGAGAGCTCTGATCCAAATTCCACGAAACTCGGTCAGCGTAGAAGTCAAGACATTGAGGATGAAAGTTTGTGTGGGGATTTTTGATATCTCGAACGGTTTGGCCGTGGCGAGGAAACGAAACTATGGCGAGAAACGTGAAACAGGAAGTGTGTCATAACTTCAGCATACATTAACTGATCTGGATGAAACTTCAGCAGTGCGTTCGCTGTAAGAGGACGATCACATGGATGTGACTATTGTGAGTCAAAGTTATAGCGCCACCAACTGGCAGCAGGAAGTGTGTCACTTTCAAAATGCTTTGAAATCACCCTCTTATTTTTACCCCGATTTGCTTCAAACTTCATCTGTATAATGTACATACACGGCAGATGAAGACCTATGAATGGATTCTTGATATCTTTGAAACTGTTGCCGTGGCGACGCATCAAACTTTACCATTCTTTTAGGATGCATTCTTTTAGGGATTCGAACATTTGTCCATAAATCAAACACACGTGCACTGGATTAACATGAAACTCTGGTACACTCATAGATCACATCAGGCCAAACAACTTTCGTGCTCTAAGTTTTACGACAGTTCAAAGTGGAAGTCCGGGAATTATGTTTTTTTTTTTAACAATAATTGTCCTGAGAAAAACATCAAATTACAACCCATGCTGTTACCAATCAC
Organism: Hybognathus amarus; assembly: GCA_030378365.1. Taxonomy (NCBI): domain Eukaryota; kingdom Metazoa; phylum Chordata; class Actinopteri; order Cypriniformes; family Leuciscidae; genus Hybognathus; species Hybognathus amarus. The sequence goes on from JAQIUQ010000634.1 coordinate 61,279, forward strand.
CACCAAACTCGGTGTGCATGAAGTCAATGACATCCAGGATGCTATATTCCGGATCGGATTTCTGATATCTCGAGGTTTGGCTGTGGCCGTATTTTTTTGACTAAAAAAGGACACATAAAGTGTGTTATAACTGGTTAGTTTTACTGACAGTTACAAAACTTGCCTGGTATATTGTTCGATCCAGCCAAACAACTTTCTATAATTAACAATAGAAACTCAAACCCATAGAAAGTCAAGATATTGTAGTTTGAACATGATCATGCTTTTAAGCTGGTGCTGTCAGACAGTCGTGTGTGTGTGTGTGTAGGGGGAGGGGCTTAATCATTTCACTGTGTGTTCTGGCCTGCTAAAGTAAATACATTTCTTAAGCCTGGATATTTTTACAATAAGTTTTTATTTTTATTTTTTTATAAGTAAAGGCATATAACCTGTTTAATTTGTAGTGCATTTGCACAATAGTTTTATATAATTAGTGTATTAATTAAATTAACTTGGTCCATAAATCAAAAAAGTAAGTAAATAAATCAAAAAGGAAGTGTGTTAAACTTCTGCATACATTAACTGATCTTGATGAAACTTCAGCAGTGTGTTCGTTGTAAGAGGCCGATCACATGGATGTGCTATTGTGAGTCAAATATATAGCGCCACCAACTGGCAGCAGAAAGTGTTTCACTTTCAAAATGCTTTGAAATCACACTCTTACTTTTACCCGATTTGAACTTCATCTGTATAATGTAAACACACGCCAGATGAAGAGCTGTGAAAGCATTATTCAATATCTAAGATAATGTTGCCATAGCAACGCATCAAACTTTAACATTCCTTTTTTTGATGATTTTGAGCTCTTAGCGGCTTTTGGGGCCCTTAATGTGTTTGAAAACTCTGAAACTTTGCACACAGGTCAGATCCCACAGCCATCAGAGCCCGGGCTGAAGATGGTACCCGGGTGTGGCAAGGGGGCTAGACAGCGCCCCTGGAACGGGGTCCAAAAACTTGGTCCATAAATCAAACACGCTTGCACTAACAATATGAAACTCAGTACACATGTTGATCTCATCGTTTCATATATTCATATATTCTCCTCAAGCCGGACAACTTTCTAATTTACACTCATGAGCTAGGACCCACAGAAAGTCAGATATTTTGGTTTGAAAATGTTGAGTGTCTCTTGAGCTACACTTCTTGTATGGAAGCCCTTTTAACATTTAAAAGCTAAGTTTGACTATTCGTAATTAACATTGTAGATATCAACAACGGCTTTCTAGTCGTAATTACATTTTGGATAGTTTGTATTATCATTTAAGATATCTGTAACGTAATTGTGACTAGTCCGAAACGACAGATAGAGTAATGGAAGCCGTTTTAACATTTAATCATTTTAACCTACTAGTCTCTATTTTCATGCTACTAGTACTTATTTTTAGATACTAGTATCTATTCCATTAAGTACTAGTACTTATTCATTAGCTACTGAGTGCTTATTCTTTAGATACTTAGTGCCTTTTCTTTAGATACTAGTGTTTATCTTTAGGTAGCTAGTACCTTTTTAAAGATACTAGTACTTATTCATTAGACATGTAGTCCTTATTTATTAGAGTACTTAGTACTTATTCATTAGATGCTAGTCCTTATTCATTACATACCAATGCTTATTAATCAAGTTACGGTAGTACTTATTCATTAGATACTAGCACCCATTAAAATAGATACTAGTACTTATTCATTAGACACTAGTACTTATTTCAATGGTGACTAGTAACTATTCTTTTGTTACTACTAGTCACATTTTTTCCATTGACTTCTATGGTGATCTGTCATT
>JAQIUQ010000636.1:0-22500 GCA_030378365.1 Hybognathus amarus
TTCCTCAGCTGTATGCTAAAACCCTCAGCATTTTACACATGTTCTAATTGATAACAGAAGATTCCTTTGCAAGTGTGCCTAAACGCAAGTCAGTTGTAGGGAGCAGAGTGGCGCAGCGGAAGCGGTGCTGGGCCCATAACCCAGAGTTCGATGGATTGAAACCTTCCTCTGCTAAGACTGCTTTCCTTATGTACATAGTCTGTTCCTACTTGAAGAAAAGTTTCCTCAGCTGTATGCTAAAACCCTCAGCATTTTACACATGTTCTAATTGATAACAAAAGAGCCCTTTAAGTGTGCCTAAACGCAAGTAATTTTGAAAACAGTAGAGTATGTCAAGTCAGTTGTTGGGAGCAGAGTGGCGCAGCGGAAGCGTGCTGGGCCCATAACCCAGAGGTCGATGGATAGAAACCATCCTCTGCTAAGACTACTTTACTTTTAAAGTTACCCTGTTCCTACCTGAAGAAAAGCTGTCACATCTCTGTGCTAAAACTCGTTGTTGTTTTCAACTGATCTCATTTATGACAGAGTCACTTCATGTGTCACTTCATGTGAGCACAGGTTTTTAACAGCCCCAGTGGCCTAATGGATAAGGCACTGGCCTCCTGAGCCAGGGATTGTGGGTTTGAGTCCCATCTGGGGTGGTTTACAGCAGGTTTTTAATGGCACAGGTTTTTAATGGCCCAAATTGCCTAATGGATAAGGCACTGGCCTCCTAAGCCAGGGATTGTGAGTTCGAATCCCATCTGGGGTGGATTACAGTAGAGTGGCTCAGCGGAAGCGTGCTGGGCCCATAACCCAGAGGTCAATGGATTGAAACCATCCTCTGCTAAGACTGCTTTCCGTATGTACGTAGTCTGTTCCTACTTGAAGAAAAGTTTCCTCAGCTGTATGCTAAAACCCACTGCATTCTTCACTTGTTCTAATTGATGACAAACTATCACTTTAAGTGTGCCTAAACGCAAGTAATTTTGAAAATGGTAGAGTATGGCAAGTCATTTGTAGGGAGCAGAGTGGCGCAGCGGAAGCGTGGTGGGCCCATAACCCAGAGATTGATGGATCGAAACCATCCTCTGCTACAATTTCTTTACTTTTAAAGCTACCCTGTTCCTACATGAAGATAAGCTGTCACATTTCTGGGCTAAAACTCTTTGTTGTTTTCAACTGATCTCATTTATGACAGAGTCACTTCATGTGTCACTTCATGTGTTACTCCATGTGTGTCATTTGTGAGAAAACCGAGCCGAGATATCTCATATAAAGCAAAGTGTTAGGGATGCACGAATGATATCAGCACTACATCAGTATCAGCCGTTAAAAGTCTACTGATCATCAGTATCTGGCGGCCAATATGAATATTTTTGCACGAGCCTTGCCAATTGTGGTGGATTTACTATGTGCATGTGACAACTGAGAACGTAGCATGAGCGCCAGCAACTTAAATTTCCAGCTGTATGGAGAAAAGACGTGCTTCAGTATGGAGTTCTCTTTCAGGCTTGAACAAACCATAACACGCACACAAATTATGCCAAAATGTCAGTTTTGTCGAGTGTCCTCATTAGAGCAGTTTTAAAGGATTTAAATAGTCTTACATTAACATGGAGATTTGTGAGAGCCAGGAGGGTAATTATACTGGTAGCCTAATAATAATAATCAATGCACTCCTATATTTTAACACATCTTCGCGAACGGCTTCTTCACATAAAAGAAAAACTCTTGAAAACTCTCCCATAAAGTGCAGTGAAATTCAGCGACATATGGCTTTTCCTGATGGATCGTGTTTGTTCCTTAACTTCATTTTATACATGCAACTCGCATAACCTATAAGGTGTGAATGTCTGTCTACATTGTAAAAATTATATTTATGATAGAATCAAATGTTGTTTGTCTTTTGTATTGCCTTATCTACAACACATGAGGGTAATAAGGTAATGGTATTACAGGAGAGAGACTTTATTTGATTTCTCTTCATTAATCAAAAGATGAAGGGATGAAGGCAGTGAAAAGAACGAAGTGGAATGAGAATAAGCTCTTCAAAAAACGCAACGTCTCTGAATAATGTGGGGAAGATGCATGCATGATTTGTAAATAAACACTTTAAATACATTGTCTAACTCTCAGCCTGTTATTTGAAATAAAATAGAAAGTAAAATCACATTATTTGTTGCATTGCAGTTTGTACTTGAATAATGTATTGCAGTGCTACCGCAGCTATATTGCAGTATTATTGCAGCGCTACCAGTTATATTGCAGTACTACCGCAGCTATATTGCAGTATTATTGCAGTACTACAGCATTTAAATTACAGTACTACCGCAGCTATATTGCAGTATATTGCAGGACTACTTATATTGCTGGACTTACCGCAGTTATATTGCAGTACTACTGCACTTATATTGCAGTACTACCGCAGTTATATTGCAGTACTTCCACAGTTCTATTGCAGTATTATTGAGTACTACCGCAGTTATATTGCAGTACTACCACAGTTATATTGCAGTGGTAGTATTATTGTAGTACTACTGCAATTCAGGGACGTGCACAGACATTTTGAGGGGCAGGGGCTCAAGTGAAAAAAGGCCACTTCTCATAATTACATTGTTTTTGTGGTGTAACGATACACAAAACTGACGGTTGAGTTTTCCCAGGTTTTGACGTCTTCGGTTTAGAATTTCGGTTTAGAAAGCTAAAATGGCTTTTTTTTAAACAGTGGTTTAATGAAAAAAAAGGTCTTTGTCTTTAAATTAATTCAGTTACAATTAAACATTTCACAAGGATTAAAAAAAATCTATAGGATAAAAAAATCTAAGGATTAAAAAATCTATATTGAATTACTATAACATTAAATGTTGTAGCCTAGCCTAGACTTTTAACCTAAATTCAGATGCCATTTATTTTTTAGATATAATAATCAACACACAACACATTGTATGAAAACATGTAAACTGAACATAAGGCAGTTTTTGCATTAACTTGTGTTTTTTCTCTAATAATTTACACAGTTGTCATCTTCATGAAAGATATTTTAAACATAAATTAAATAATCAAGATATCATTAACAGGTTAAGTAAAATATAATATGGCTAACATAGTGCATTTATTTAGTGCAAAGGTTCATTTATAGGAAGTTGATCACTTGCCTGCTGAGGTAAATATAATGCTAGTGACAAGCTAAAGCTTTGCTGTTTTATTGACGTCTTTCCGCTGCTTAAATACTGATTGAGCGATTACACGAGTTATGATGCCTTTCAGTAATGTACTGTATCTTTCAACATACCTTCAGGTGTCTTTTTCTGTAACTGAGGAAGAGATGATCGCGTTTACTAGCACGCCTCGCTGCTGCTTGAAATGAGGAGCCTGCGATCTGTCACGTCACATCAAAGAGCGCCAAAACGCCATTTATTGTTTGAATTTCGTGATCAAATAGACAGAATCTGAAAGATTACACTTTGCTTATTATCGAAAGTAACAAAACACGGAGCTTGTTATTTGGTGTTAATGGTGGTTAGGCTACAAAACTGAATTTATTGTGTACTGTTTACATAAGACATGAGGTCCATTGAGCCGGTGTTCTGACGATTCATGCTACCCTACAAGATTTGCTACTTATCGGTTATGCGCATGTGCAGACTCGAGTTTTTTTTTTTTTTTTCAAAAGGTACATTTTCCTGTTATAATGTATAATTTCCCTTTAAAAAATGCTTACTACCATATTAATATTTGTACGGTCAGCCAGCTGAAAAAGAAAAACTGAAAGTTTCATTACTATGAGGAAAGGTGTACTTTGACAAGTCAAAGATGATTATTTTATGATCATTTTTACTTTTCACACCGTTTTAAAAATAAATACAGTAGTCTACAGTATACAGTAGCTACTTATAACTTAGAATTGTATTATAATTGTATTTCACATGACTTTAATCAGCATTCTGTGATCAATTTGCGATAAGGTAGCATTTTTCGACAAGGCAGCAAAAATCGACAGAACACCGGGCTTGGGCGAGGCCGGGGTAGCAGTATCGCGATTCGAATCGTGAGTTCAGTATCGCGGTTTTTCGGTTAAGTTCGAAAATCGTTACACCCCTAGGAAACCCACAATGTGCATGTTATCTATGCTACTAGTTTCAATATATATTTGATACACCTGATGGTGACATGGACTTAAGTTTCACATTTGAGGGAGGACTATATCATCATCATCATCATCAAACAAAACCTTCAAAATTTAGTTTTATACCTACAACCATCCATTTGTTTGCATCTGTAGATTTCTTCTAAATTTACCAATTTAGATTAATAAATTTCAGGGGAAAGACTCTTGATGTATGCAAGTCATTAACTTTAATAATAAGAATTTTAGGCCATAAAAAGTCATAAAAGCGTTCATTAAAATGTTGAAACTCATTTGAACCGCGCGAGCCTCACACGGACTGTTTATCTGCTCAGCTCAAAGTCCAAACGGCAGCGCAGCACAAGCTCACTAGAGCAGACGCAGTGCTTCAGAACTCCTGACCTGATATTTAGATACACTATTCAATAAATATATTTGTTTGACAGGGAAGCTGTGCACAAACAGTATATATTATTTTTCAAAAAATTTAAAAAGCATCCCAGAAAAAAAAGGCACTTTCTCTCCAGAAATAAAAATGGCAGGTGCTTCAAGCCCCCTTTGACGTCTTTTTTTTTACCATGTTTGAACTCGTTTCTAATATGATTATTTTCCCGAGTAGAGATCGGATTCGATATATTTCCACATTTTTTGCATCAGTTTAACGATGGCTAACATCCGGTATCATTTTACGTGTACTTAAAGATTAACTGAAGTGAAAAAAATCGAAGTTAAAAACGTGTTGTTTATGACAATTAAAAGTAAATTACACTAAACATTTTAATAAAAAAATATTAATATAGCTTTTTTTAAGCAACGCAAAATTGCGCTTGTTAGCGCTGGCAATTTCGATGACGTCACTGGCATGGTAGGACCCGCGGAGCTGCATAGACAACAGCTGGAGGTCCTATATACACAGATGAAAATGAGCACTTTTAACGATGGATTACGCATTTGAGCCCGTGAGGGACAGGCCGGTAGTGTCTGACTACCACCACATGGAGGACGATCAGTTTCAGGCTTCACTTACAGTACAGGATTGTTTGGGGGGAAGTGACTGTGGGCGCAAGCGCTGTGGAGCATGGACATTGCACCGGAGTTGATCTGTTGCAGAGAGGTGAACCTGGAACATTTATTGATCGGCGAAAATGCATCACCATGCCCCGTTCATTTCGGATGCTGTTCGGTGAGAGAAACGTGTTGGGGGAGGCTATGCTGTCTATAATGGATGTCCGAGCTGAGACGCGCGCCCCATCAGTTGCAGGGTATTTTACGATTAGGTGAGCTGGGCTAACTTGTTACACTTTTCTCAGACTGTTTAGATGAACAGCGTACTGGCAGTTCACTCTATGGGCGAGTGTGCATTTAGAAAGGAGAATCCCATCCTTTACCATGAACTATACATTAGGAATCTTTTCCCCTCAGCCGAATATCAAGGATTCGTGTAACGTTAACGTGATGTGTTGAACTTGTGTAAATAAAACATTTAATGCAGACATTGTCAGACGTTTCATGTACTCATTGACGAAAGTACATATCTCTAGATAGTGTGTCGCTAAAAATTCTGTTTTTTCAGCCATGTCAGCTAGCCTCAGACTGTTTACATTAGCTACGGCTGTTCTGCTGGTGCGGGTAGGCAACAGAGTGGCTTACCATGCCAGTGACGCAGTCGAATGTTGAAATCCAACATGGCGGCGCCCGTGTAACAAAAACAACACTTTCAATGTACCATTTTATTCCTTTTAACAAATTCTGCCATTTTAAAAATTGTACCAATGATAATAAATAAAATACATCTGTTATGTCACCTTTTCTCAAATTTCAGTTCATCTTTAAACGAGGAGGTGTTTAAGGGGACTTACATATATGTCTGTGATTGTGTACGTTTGGATACGGTAAATCCTAGATATTTAGTCAAATTACCTCTGATTTAATGACCGGCCCTGGTGAGAGTGTAGCATGCAGACTTTAGAGAAGGACCGCAGAGTGATATAGTTTCCTAATTTAAAAACTGGGAAAAAATAACTAAAGAATGAAAAGAATTATCAAACGTTAAAACTCCCATGGCTGCGGGAAAACCACACAAAGGAACATAGATGAGAATCAGAAACTGTGAACGCGCATCTCATTAATCCTAAAACAAAAACCTTTTTTATATTCAAAGCTTCAGGGAAAGAAATTTCCACTATGGGCCGAAAAGGTTAGAGCCTGACACTGCATAAACATCAAAAAAGGTCATAACATGGATGCTATTGACAATGAAATTCTCACTTAGTGGAAAACAGTGGGTAGCAAGCAGAAGAAATCAAAACATGATGAAATAATTGAGGCTTTAAACTTCATTTGTCGTAGACACAAAATAGCATAACTAGTAGCCTAGTGGCTATAAAGCCAGCGCTGGCATTTGAAAAAAATAAAACACAAGGCTACGTCTGGAATTATACATGCAAATACATTTAAAATTATTAAGTCTTAAGGCCTGTTCACACCGGGATGAATTTCGATGCGCGATATTCGTCGACGTTTAACGCCTCGATGACTAAACAATGGGTGCCAATGTGAGTGTTCACACCGACGCGAAAAACGCCACGCGTAAAAGGGTCATTTTTAAAAAAAACGCCTCGGGTTCGTTTTTTGGTTTGACGCGCCGCGTCAAAAACCATCCGACCAACGAGATTGGCGGTTTTGCTCACGTGTCTGGTGCTTCTGAAGTTACAGTAGAGCATAACTTGGGGCGCTCAAACACAAAACGGTCTTGCCGAGCACACATACGGCGAAGAAGATAGCTGCTGGTCTCGGAGCATAAAGAGCTATGATAATATTTATATTAATATTTCTGTAATAAAAGTATCATAGGATGACCAACAGTCCTGTTTTCCCGGGACATGTGTAACTTTGTGCTTTATAGAAATCTGAGTTGAGATGAGAACTGCGCATAGTGTGAGTAGTGTCAGTTAGATTTTGACAAGTGAGGAGATACCCGCTCTGCCAACTCTTTGTATTCTTTATTTTCTTTTATTTTTCTATTGTGACCAGAGTTGGATGTTTGTTTGTATTTTTTCTCGCTCGATCCCCATGTATGAGGACGAGTGTAAAGTTTGAGTTGGTTTTATTAAACGCAGGGAAATACGACGACAACTCTCATCTCTCGTGCATCTGTTCATCTGACAACTAGTGCTATGTTTTTATCTCTGGGCAACATCTCAACTTTGCGTTACATATCCTGTTTTCACGTCCTGTCCTGGCTATTTTTAAGTGATTAAATTGTCCTGGTTTTCAAAAAAAAAAAAAAAAAAAACTCTTGGAAAAGATTGGTTCTACAGCAAATGAAACAGCAAATGATACAGCAAATGATACAGCAAATGTTCTACACAGATGAAAACGAAAGATATAAATAGATTTTGTTAGTTCGTTTTTGTTTGTGAGAGCTATTTTTTTGTTACATTTTGGAGGCATTTCTTTTAGTTATTTATTATTTATATATTTATTTTTCTAAAACAGAAGACATTATTTCTATCATTATTTCATTCGTTATTTTTTTTATATGTCATAATAAAACATGTTGAGACATGAAAATGAACACCCTAGTATAGGATTCTATTATTTTTTCTGTTTTAAATTAAGCGCCATCTAATGTCAAGGAATGAATTTGCATCTTCACTCGGCTCATCGTCAGCGAAAAACGCTTGGGTATGAACACAAAAAAGCGTTGAAAAGCGCCGACGAATAACGCGTGCTGATATTCGTCCCGGTGTGTACGGGCCTTTAGCCAACTTACAGGTTGTGGCCAAACTGTCACGGTGTGGTGCAGGCAGAAGAACGGGCAGAGTCCAGATTCCACAGAAGATAACTTTTTACCATCAATATATTTAACACAGATACAGGCAGGAGCAAACACAGGGTAACATTCACATCGGACCGACCAGGACATACTGAACAGAAGCAAACTAAATACAGAAACTAATAAACCAAACCAGTTGATACAGAAGAAGGTGATTAACAAGACACAGGTGATGAAGATAAACTGATGATGGTCGACATGGAAACCGATGAGTGGCGGGAAAACAGAACAGGACTAACAGGGGGAAACAAAGAGTCAAACTGTTACACCAACAACTGCTGCCTCTGGTTTTAAAGTTGGAAATGCTTCATGTTTAGTAACAGTTTCTTGTTGAATCCGGTGTTGAACTTGTGGAGATTCTGGAAGCTGTCCTCCGCAAAATGCGCAGCACAGAGAGATAAATTATGATCGTCACTTTCAGGAACATAATCAAACATAAATTTTATCCATTGTTGTCGAAAGTACAGCGTCCGTGGGAAGCTCGAACACAGAAGACCTGACAGCTGGGTGAACACAAAACACTCGACGAGCCGCTTAAATATGCGCATGCACTTTCCTGCATATTCCGGAGAGAGGGTTGATGCAAATGTATGGGTTAGTGACGTTTAAAATCCAGCTGTAGTCCCAATCGAGTCATTTTTGTAGGCAATATACTTCCAGATTTTTTAAAGAAGATATCTCTGCTTACACTGAACTTTAAGCGCTGCAACTTTGCAGATACTGTTCATGCACCAACAGCAACATTACACACTATTTAAAATGAAAAAAGTGAAATTGCAATCATACAGCAATCGCTCTCATATAGTGCTTCTCCAGCAAAAAAATACATTCGAAGGTTTTGTTAGCTGGGCAGCAAGAATTGAGTCATGAAAACAAATACATGGTGCTGTGTTAGAATGTTACGAAAATCCCCCATTTGCAGGAGAATTCAGAAAGCCACATGGTGGCAAACTGAGCAGATTTTGTAATTTCTGTCACAAAATGAAGTTTTATTAACTAAGTACGGGAGGAGCACATTCAGATAATTAACACGAGTGGACAACAATCAGCAATCAACAATCAATGATAAGAGGGTACTCAGCAGTCTTACCTCGATCCATTGACAGTTTGCAGCATTTGCAGCATTTGGCCATGTCCGAATCTAGCTCTTCCCGTTTAGATAAAGAATCTTTCGTCCTTCAGAATTAGGAATCTTTGCCGCAACCTGGTATTATCTCATGGGCGTCAGGCCAAACAAACGGGTCTTAGCCACCGCCGGTGAAACATCTGCAATCTACTTCTGTGTATTTCTTTAAACCGGACCATTCAATAATTCCTGCCATAGAGAATTGGACAAGGCAGTGCTGCCCTCTTAATGCAAAGGAATGGACCTTCCTCCAGCGTCAGGCCGCCGCAACAGGCCGTAAGTAAGTTAAGCCACGCTGCAGATTCAGTCCCGGCTGATCCACACTCTCAACATCTGCCGGGTCAACTCTGTGAGTGCTTAGCTGGTGCGTTTGCATGCATCTTACGTCATTGCAAACGTGCACGGCGCATGATAGAAAGCAGAAGGTTTATTGTGCGTGTGTCATATAAGGTGGACTTCTGCTGCTTGCAAACGGACTCTTGCGGAGACAGGATTTCCAAATGTGTTACTCTGATTCCATGCACAATGCTCGAATACACGGCTGGCTCACTCTCGCTTGTATCCAAGGTAATTGCTCAACACTATCATCCCTTACTTATTTAACTGAATACATCACAATAAGCTAAAACGCATGCGCAGGATACTTTACTTCCTGAACAAGTGTACACCCAAGTCCGTGCTGCTTTCACATTCACGTGAACCGCGGCACGGTTCGGGAGCAACCGAACTCAGACCACCTCCTCCCAGGTAGTCTCGGGTTCGGTACCCAGTGCGCACCCGGGTCTCATTAGTGATTTTTCATGCAAACCATGCCCTGTTACGGACCTAACTGCCAGGGTGAAAGCTCCCTAAGCTATTTTCAAACATTAATAAAGATGCGCATAATCCTGCAAGGATTTAATCTCCCCTGTTTTTCGCGTCTTTGATTACACTCAAGAAGATGATCGTTGGCCCGCCAGGCCCCAATCTACTTCCCCCTTCGCTCGGCTTCACACCACAGCTCTATTTGCACAGGTACGTTTCTCCACTGCCACAGCAGTGATGTCTCCTCTGCTCCCACAGGAGCTCTGTTTCGCTGGCGAATTTTCTACTCTGCCCCAGCAGTGATGTCTCCTCTGCTCCCATTCAGGGTATCCGCAGGGTATTAAAAAGTATTAAAAAGTGATAAATCAAAATAGTCAAATTTAAGGCCATTAAAAATGTTAAATGGAGTCTGAGAGGTATTATTTTTTAAAAATTAGGTATAATTTTTTTCAGACTATCAGGTGTCCTATTCTGTGTTTGCGTTAGTCCGTTTAAATATGGGGTTTAGCTTATCTGGGCACAATCAAAGTTCTTTCGTCTCAGTCTATGTTTGATGCTGACGTCATATTCAGTGGTCGTTCGACATCATCTGTGAACACTGAGTGCTCAACAGAAGTGGCTGGCTTACGTTTTATTTTAGACTTGCTTCAAGGCATATCTTCAACGACTGGACAACCATCGTCGTCTTTATGGGCAAATTTGACCTGCAGTTCCTCACAGTGAGTGGCAAAAAGACTGAGCGGCTGTATAAGTTTTCAGCATGAATGCCGCAAAAAACAAACATTTTTGCCACTCAGTCAGGTTGAGGGGGTTGTACCGTCGGGAAAGTGAAGTCAATGCATTCCCACTTTTGTTTGGTGTGTAAAAAAACATCAATGTCAACTGGATGGGAGCTAATGCACTTCGGTCGCATATGCAATCCACTAAACATAAAAATGGAATGCGTGCTCTAAATCTATTCATTTTTGTATGTTCTAAATGTCAACATCTGTCTAATAGAAAGGTCGCTTGTTAACACTTGCAATTGTGTGATGGTTTTTTAAAAAAATCTGAAGGTAGTAAAAAAGGTATTAAAAAGTAGTAAATTTAACTTAAGGATTACTGAATATACTCTGCCATTGAAACTCTGTTTTCTCTGGCTAATTTTCTACACTGCCACAGCAGTGATGTCTCCTCTGCTCCCACTGGAGCTCTGTTTCTCTGGCTAATTTTCCACACTGCCACAGCAGTGATGTCTCCTCTGCTCCCACAGGAGCTCTGTTTCTCTGGCTTATATTCCTACACTGCCACAGCAGTGACGTTTCCTCTGCTCCCACAGGATCTCTGTTTCTCTGGCTTATTTTCTACACTGCTATAACAGTGATGTTTTCTCTCTAGTACATCACTATTCAGAATTATTCTTCCTGCTAAAACCCCTAATTGATTATTTTCTCTATCCAGCGAGCATTGGTCTCCAAGAAGACATTGCATGCATCAAAAAGTTATCCTCCAAGCAGTATCTCCCAGGACCCTTTAATCCTACGTTACTGATTGGAGAGTAATGAAGAGAAAGAAAACGAAAGAAAAACGATTTCCCTGATTTTTCTCTTTTCAATCAAATCTTTTATATCCAACCTTAATATCATTAAGAGCCTACAAATCGGGTCTATTAAAGGTTATCTGAGCGGCATCATTTTTCCATAAACTGATGTACGGCACTCCTTCTGTGGAGATAAACAATTCACAAACCCTGATTAAAGGGATTTAAAGAAATACGCATTGAATCTTACTCAAAATTATATGTAAGTGTGAACTTGTGAAACTGAGAACTGATGAGTTGATGAGCTGAGAATGCGTGCATTTTTTTGGAGGGACAGAAATGTACGTTTCCTAAGTATTTAGTTGAACATCAGTAAGTGTAACAAAATAAAACATTTTGGAAACATGTTTATCACATAATTACTGTATTATTACTGTATTATTTTAAAGTTTGGAAACAATGATTGGATTGTAAAACTGTCAAACTAAACATTTATTATTAGACTAAAATAATATTTTCAGGAACAGCTAATTTAATTTCTATGTAACAATATAAATCTTTGATGTAAACTCTTGCCAAGGTTTTAATGGTGCACTGCTTAGTAAATGTTTATAATGTGTTAACATAACGAATTAAACATATATTTTAATTTGTTATGTTAACACATTGGACTTGTTACCACATTGGAATGTTAACACCCGAAATGTAAGTTTATTTAATTACAAATAAAATGATGAAGACCATTTATGCATTTAATATATTTAAAACATGTAAAACATCCGCATTAGTACATCGCCTAGGCTGCAGGAGGGTTCGTTTGCAAACTGTAAATGTATACAGTTATCCAAGATGATTATGAGTACTATTATTTAATTGAAGTTATGATTACAAATGCCTTTACTTTAAAGTATTTTTATCCGCGGGATGATAGAATTGACGTCATTATGTGATGACGTAGAAGAACTGGTGAACCGTTTCTTTTAACTGGTTCATTCAAACGAATTGTCCGAAAGAACCAGTTTGAGACAGAGACAGTTTGTCATTAAAAATAATGGGGAGAGCGGGGCACAACCTAACGCATTTTGGTTTTGGCGCAATTAATTGAAAAATAGTTAGGTTAGATTTTTTTTTACACAAGCAACATAAACATCTCTGCTACAAATGAACACTAAAGTTTTTTTTCTAGGACCTACCATTTTCGTACAGTTGTACTGAAAGTGACAGAAGTGCAAATGTTACAACTTACCCCATATGCGGGGTTAATTGTAACAGACAGAGGGGTTAGTTGTAACACTTGTGTGTAACACACATAATTCAGTACTATTTTATTTGTATAGTTTGATATTGTTTGTTCATCTGTATAGACAGATATCCATACATCCATCCCTCATCCAATCATCCTTCTATAGAGGGTATGCGTGTGACGTCACTGTCGGCCGGAGTGCCTGCAGTTACTCACAGTGAGTGGCAAAAAGACTGAGCAGCTGTACATGTTTTCAGCGTGAATGCCGCGAAAAACTAACACTACACATATAAAGTGGAAAAGAGCTTTGCGATTGACTGTACAACTAGATTTGACAAAATATATATATATATATATGGTATATTTTTACAGACTGCTGTAGAAAGAGGAGCAAATGGATCGCTACAATTCACAGAAACAACTGGAGTCCAGTCAGCGAAAGGTGGATTTACAGTTATCATTTTGTGTCATATGCTGAATTTAGGTGTAAAACCATACCCATATATTTTTGTATTGTTATATATAACAACTCATCAATTAAATATTTATCATTCCATATTCTGCATTATTGGATGTTTTTAATAAACACTGACCAAAAAAAAACAATAAAACAATAAAGTTTTAGGGCTGAACGATATATGATGATTATATAGGCTATATATAACACTGATATAAGTGATCACTCTGATTTAGACCTACCTATATTGTATTTATATAAAGCGTTCACAGGCAAATTTGCTTCATGTTTAGGTCTATATTGCTTTTATTTCCCCGGTGTCGAAATCAGGCAAACATAAATGTCAGGCAACACGATTCCTGGCTGCATGTCAATATCCATGGATCACTGGATCTTTAGTAAGTTGTGAGGAACACTATTGAGTCCAATATTTAGTTAAAATGTATCAAATTGTTCGTTTTAGTCGCATTTTCGCAGTTTCCCCTATTAAATCCAGTCACGCAGCAGATCTTTTGCCACTCAGTCAGGCTGAGGAGGGTTGTTCCGACGGGAAAGTGATGTCAATGCATTCCCTCTATTGTGGATCAATATCATGGATAGAGACAGAAAAGGGCTGCACAGTTTTGCAATAAATAATAATAAATAAAATAATAAATATTGTAATTGCAATTCAATTAGATTTGTGTGTGGCAGCTGCATGTACAATTATTATTAATAATAATAATAACAGTAATAATAATACAAATGAGCTTAAAATAAAAAAATTTAAAGGGTTTATTGCATTAAAAACAGGCCATATTTTTATAAATAAACAAGTTATCATTCATAGTACACTAAATTTTAAACATTTTAAATTCCAACATTGTTTGTGAAAGTTCAACAAAGTTAAATGTATACTCAAACCTGAAAAGTTGTGTGGCTCCGTTTTCATTTGATTCTCATTGTACACTTGGCGGCTTGTTTGTTACACTGTGCTACAGACTAACCCCGCTGTGTATTACATATTTTAACCCTAGCTAACAGTCGCTAGGAATTGCTGACATGTTTCAAAACGGTATTATGTTTGAGCCAACGAGACAGTGATTAAGGCAAAATAAAGTTTGATTTTGAATTGTATACACCCAACTCAGAAAAAATCTATGATGAAAAAATGTTCTTGCATAGTGTCAAAACATTCATTGTCCAGTATCTTCACGAAATATAATCAGAACTTTCCGCAAATTCGTGGGAGACCGTCTTCTGGCAGCAAGAGAAAAAGAGCGGAAAGACAACCTGCTTGATCCTGACTGACTATGTAAAAAGGTGGAAAGGTGGCAGTTGTCTTCTGGACCTTGTTTTTCTGATTTAATGTGACACTTTAGGAAGTTATTAAAGTGGAAAGTTGCATGTTAGGGTTAGTGATGTATTATTCTTATTTCCAAACCCCAAGCTTTGAACTTATTTCGGATTATTTTTATTTTTATTTATTTATTTTTGGCTTGTTTTTTTAACTGTCGGCATTAACCCCTTAACCTTCAGCTCTGAAGCGCGGCGGGGGTTTATTTTTTTATTTAAAAAATAAATAAATAATTTTTTAAAAAGCTTATAGACAAACTGTAATTGCATAAAGCTACCACATCTGGTAAGACAAACGCAATGATCATCGTGATTATCTGTTGGAAATGTATAACACTGTCAAAAACAGTAGCATAATACAGATCTGTATATTATGTTACTGAATGAAATTTGCCAAAAACTTACTGGCTAGCAGGAAGACGGCTCATGCTGTTTAGTTAACCTTTCACAAAGTTATCATAAAAACATTAATTAAAGCAGTGTTTCTCAACTAGCAGTTTATTCAGCCAGTATATTTGTGTTTGATCTGTGTGAATTACAGAAATAGAAGACTGGCTAGACGTACTTTTTTTTCGATATTTCTTTGCAAAACCCCTGGACCCCCTAGTGAGAGACTACACCACATAATTAAATCCAAATTTAACCCCTGTACATATGGCAAATTCCTTTAAGAAAATGGTTGCAGCTTAATGTCCATGGGGAAATGCGGGTCCAATGGTCTATCCATTATTATTGCACAATTCTTTACACAAAACCCCGGACTTCACAAATTTTCAAACCCTGATTACGGCCTTGATCCAAAAGCTACAAACTGATATTGTTAAATTACTAACTTGTTAGTGAACTTAAGCTAGAACATACCATTGAACAACTGATAGCGTTTCCAGTCGAACAGCCGGTGGACAAGCTGACCCAACCCGTCTGTACACTTACAAAGTTCTCAATGCTTCATTTTGCATGTAAGGACCCTCATTATGTTACTGTGTTAGTGTGGGGCTATTTTGAGCCTTGTTAGTGGTATTAACTAGCGATTTCTTTTTATTTATTAAATGCCCCCATATACTAGTGTTATATGCTAAACAGTTTTTAGAGATAAAACTCTCATTGTTGACCAGGTACCAATGTGTAATTAGACCAAAGGTTAATTTTGCGCTGGAGTTTTTCTTTAACGCAGTGGTTCTCAAATTCTTTCGGTCATTTTCCACTTTGGACAAGGGGGAATTTTCAAGCCCCACTGCCCCATCGCCCCAACACAATGCTACTGAAATACGTAACAAGCTAAAAAAATTTAAATTTATTGAAGAAGTAGTATCTAAATACAAACTAACTATCTATTCTACATCAAATCACAACTTCAAGTTGAAAAATAAAGAAAATAAAAGTGCAGCTGTGTCATGACTTACATGGAATTCAAAAATAGAGAAATTAAAAGTGCAGCTGTGTCAAAATGTTAAAAAAAGAAAAGAAGAGAAATCAATTTGGCAAGACAGGTCTATTTTCTAATAGACATAGGGTACTGTGTTTGATGTGAGATTAAAATGATGGGCAGTGTATGAGATATAAACTAATGATTATGTAACTGCCTCTGTCGCCAATTTATTTCTGTATTAGCACTTTTACTATTTTGTTTCTTCTGAATTTAATGTTAACAGCAAGACGGAACTAATTATTGGTTCCGACCCGGAGGTTTCCGGCCGGGCGCTTTTGAGCGACGCACTGAGAAAAACGTTACCGCAAAAGAGACTGATGTATCCGCTGTTGTCGTGTTTAAGTGAATAAGTTGTTCACAAGAAAATAGGAAGAAAGAAGATACAGAAGATTTGAAAAAATGTTTAGCACCTCTATGTGATAAGCAGCAATGAGGTTTGTTGACCGTTTATTTTGCTGTGATGGTGTTTGTGTTTACATATGTTTTCATGTGTATTGTTGTGATGTAACGATATAACATATAAGGTGCCTAACATAAGCTGTATATGGCCTTGATTACGACACAATATTTGTGAGACATGCATATAGCATTATTTTTTGTTAATTTATATTTTTTTCTTCATCTTCAACCAGTTCTTACGGGTTGACCAGCATTGAAGCCCTGTATTCTAACCAAGACCCCTTGCCTCATGTCTGTCACTGGAGGAGCTACAGATTAATTATTTCAATATTCCTTTGTTCTGATCGGAGCATGTGAGTGGAAAGCGCATTTCTGAATATTCCTCGCTCATCCACTCAGGGTCACGCTGCTCAACCCTGCTGGTTCGAAAATATGTGGAATAAGGGCTGCCTCCAACTAAAGTTTTTTTCTAGTTGACTAGTAGTTGTTTATTTAGCTAAGCCATTAGTGGACAAATCGCCCCTTTATATAGATTTAATAACTCAAATAGGCTATACAGTACAATGATAAAGGCTCACTCAAGCGTACGTGCCGGCAAAAGTGAATGTGTAAAAAATAGCAAGTAGACATTTAATTGTTTATTAATAAACTGGTGTTTTCTGCGTTGACCATGCGGACTCGCCATGAACGAATAAAGAAATAAAGGCTTAAAAAGGAAAATTTCCTCTCGTTGGCACGCCCCACCTGTCAAGTCTCCATAGAGAGCCTAAGTCCCTCCCCTTTCGATTCGACCACCATGGGACCTTATTTTAACCGGTTCCCCTTATCAAACAATCAAACTTCAATACTTATTTTAGATTAAATTACTTTAACAAATTAATTTACGGCCTTGCCGCAGCGCGATTTTATTCGGCAGTATATATTTTATAGGCAGTCTGGACACCATGAACCAAATTTTCCCCTGAAATAGGGAACCAATCACAGAACGGGGAGGGAGCACATGCGTATTTGATAGACGTACAGGCGCATTTGATAGACATTCGTAGCACCCAATAATACGGGCATTCGTAAAATAACGCCTCAAATACGTGAAAATGAACATGTGGTTTCCAGACCACGTTTCATTGTCAATGATACATGGTCTTGCGTTAGCCAGGCTAGTATTAAATGTAATTCCATCATTTGCTTATTTACAAGTTATGGAAGTGAACTGTACTCACTCAGATGCCTTGGGGCAATGATTTTTCTTATGTTTCTGTAGATTAGATAAATGAGTGAAACTCTTCCCACATGAATAGCACTGGTGCGGTTTCTCTCCAGTATGAACTCTCTATGATCTTTCAGGTTTCCTGACCGAGAGAATCTCTTTCCACAGTGTGAACATTTGTACGGTTTCTCTCCAGTATGAACTCTTTGGTGTGTTTTTAAGTTGCTGGATGAAGTCAAGGTCTTTCCACAGTCAGAGCACATATAAGGTCTCACACCAGTATGAATATGCTCATGCTTTTTAAAGAACCATGATGTAAAAAACTCTTTCCACACAAAAGTGAGGCTTCACACCAGTATGAACTTTAATGTGTGTTCTTAAGCCTGATTCAAAAACAAATGTTTTATCACACTGATCACAGCTGAATGATCTCACTCCAGAGTGATGGCGCAGATGATCTTTGAGAGAGTTTTTGTAACCGAAACTCTTTCCACACTGAGAGCATCTGAATGGTTTTTCTCCAGTGTGAATTCTTAAGTGATCGTTTAGGTGTCCTTTAGATCTGAAACTCTTTCCACATTGAGTGCATGTATAAGGCTTTTCTCTAGTGTGAATCATTATGTGTGTGTTCAAGTTTGATTTACATACAAAACTCTTTCCACACTCAGAGCAGGTTAAAGATCCTTTGACTCCAGATTTTCCAGCTTGTTTCTGTGTGAAATTCTCTTCAGTCTTTGAAACGACTGCATTTCCATCTTCATTTGTGAAATAATTTGGTTTTTGAAACTGCTGCTGTTTGTCTTCATTCAGTTCCATCAGGTCTACAACAAACAAATTCAATTCCCATAACTTAATAAAAGGATACTTGAGAAACAAAAATAAACATGGTTCAAAATTTCAATTTATCACAAATCCAGTTTACTCTTGAGTCTACTAGTATCTAGTTTCAGATGTTATTTGTATGTAAATTTTCATCATGATGTTCCTCATCAGTGAATTAAGAGAATGAAGGAAAACACCAACCTATTTGTTCCTCTGTATCTTCATTTTTTATTCTGCAGGGTTCTTCCTTAATCTCCATCTTTACAATAGTATGTCTGTAGTTTTTCCTGGAGTAATTCCTCCTGCTTGCTTCTTCTTGTCCTGTGGGAAGATGGGAATATTCCCCAGTATTTAAACTCTCATGAACGGCTGTGGGAGCTTCACTGACTGAAGGAGTGAATTGTGGTCGTTGTTGCTCATTTAGCAGATGATCATCACACTTACAATCACTCGAGATTATCCAGGTGCAGATTGACGTTTAGAAACAATTCCATGATTACTGAATTTACACTTGTGTCTTCATATCAAGCTCAAAACGTAAATTTAGAAATCATGGAATTTGGTTGTTAAGTGGTGATGCACAATTACTGTTATTCATTGATGGGAAGTAACTAAGTACAAATACTTTGTTACTGTACTCAAGTTGATTTTTTTTAGATATTTTTACTTTACCATTTATTTTTCTGCCGACTTTTTACTTTTACTCCTTACATTTTTAACACGAATATCGGTACTTTCTACTCCTTATATTTTACGAAACTGGCTCGTTACTTTAGTTTCAAATAATTTCAGTGGTGTTACCGTTATTATTTTTCGGGTCATCAACCCTTCGCAGTGAGTTTGAGTGATCTGACCAATCATTATCCACTATTTTGTCCAACAAAGCAGTCAGGAGAGTTAGTAGATTAACATTGGAGGATTTAAACTTGAAAAACTGTGTACTGATGTCTTTCCACAGTTAACACAACATTCCTTCTTATGTACATTCAGGTTTATTTGATGCTAAATCAACTAGAAGAAAGAGATGATCAGCTCACAAGCAGCTTTAACTGAGACTCTACAAAGATCTGTCTGACACATCAACGTTATCGAATCACAAAACGGTATTTGTTGTTTCAATTTCTTTAAAAAAATGACTACATTTTAAAGGTAAGACTTTGTTTCATATATGAAGTAACCCTGTCTGTCAGCGCGTTTTCAGTGTCCTCTCTGCTCCACAATTTTTTCACTGCATGACAACGTGTGGCGTGAGAGCAGCGTTGCTTGTTGGTCATAGTGACCGTAACTAAAGGGGGCGGGTCTTTGCGAACGATCATTTGGATTGGAATTTACGTTGCACTTGACGCACCACTACAAGACGACTCGTACAGATTCGGGGGCATTCATTCATGTCATATCATCACATGCATGTTGATTAATTTAAATGTTAAGGGTAAGAATACAAAAGAGAAAACTGGTGAATTCTCACAGAATCACAATTGAATTAACATTGAATTAATATCTTTGCTACTCCAGAGTCTTATTAAGTCCCAGTCTGTGTCACAATAATCAAAGGCTATGTAATGTTTTAGGACTGTTGGCAGACATCCATTTAAAATGTAGGCAATGGCATATAAAGAACCTTTGTTCCATATCAAGTTTCTCAGCTTGCACTCTCCCAGCTGGCATTCGACTGACATCAAACGTCAGTTTATGAAAAAAAACATGAATTCAATGTCAAAACAACATTGAACACCAAATAGTTGAAGTTGTGTTGTTAACTCACTATGGATTTTAAACCCAGTACTTTGTTACTTTTGAAGTTATACCAGTACTTCTAATTTTACCAGGGTATTTTTTAACACAAATATCTGGGTAATGCTTCCTTTTACAGTCCAGTTACCCATGTAAATACTATGTACTTATTTTAGTAACTACAATTACTAGGTAATAACTAATACTAACCCTGAACCTACCCCTAAACCTACCCTGTTCCATGTACTTACCTTATCTTAGCTAGTACTTTCTAGGTAAGTACACTGTAAGTACTGTACTGTAAAAGGAAGCGGTACCAATATCTGTACTTGAGTACGGAAGTGAGTACTTTTGCCATCTCTGTGCATCTTGCATTGAGTGTAGAATTTATGTTACAAAGAAAAAGGAAACTTGTGCTAATTGAGTGACTTCTGACAACTCTACTGATCCTCTGTTGTGCTGCACAAAGATGAACTGAACAGTAAAGAAACAATGTGAAAATACTTGTCAAGTCAAGTTACCTTTATTATTGTATCATTAGGGCCCAAGCCCTGAAGGGGCGAAGGCCCTATTGTTTTCCTTCCGATTATTTATTTATTTATTTATTTTTCGTTTTTTTTTCTAGCGATTCGGGCTCTATTCGGGCTCTTTTGGGCCCTTAACATGCTCGAAAACTCTTGAAACTTTGCACACGGGTCAGAACCCGCGGCCATCAGAGCCGGGCTGAAGATGGTACCCGGGTGTGGCAGGGGGGCTCGACAGCGCCCCCTGGAACGTGGTCCGAACACTTGGTCCATAACTCAAAACACGCTTGTGTGTAATAATATGAAACTCGGTACACATGTCGATCTCATCGTTTCACACTCTTACTTTTTACCCCAGCCCAACAGGAAGTCAGATTTTTGCGGTTATTTTTAAAACGCACGCAATGGAATTTAATATACTCCTCCTAGAGCTTTGATCCACATGGAACGAAACTCGGTCAGCCTGAAGTCAAGACATTGATGATGAAAAATTGCAGGGGGATTTTTGATATCTCGAACGGTTTGGCCGTGGCGAGGAAACTACATTTATGGCGAGAAACGTGAAACAGGAAGTGTGTTATAACTTCAGCATACATTAACTGATCTTGATGAAACTTCAGCAGTGTGTTCGCTGTAAGAGGACGATCACATGGATGTGACTATTGTGAGTCAAAGTTATAGCGCTACCAACTGGCAGCAGGAAGTGTCACTTTCACAATGCTTTGAAATCAACCTCTTATTACAACCTCCAAAAGTCGGGTTGTTAGTTTTTTCTACAGTTACAAAAATCGGTATGTATATTATACTCCTCGAGCTGGACAACTTTCTAATTGACACTCATTAGCTAGGACCCACAGAAAGTCAGATATTTTTGTTTGAATGTGGTCATGCTCTCTCTGAGCCTACACCTCTCTGTCTCTGTGTCTGTGTGTGTGTTTGTAGGGGGAGGGGTCTTAACCATTTCACTGCTGTGTGTATGGCCTGCATAAAAAAGAAATGCCTTAAGTCTGGTATTTTTTTAAATAAGTTTTTTATTTTTTATAAGTTAAGGCATATAACCAGTTTAATTGTAGTGCATTGACAATAGTTTTATATAATTAGTTTATTAATTAAATTAACTTGGTTCATAAACTTGATCTGAAAACTTGGTCCATAAATCAAACACACTTGCATGTAATAATATGAAACTCGGTACACATAGATCTCATCGGTTCATATATATACTTCACACTCTTACTTTTTACCCCAGCCCAACAGGAAGTCGGCTATTTAGTTTGTAAAAAAACATGCAATGGAATAATTTAAAGTACTTCTCTTGAGAATACAAAGAAATGCCACGACATAAAAAATTGCCCGGGGATTTTTGATATCTCTGAACTGTTTGATATCTTTACCATTCTTTTAGAATCGCTTCGGTTGATAGTTTAAAGTCAAAATCATAAATAGGGCTATACTGCCCTCTTGTGTCAAATTATATTTCTATATTTATTACGTATGTAACAGAGGATGTTGTGTTTATTGCGAGTGTACACAAATACAGGTAAACAGTTTGCAGTCTGTTGTCCTGTATGAACAACTAAGGGATTATGTTTCCTGTTTCCACTGTTCACACACACACACACACACACACACACACACACACACACACACACACTCAGTTCAATCGCACCTCCCCTCCCTCCCCCTCCTCTCTCTCTCTCTCTCTCTCTCTCTCTCACACACACACACACACTTTCTGCGAGGCAGCGGCTTCAGAAGTGCACCGCTGCTAGAGGGAACTTCAACACACACTTCACATGTGTGCGCCTCTCTCTGTGCTCACATACACACACTCCAGCTTGAGAGAGAGAGGCGCGTGTTCGAAGTGTGTTAAAGCAGAGCCCGTCTAACGGAGAGCCTTGGCACTTTCTATTAGCCCCATTGTGTATCATCTTGGTTGCAGTTCCATTAGAATT
>JAQIUQ010000636.1:30000-256141 GCA_030378365.1 Hybognathus amarus
AGTGCACATGCGCGGTAGCTGGATCAGCCTAAAATGTTGGGGTGTTTTTTAACGAATTTGAGAGTCATAGAAAACATTTATGTGACAATTCACCTCAGATTTTATTGCTGATTTTAAATATATTTAAATATGAGTGTGTCCACTGTCAACTCAAAGTCTGGAAGCATTTTTGAGATTTGAACCATTTACTATGTCACATAAATGACACTTATACATTGTAGCCTACCTACATATCAATAATTACTACCAAGAAAAACATAAAATAAAATATAGAAATAAAATAAACTTAAATATAGAAAATAAAGATCTGTTTCCCCACTGCACACATGGCAACAGACCATTTAATGATGGCTATCTGACTTAATTAAACAAACATAAAACATCTTGAAGTGTGCATTCTGTGCAATCAACTGCATTCAGTTACATTTGCTTGCAAGTATAAACTATATATTCAACATAAATGTTCTTGAAGCCTTGCCCTAAAAAAATGAATATGAAATGCTATATGCATTGCACTGCAACAAAAAAACATCAGCTCTCTAAGAGCTCTCAAAAACATCAGCTCTCATCTTTAATAAAGTGGTGCATATAGGTCTACTAGGGCTGCTTTAATTTTCATTTTTGGCCTACATGTTGCTATTCAGAAACAGCAAAGCATTTACACTAGCAGTGCTGAGGCAGGTCCGACGATTCTCCAATGTGCGACCAGAGATGCTGAAGGCTGACTCACAACTCACACTAGATGCAGGCACACAAAGTATTTTTCTTGCCAGTTGTGCCATTGATGGAAACATATTTTGGTTGTGTTTCCAAAAACTAAGAATGTGTCTGTCATTTTCCATTGTGGGCTTGTGCTTCAAATATCTTTCTAGCTCATCGACCCCTGACTCCAGTTCAGCATCCTCAACGTCAGCCCACTGAATAAAGTGTTGCACTGCTCCTGGTGCTGGCCCAGCCATCTCATCTTCCTCTTGCATCTGCTGGGCATTCACCTCAGTTGTAGCTCTTTTAGGGAAGCTGGCCAACTCTCCACGTGCACTTTCATATATTTCCTCCCTCTCTTCTGTGGTGAACATCCGAAGCTGCTTGAATTTTGGCCAGAGCAGCACGGCAAGCTTTTCATGGTGTCCCAAAACTATGCGTTCAGCCAAAAGACCCAAGCACCTATTAAAAAGAATAGAATGGCTATTTAGTTGAATAATCCATCAAAAAACACCTAATTAGGTCTAAGCAAATTAAATGGATAATATTATTTTTATTTTTATAGAGCACATGTACTGCATGTGCAGGCAATATGAAGAGAAGAGTAATTATTAGACACTTACCTGTGTTTCAGTATCCTGAGCGGCACTGGATCAGCTGGACTGGACTGTGAGATTTGGCAGTGGGTCATCAGTGTGGTTTTCCAGAGGGCCACTAAGTTGATTGTACAATATTTTGAGCCACTGAGTTCTTCATTTGCCTGCTTAAAAGGCTGCAGGAATTGGACAAGCATCTGAAGAATGTCTTTGGTTATGTGACTCATGCGATGCATCTCTCCTCGTTCAAGCAGAATGGCCTGAATGTCTTCAAATGAATTAAGCACAGTATTTGACCATCTCTAGTTTTAGTATTCCATCTTGTTTCACATTCTTGTTTTAAAGACTGCTTAAGTTGAAGTTGAAATCCAGAGTGTTTAAAAAATGTTGTCAGGGACTTGCATTGCTCAATGCAGCTTCTTACTTCTTGCAGTTCTTCCTCATCTCCATCATGCTCTTCATCACCTTCCTTAGACTTCTTAAAGGTGTGCTTCAGCACTGTATTCAGTACGTGTGCTATACAGCTTTTGTGCACCCATCGGGAGAGTGCTGCCTGCACATTTGCACCTTGGTCACTGACAAACACAAGTCTGTCGATCTCATCTGGCTATAGACCAAATTCACCTAATTGCTTGAGCAGTTCTGTCTTCAGGTTTAAAGCCGTTTTCTTTGCCCCGGATGGAAATGCACATGTACATATGATCCTGGTATTAAATTCCAACGCATTCTCATCCCAAGGCGCCATATTTTGACACTTTCAAAAGCGTAATATACAACGCACAGGGTACCCTTTAGCGCCAAATGAGACGGTTAAGTTTAGGTATGGGGTTGGGGTAGGGTTAGGCCACTAGGAGGCGCCTTCTGCCCGCTTTATTTTTACGTCTCATTTGGCGCTAAAGGGTACCCTGTGCGTTGTATATTTACGCTTTTGCAAAAGCGTTTGTATATGGCGCTTTGGGATGAGAACGGGCTGTAAATTCCCAGGCATCGTCTACATAATGCAGTGTAATGCAGGTGTAACTGACCTTCCGATGGTCATCTGTCCACATATCTGTGGATGCTCCGCATGCCAGTCCTTCAGCTATGGCTTTCCTAACTGTTGGCAGGAGCTCTGTTCTGAGACTTTCATATTTTTTCTGTGTGAAACGAGACACCGTCTCACCAGATGGAAGTAAGTCCGTCACGTTACACCGGCCATGTGCTGCTCCCGTGTCTAATAATGTCTGTGCTAATTCGGTGAACGCGGGTGTTTCAAACATGCTAAAGGCCCTTAAATCCTTTGCACAGACTTTAGTGCATTTTTCCAAAATCGCATCCTTTGCTTTTTTGGAACTACGCCCAATGTAAGAAACGGCACCACTGAAGTTTGGGTCAAAACATTTTTACCACACGACCTGGTGTGCTTTAAAAGATGTGATGTGCCGTTTTTTGCTGAATCAAACTTCAACAGTGCGTCACACGTCTTACACTTAACTGCACTTACTTTTTTCTCATCTTTGTCAACAATATGCATGAAGGATGCCCAGACAGAAGAGGAGCCCGTAGGTTTTACCTCTTTGTACTCGTTGTTTTTTAGCTTTTTTCGCACATCACTCATGAAGGTATCCATCATTACCGTGCGTGCCATGCACTCCTGCAGTTGCATTAACTCTCTGACTGAGTCTGAGTCTGGGCGCGGCCGCGCGCTCTGCTTCTAACGGCAGAGAGAGAGAGAGAGAGAGAGAGAGAGAGAGAGAGAGAGAGATCACTTTTTTTATTATTTCTCTTTTCTTTACCTACTTTTACAAGTTGCTAAAAAACACAAGCAGTGCTGATCTGACTCATTCTGGCTCTGATCGAGTCCTGATTCGCACAGGTATTACACACAATGTTAAACAGACCCGGGACCCGAAGTAATAAATTCGTACCTGACCCGGACTCGGCCGATCATTTAAAATTTAGACCCGAACCCGTACGGGTCCCGGGTCGGGTCCCGGGTGCACAGTGAAGACCTCTAATAGATAGCTCCTCTAATAGACTTTACAGAGCAGCCATCCTCTGTTGTGTTGAACATGCGCAGTAAACACTGTGTGTGTGTTATCGAGTGTTACGGTACACAAGATGTACTGAACAGTAAAGCAACAGTACAGAACAGTAATAGTTCAGAAAATTTGTGTCACCATAAAACACTATGATTTATGAAGGGATGTGTTCTGTTTCTTTTTGGTTTCATTATTTTCATTGTACATGTGAGGCATTTATGAAAAAAATGGCAACAATAGTCTATCAATAATCATTCATTTCACAAACAACTTGTTTTTAGTCTCGCTGTTGGTGATTAATAAAAAGACTTTATTGGATTGAATCACACACATTGTGAAAATGTGAGAAATAAAAATGAATAAAACTGTTTTATTTAAGTAATTAACATGTTTAATTTAGTTTTTATTAAATCAAGGGGTTTAACATTGTATTCAGCATTGCTTCTGAACAAGTAGTAAACACTAATTCTTTTGGGGAAAAAAAGTTTCACTGATTGTTTTTCTACATATATTTAAAGAGGCGATTCCTCTCATAATATGGACTCAACTAACACATCTCTGAGAGAAAATAAAATTGACATACCTGCACTTATTTGACAGCTGGCGGATATTGACGTATGGTCAAAAGATGTCCCAAGACGTCAGTTATAAGACTTCTTGGGATGAGACTGTGTTAACCCAAACTGAAACAGATACAGTTCATGAACCCTTTGCACTAAAAGCACAAGTATGATCTCATTTGAAAGCTTATACCTGGTAGTTTTTTTGTAAATGTAGAATTAATTATTGTCGTAATGAAAAACATTTTATTAAATAGCTTAAAATTTTGTAAAGGTATTAGAATGTATTTTTATGAAAAATCTTTATGAAAATAAAATTGAAGTTGGCCCTGTAGCAATTAGTAAAATGCACTGCAGCTGAAGCTATTAAGTTACATGTTTTTCAAGATCATGTCAAATTACTTTATTTTTAATTAGACTCTAAAATGCAAACTGATGTTTAGTCATCTTCTAAATCATCTATTCAGTCTATTGTCTTTAATGTTTTGTGGTGCAAACGAGCCCCATTCAGTCTTGTCTCTCCATGCACACGTTCACACCTCTCCAGACTGCTAATGGCAAATAAATATGCATTTTTTGTCTGTATTCTAGCTACTAACAACTGGCTGTTCACAGGCTGTTTATGGGGTTTCAAACCCTGATTTCTTTTATCAAAGTGCTAGCTTCACATTTTAAACTGTCTCAAATTAACTGAAAAATTTCAGGAAGCATTCCTATTTAGAAAAAAAATCATAAAAGAATAACTTCTGGTGGCAGGTGCATGTTAGCTAGCAATTTAGTTTATTAGATAGACAGTTATTAGATAGACAGTTTATTAGATAGCAATTTAGTTAGTTAGATAGACAATTTATGAGATTAAAACCATGTTTGTGCTCCAAACTTACTTTATAACATAAGCTGAGGGTTTTAAATAATCTTCTGTGATCTAATTTGGCTTCAGATAAAAAATTCAGACAGAAAATATATTATTTATTGTATTGCGCACCATGAAAAATCTAAATCGATTAGCATTAAATTATAAATATAATCTATTATTATTAAAATACCTGGCATGGCTTGAAGACAAAAGGTAACTCAAATGTCATTACAATCAAGTTTATTGTCTTCAAAACATCTTTATCTGCATTGACATCATATAGGTAGACGCCATATTGACCGCCTAATGGCACGGACGAGAATTGGAGCCGCCATCTTAAACCGGTCATCCACTCCGCTCAGTGTAACCTGAATGGCAGGTGCAATGAGCTGTCAGCGTATTACATTAATCATATCTCACTGAATACCGAACTGATTTTCACACATTTTTTTGCTGCAAAGGTCAGTCATGTAGCTATGATACAGGACACATGGTTCGGCATATTTTAATATCCATAGTAGGCTTAACAGTAATATAATATTCTGATATAAGATATAAAGTGACCAGACACAATATGTGTGATGAAGAATATAATGCATTTTAAAAATCACACACTAAATATGATAAAGAAGCAGAAACAGATAGTTACAGTAAAGTAAGATATTTTAATAAGTTGAAGAAACAATTTATGATTTGACACACGCATACACACGAACAGACACTCTCTCTCTCACACACACACTTTCACACACACACAGAACGCAGCCACCGATTCCACCAAACGCAGCCACCTGTAATAAAAATTGAGAAGTTTTTTAACGTGTTTGCATCAGTAATTTCAAAAAATTTAATTCGGACAACATTAAGCCTGTACCTTTTTATTGTATGTGGATGTGGGAGGGGAAAATGTTGAGACTAAAGCCCTATTCGGATTAACTTTACAAGGGTAGATGGAGTAAGTTAATGATGTAATTTTACCACAGGACTTCTGTAATATCAATAGCCAAATCGCATGTGATAAAATATAGTTTATCAATAAAACTAGAAGTGGGAGATGTTACTCAATTTGCGCATCGCTGTCATGCATGTATTACATTGCTTCCTGATATCATGTGCGCAAACACAAATAACCTATACAACAGGGCAGTTGAATGCTTATCTGATAACCTAGAAGCTCTTGTAATTATTAGTTTAACAGTTACCCCACCTCTCCATGCCGGGTGAACACCGGCTGATGCAGTAAACAGCATTTCACAATGATTTTCAGTACAGTAATAGCAAATATCATTGCTCCTTCTCGATTATCTGGTAATATTCTATTGACAAAATACAACCAATAGTATGGTAATGTTAAGACTTACTTGTGAAAAGCCCTATTTTCAATGGTCCGGCGATTAGAACAGGAAAATGCTCCACAATGCTCTGGCATCTTATCTGCTGCCACGCAACGAAACTAGACATACGACTGGTTCAAGATGGTGGCTGGATTTCTCAGTTTCCAGCAGCCAATAGGGCATCTTTTCTCTATATGATATCTATGTTTATCTGCATGTTACAGCGATCTCTGTTAGCTGAGTTTACGTCAGGCAGTTCATGAGGCAGTTCCTGGAATGTCACATGGTTATGGCTCTTCTTTATGTTCCATATATGGAATATTCTGTGCAGAGAGCGCCCTCAGGCTATTGGTATGAATTGAAAACACAGCACATCTCAGGAAGAA
The DNA here is from genome assembly GCA_030378365.1 of Hybognathus amarus. Lineage (NCBI taxonomy): Eukaryota > Metazoa > Chordata > Actinopteri > Cypriniformes > Leuciscidae > Hybognathus > Hybognathus amarus. The sequence goes on from JAQIUQ010000636.1 coordinate 36,456, forward strand.
GCACAGTACTGATTACATTGACGCATTTTAGTATAAATTCAATAATTATTATTCCTGTCTATAGAAATATGATGTGAATTTATGAGAATATATCAATATTTCTCCAAGTCTGCACATTTTTGTGCTAAAGCCCTGAGGGACGTTGTTTTGTGAATCGCTGTCATGAGCGATACCACAGGAGTTTGTTTTCTGAATGGACCAGTTGATGCTCATAATTCATATTAAAGGTCTGGACCCATTTTCTTCATTTTTATAACTCCTGAAACAAATTAAGATATAACTGTCACTTATAAGTTTCTCAAAATACAATAGTGGTCAAATACTGAAACTTGAGTCTTATATATTTTTAGTGATGTATAGTTTCTCAAGGAATAACATTAAATCTGATTGTAACTTTGAACTAAATAAAAAAAATGCTTCAGAGCGGGCGCATGGACTGAAGGTTAAGAGTCATATATGTTAAAATAAGTATCTAATTGATACTTAATAGAGACTTTTCCCTAACCATTCAAGATTCCATCACTGTGTAAGTGAATTATTCAGTAGTTTTCATAATCCTTCATTTTTCATCACAAATTTTTTTTTTTTTTTTGGGGGGGGGGGGTATTCAGTAAACTTCATTATTATAACTTTCTTATGGTACCCGTGTTTTTTTTTTCTTTCTCAAACAAATGAGAATATGACCCAATTTACACCTGGTATTAAAATGCGATCTGTATCCAGATAAGTTATCCGGATAATAAAAAACGCATGTTAATGCATGTAAAGGTGTAAATGCGTTGTGATCGGATTGTGATCGGATCTGCCTGACCACATCTGGAGTGTTCGGATCTTTACTAGGTGTAAACGCAATCTGGTTGTTGAAACCACATATGTATATTCTACTCCTCCCAAAAATGCTAAAAAATAAATGAGTGAGAGCGTGTTATATAGGCTATTGTCATGTTATTGTCAGATATGATGGCGCTACTGTGACACGCATCACCGCAGATGAGCAGCTGAGCGTCTATTCATCAGCAACGTGCAAACATCGCAAATAAAACTGAAAGTAAGTCACAGACGCTTAACACACAATCATCTTCAAGTAAAGAAACAAAATTATCTTACCAGTACCTTGTTGAATCAATGGCACATAGAATATAGAACTTCTGAAGGCAAAAGGGAGGAGGTCAAATACAGTTTCAGTATGGTGTTCCTAATAATCCTTTAGGCAAGTGTATATTTATATACCTCGCTATATAACAAATTATTGTAGAATTACTTATACTATTCTTAAGGCTAACTATCCATTCTTCAGGGAAGGACCAGACATTACCCTTTACTACTGCTGGGATACCAGGGCTCCTTTAATAGTTTTAAATGAGTGTTACAACTTTCCAACTGATCTTAAAACCATTCAGAAAAATCAAGCCACTTTTATACACAATTAATTAATTGTTAAACTGTTTACGATGGACTCAACTAGTTAATTTTCAGTACTTTTTTGGAAAAAAATGTTTGTCAAAATATAACTGAGGCGAAATAGGATGGCCGAGGACGTGAGAGAATGTAGTGAGTCCGGTGGTGCGATTGCTAATGAGCAACACCTGTGAGCACACCAGTCTCGCATCTCTCACAGAGGAGCGGAAGCATAAATGGGGAACGACAACATGGATGTTAGAGAGAGGAACAGGCCTGCTTTTGTTTGTATTTTATATTTTACTTTGGTAGTCAGCAGTCGTCCGCGAGGGGCTGCTAACAGGTTTTATATTTTATTTTGGGTAGCCAGCAGTTTTGTGAGTGACTGCTGGCAGGTATTTTGTTTATTTCATTTAAATAAAGTTTTATTTTGATTGTTATCTGGTTCCTGCCTCCTTCCCTGAACCTTGCTACGATACTAAATAACCATATAGCTAATGTAGGAGCCTAAAGTATCCATTTCATTTTCTCTCAGTGATGTGTTTTTCAGAGTCCATATTATGAGAGGAATCTCCTCTTTAAATATACATAGAAAAACAATTGGAGCCATTTTACTAAAAAGAATGTGTTTACTACTACTGGTTCATTAGCAATGCATAATACAGTGTTAAACCCCTTAATTGAAAACTAAATTAAATCTATTCATTAAACCTAAATAAACCACTAGTTTTATTCATTTTTAATTCTCACATTATCACAATATGCCAAGAGTGATTCAATCCAATAGTCTTCAGTATGTTCTCAATGCATCACCTCTAAACAGCGAGACTAAAAACAAGTTGTTTGTGATATGAATGATATTTGATAGACTATTGTTGCCATTGTTTCACAAATGCCTCACATTTACAATGAAGATACATGTTGACAATACTATTAAAAAGGGGTGTTTCGGCAGCTGCTGAATGTAACTTGTAAAGTAACTAAGTTGGCAAAGTAACTGTGGCAACACTGTGAACAATCTAATAATTCCAGAAGTGAAATAAAAGTGTGAAATGCCTCATGCACAACGAAAATAATGAAAAAAAAAACATGCCTTCATAAATCATAGTGGTTTATGGCTACTCGTTTTCTGAACTATTATTCTAGTTCCATCTGTCCAGAGATGACCATGACACTGACATAAGTATTATGCTTTACTGTTCAGTTCATCTTGTATACAGTAAAACTCAGTGTTTACAACAGAGGATCAATACAGGTGTCATAAGAGCAATACATGCAACACTTACAATGCAGTCCACAACCATTTTAACTAGTTCTCCTTATCAAACAATCAAACTTCATTACTAATTTTAGATTAAATTACTGTATTACATGTAATTTCATCTTTCGCTTATTTACAAGTTATGGAAGTGAACTTTGCTCACTCAGACACCTCCGGACAATGCTTTTTCTTATGTTTCAGTAGAGTAGTTAATTGTCTGTAACTCTTCCCACATGAAGAGCACTGGTGCGACTTCTCTCCAGTATGAACTCTTCTCATGATCTTTCAGGCTTCTTAACTGAGTGAAACCCTTTCCACAGTGTGAACACTCGTACGGTTTCTCTCCAGTGTGAATTCTCTGGTGTGATTTTAAGTCGCCGAATGAAGTGAAGGTATTTCCACAGTCAGAGCACACATACGGTCTCACACCAGTATGAATTCTCTCATGTCGTTTTAAAGATCCAAGATGTGAAAAACTCTTTCCACATCCAGAACAATAGTAAGTCTTCACATCAGAATGAACACTGAGGTGTTTATTTAAGCTTGATTCAAAAACAAATGTTTTATCACAGTGATCACAGCAGAATGATCTCACTCCAGAGTGACGGCGCAGATGATAATTGAGAGCACCTTTCTGACTGAAACTCTTTCCACACTGAGAGCATCTGAATGGTTTTTCTCCAGTGTGAATTCTTATGTGATCATTAAGGTGTCCTTTGTGAATGAATCCCTTTCCACACTGAGTGCATGTATAAGGCTTTTCTCCAGTGTGAATCTTCATGTGTGTGTTCAGGTTTGATTTACGTATGAATCTCTTTCCACACTCAGAACAGGTTAAAGATCCTTTGACTCCAGATTTTCCAGCTCGTTTCTGTGTGAAATTCTCTTCAGTCTGTGAAACGACTGCATTTTCCATCTTCATTTGTTAAATAATGCAGTTTTTGAAACTGATGCTGTTTGTCTTCATTCACCTCCACCAGGTCTACAATAAACAAATTAAATTCCCAATAATTTAATAAAAGGATACATGAGAAACAAAAACAAATCCAGTTTACTACTGAGTCTACTAGTATCTAAATTTAGATGTTATTTTTATGTCAGCTTTCATCTTAAAGGGCTGATTGATTATGATTTCACTTTTTCTAACTTTAGTTAGTGTGTAATGTTGCTGTTTGAGCATAAACAACATCTGCAAAGTTACAACGATTAAAGTTCAAAGCAAAGGGAGATATTTGCTTTTAAAGAAATAGCTTTTTAAGGACTACAACAAACGGCTGGTAGGAACTACAGGAGGTTCCTCCCGGGTTAGTGACATCACTAACCCTAAAATTTGCATAAACCCCATCCCCAGAACATGTCAGTCCAGTGTTGAGAACAGGAAGAGCTGTTGTAGCTGAGCACATTTGTCAGCTCGAACTGTAGCATCCATATTTTCACATGCAATAGAAAGTCACTCTGTGTACATCTCACAACAGTTCCTATACGAGCGAGTTTATAGGATTACTCCTGACCGAATATCCTAAGGGACTGTTCTTTATTTATTTAAGGGGCTGCCGGAGGAGATCTGTGATCTGTAGTCAAAGAAGACTTGACCCTCCCTTCGCCAGCAGGGGATGACCAGCAGATTTTTTTCGATGACCCTCCAATATGATTGTGAAAAAAGCCATGACCCGCCCCGATAACTTATTGATTAATTCTGTACTGGTCTGCGCTAGGCAAAGATGTTCAGATAGCCATTCCATGATAAATGACTAAACTAGTGCTTCCTCATCTTGCTAGGGCTGTAATGATAGACCAAACCTACAATGCGGTTCGTATCATCAGATTTTTGATTTGAAAAAAATTAAAAATCATGTTTTCGAGTGTTGATGCAGTGGTACATCATGTAAAATGTAAGGGTGGCGCTGCCAATAAAGTATCTTGAAGCTGCCACAAAAAACGGCAAAAGTAATGATTATGAATAATATAGCAAGGGGACATGTTAATTGTTTATTAATAAACAAGTCTTTGTCAGTGTCGGGCTTGAAATATAGAAGGTGAACGAATGCTCGACTCAAGATCTTCGCAGACTCGCAGTAGTGAACGCGCCAGAGAGAAATGCAGAAATGTTTTCTTTTGTTTTGAATTGTTCTGTTAAAAACTAGACATGTAAAGCTTCTCTATACAGTTATCAGATCTGTGAGGCAAGTAGCCTACCATAGGCTATACGCTGAGTTTCGGATTCATTCATTACACGGAGTCTGTTCACATGCCGCAGAACAAGTGATTTGATCTCTATCTGATTGATTAAATCCAGGCAATTGGTTGATGAAACATCGATTAAAATTAAATATAAAATTAATTAAAAACGAAATTCACTTTAAAGAAATGCTTGTGTTTCTGTTTAAGGTCTCTGTGAAAGTCACTTCAGAAGCGATCAGTGTCCGTAATCTAAGAAAGCTTTGTCAAATCCGTGACATTTTTTCCCTTATAAATGCGAACACGAAAAAAATAAAAAGAATATTTTGTGTTATCTGTTTTAACAGTCTTAAACCAGGAGGTTTGAAGGTGGTTGTGGTTATGTCCTTATTTTCGCAGTGTGCATACAACAATCAAGATGTGCATTTGTAAATCCAGCTATATTTGCTTTCTCATTAATTAATCCAGGCAATTGGTTAATGAAAAAATTGATTAAGATACAATTTATACAAAAACAAAATTTACTTTAAAGAAAGGCTTTCTACAAAACAACACTTAATGAAGTGGTAAAAATCATGTCTGCGTTCTAGTAAATGTCTCCCAATTTATTGGTAGGCTATACTTTTCATAATCAACATAGTTGGAAAAAATCTCAAAAACATAGTAAATATGAAACTAAATGCGCTAATTATGACTACAACACGTATACAGACTCTATCTGTACAAATTGCTAAACATTCATTTAATTCAGAATTTTGTACATAGTTGAAAGGCATTTGTTTGTGCATAATAAAAAAAATCTGCATCATTTCTCAAACTGATCATTGTGCAGGCATTTATTATCTCATTATGAAACTAAAATCATAATAAAGTGGTAGCTTCCCTTTCAATAGTCCAAATTCGTGGTGGCACTGCCATTTTCGTCTTCTGTGGATTTCTTCAGCTCCTGATTAGATTGGTCAAATTCAGATGGATCGATCAAATCGACTCAGTCAACCTCACAGCGCACACACCTCACGATTCAGAGCCTACAGCTCCCAAACTTTTTATACAGGGTTTAAGAGACTTCTCGTGAGGTGGAGAGTTTCGGCTCGGCTTGTATCTTCCTAACACGGCACGAGCCGCAACATGCGGCACAACCGAGATTTCCACTCGATTTCCCCAGTGAAAAAAAAATCATCTGCAAGCTCCTAAAACGGCAAAGAAAAAAAAATATCGCTTTGTGTACAGAGGTATGAATACAGACATTTCCGTATTAAATGCATTTTCTGAGAATTTATATTTCAAGTTGACTGCAAATGTTACGTCCATAATGCTAGAATTGCCCAATTTTAAAGAATTTATCCTTGACTTTTTTTTGGTGTAGGTCTACGTATTTTATTATGGTAATTTCAAATAATACTTAATAGTAAATTAAAAATGTGGTAGCCCTATGTCCAACACCTCACATTCCACTGTTATGGTGGCAATTTCAGTAGATATACTCGCCAACATTGTTGTAGAAACACCATAAGAATGGACACTAAAATATGGTTGTAATCATGCTTCAGGGCACATTATATCAGTTGCAGTTCTGGCGCCTGAGTTTTAGAGTCCCAATACTGTAAAACTCGACGTACATCACGTATATACGCAATCGCAAAAGTTGATTATTTGAAGCTTTTAAAAGTTTACTCGATGCTGTTTAAAGCTTTGCCGAGATAAAACGTTTCACTGGCGTTCTGTTCTAATGCACTTCTTCAGAACAGCGCCAAACTTGGATTTTTGTTAGGTCAGACCCATCTGATTGCGATGGGGGGCCGAGGCTGAGAGAGCTACATGGAAAAAATATGCACCTAACAAGCCACTTTGAAATGTAGCTGTTTTGATGAATACAAAAGTTAGGTGACCCTCCCCTATAGACTAAAGAAAGTTGGATGACCCTCCCCTATTTTCCTCCGGTGACCCTTTCCATAAATACCGAACGGCCCCTAATTGAAGGTAGTTAGCTAAACATCAGCAACATAAATTCATCAACTAATTATATAGACATCCTGTTACATTATACATGTTGACACTTCTTAGGCTATGTTTACACGGAAACGATTCTGAAGAGAAAACGCAAAAGTGGCGTTGCGTTATCATTTTTTATTCTGCGTTTCAGACGAGCGTTTTGGGTGTGAAATCCACACACTCTTGAAGCTCCGCCCACTGTGTCGGGAGCTGCAGCTCATTCGCATTTGAAGGGCCAGACACAAAACGGTGCGTTTTTTGCATGCTACTTTACTTTACAACTACTCTAAGTTCTTACTGAACTTTAACATGCTATATAAAATTATCTGTAGGGTAATTTGAGCTAAAACTTCACATACACAGTCTGGGGACAGGGATGTATTTTACATCTTTGAGAAAGGGCATTATACCACCCATTAATGTTCCTCAAAAGTGATTAAAGAGAATGAAGAGAAAAACACCAACCAATTTGTTCCTCTGTATCTTCATCTTTTATTCTGCAGGGTTCTTCCTTAATCTCCATCTTTACAATAGTATGTCCGTAGTTTATCCTGGAGTAATTCCTCTGCTTGCTGCTGCTTCTCCTGTGGGAAGATGGGAATATTCCCAGCATTTAAACTCTCATGAATAGCCGTGGGAGCTTTACTAACTGAAGGAGTGAATTGTGGTCATTGTTGCTCATTTAGCAGATGATCACACTTACAATCACTCAAGATTATCCAGGTGTAAATTGTAATTTAGAAACAATTCAATGATTACTGAATTTACACTTTGGGCTTCATATCAAGTGTGATGCAAAATTATTGTCTTTCATTGCATCTTGCATTGATGGTAGAATTTATGTTACAAAGAAAAAAACAAACTTGCTAACTGAGTGACTTAATCCACATTTCCTTGAATAGCCATGTGAGCAATATTAGGTAAACCCACAATCAAATTTAAAAAAAGTAATAATAGAAGAATACAATACTTAAAATAATACTAATAGTAATTTAAAGATGGGGTAGCATTGGATCTGGACGGGAAGGATAACTTCCAAAAGGAGTTGGAAGGGGCGTGTCGTGATTTTGCCTTCTCACACACATTTCTGTTCAAATCGCATGTAAAATGACAAAAAAATAGTAACTCACAGTAACTTGGATAAGTAACTTTAATCCGATTACTGGTTTGGAAACAGTAATGCGTTAGATTACTCGTTAATGGAAAAAGTGTTCAGATTGAAGTCACCGGCATCACTTTGTTCGTTACTGCACTATTTTGGTCTGTACATTAACTGTTAACATACATAACTGTTACATTCATTTTTAGTAGCACAGTTAAAAGAATAATGTAAAATGTTGTGCAATTTGTGTTTACACCAGGTTTATTTATTAATTACAAAACACCAACTCAGAATCTTTATACTTTGTTAGTTAACTAGTCAGTGATGCGCTTATTATGGTTTGTTATATTTACAACACTGCCGAAAATTAACCGTACAGTTAAGGTGTAGCATTGGCTTTTGGCAGATTACTATTGTCTGTTTATATAACCAGTTTTAACTGCAAATAAAACGGATAAAGGGGCTTTTTGGATTTATTTGTAGTAAACCCCTGGTTCATTTTCGTAAGGATTCACTAGTTCTAGTCAAACATAATGAAAGTAGTCTCAATCTCGGATTAAAGATCTGATTCGGATTCATTAAAACTGTAACCTTATACTCACAGTCCTGAAAAACGGCAAATTTAGAGCTGAATGAACGGCTGTGTTCAACTTCTCGTGTTTATGTTCCCTTCCCTCGCTCACTTCTCTTCTTCTCCTAGACTCGGATGTGTGTTATTGCTTCGGTTTCTAGAGCGCCTCTACTGGTGGAAACCATATTAAACTCTGTTAAACTCCCAGATATAAAACAACCACGATAATCTCGTTATCTTGGTTGATATGTAAAACATTTATGTATAGTTCCCAAACATGTTAGATTTGGAATAATTACGTATTGATTTAGAAATTACATCTTATAGGGGATACACTGGTAACTTTCACCATTTAGTGTTCTGTTCTTTCGACGGAGACGAACGTCAGACCCTGTGTCATCACATAACTTTATTATACTCCTTAACAAAACATACACACACGTGACTGGATATCATTATATTTGATGACCACTAGATATTCTCATATCCTCATATAAGTATAACATCTCTAATATGTTACAATAGATAATTTTGAGATTCAAACTTCAAAGATTTGCTTAGGAGTTTGTAATTATATTTACCCTTTCGACTCTGTGTTACTGATGTTGTTTTTAATATAAATCTTGACTTAATTTTCAAGTTAGATGGTACAATAATTATTAAAGGTGCCCCAGAATGTTTTTTTATTATTATTTTATAATGTTTCCTGTTAGTAGACCTATGTTTTTTTAGATCAAAATAGTAATAATTTAGGTTGACATGTGAAAGTCTCTTGAATAATTTTACTACAGCTAGCTATTATACGTTTTTACTATTACAGCTATTGAGATAAACAAATTGTGAGATGTTTTTGAAGTATTTAGATCTATTTCCATCACATAAAATGTTGCTGTGATGAGCATTGAGCGAGCAGAGGACAGTCTGTGTCAATAGATTTGAAGATGTTTTAGAATGTTGAAGATGTTGAAATGTTTTACAGTTTCTTTCCTTCTTTTTTCTTTATTAATTTTGTCATTCAGCTTTGCCAAAAACTAAAATGAAGCAAGTCTTCAAAAACTTATAAAAAGACGAAATGAAAAATACAACGCATGGAACATGGGGGGCAAAGTCAAAATGAGGAACTTTACAAAAGAATATACATTTATTTAACAGATCAAGAATCATAAGAAAAGACTATTCAAAACAGCATCTCTCGTCCACATCAGCATCCACGCTGTATTTCAAAGAACGCTTTTCTCTCGTCCGCCAATTCTCGAACATGTTCAATGAAGGCAGAGCTAGACTCAGAGCAGGGCTGAGAGAGAGATAGAGATAGAAAATACACACATACACACGCATAGGCCACATCCCCACACACAGGCTCAGACTTAAAATGTAGGTTTACTTTATATTAATTACATGGCTACTCAAGTCAAGGAAATGTGTTAAACTTAAGTCACTCAATTCGCACAAGTTTTTTTTTTCTTTGTAACAAAAATTCTACACTCAATGTAAGATGCAATGAATGACAATAATTGTGGATCACCACATAACAGCTAATTCCATGGTCACTGAATTTACACTTTGGGCTTGAAATGATACAAAAGTGTAAATTCAGTAATCATTGAATTGTTTCTAAACGACTATTTGCACCTGGATAATCTCTGAGATGATTGTAAGTGTGATGATCATCTGCTAAATGAGCAACAACAATCACAATTCACTCCTTCAGTCAGTGAAGCTAAGAGCTATAGCCTACAATTGAATATATCAGAACAGTTTACGATGCATTTCTTCCACATATACACATGAATCAAGAAACGCAGAGATAGGTAGGCCTGGATCAGCATTTTGTGGCCCAGAATTTAAAATAAAAAAACATAGGAGATTAACAGATGGGACTTCAGTGTTTACCGCACTTAGTTGGGTGTAAGAAGTGATGCTAAATAAAGTTGTGATATGTTCAGATTCAGTGGCATAACTTACAAGCCTACAAACATATCAAACGGTTAGATATGATATCTATATAGAAATATTGAATATTTTGTTTAGATTAAGCCAAGCTGGAACAATAATTAATTTGTTTGGGTACCAGGACATGCTGATATATACCAGGTAATGAATGGCTAAAGAGTCACTTAAACTGAACATCCCTACTATTACAGTTACAGTAAGATGGAGAGTAAAAACAAAATCATTAAAGAAGCTTTCAACTATGGAAAGGAAATTAAAATGAATGTAAAACAGAATGCATTTCTACAATATACTTTAAGACAAAGATATATTGACACAAAATTTATATAGAAATTCTCAGGTTATTTTAACAAGGTTAAGGATGGGACATACAACACCTAATTCTACACATATTATAGAGAAACATGGTACAGGATTATGCGAAATATGCCAAGTAAAGGAAACAGTTGAGCACGTGTTGTTATTTTGTCCTTTTGCTTGTTATCTTGTGCAATTAATAACATGTTAAACCTAAAACAATGATCCAGGGAAATTATATGGTCAGTTTTAAAATTCATGAAGGATAGTGTTTTTAGGAATAGAATATCAGACATTTTTTTTAATTATAAATATATATGTATATTATTGAGATAACACTAAAGGGGAATAAAGAGACATTTAAATCCATAAAACAAAAAGATCACAATTCTACATCTTATATCACATATCAATCATGTCTCTAATACATTAAGTATACTTTTCACCAGTTTTGATGTTTTTAGAGCTCTTCAATTGTTTTTTTATTGAATTAAGAGTCTTCAGATCCGTGAAAAATAGTGTAACATTTGGTATAGTCAATACACATTTTGCTTTATGTATGATATTTCCAAATATAATGAGAAGTTTAATTATATTATTCATTTCCAATTAACCAGAATTACAATCCATAAACAAACCCATTACATCAGTTATTGTAACAAATGTATAAAACAACTCAAAAAGAAACCACTTGGGACCAAAATAAATTAGTTTAATTACAACTGAACAATAAATGTAAAAATGTTTCATTTCTTCTTTACAGAAACTGCTTAATGGCGAAAACCCTATTTTAAATGTTCTAATAAAATCATTACACGGGTAGTATCTGTTTATTATTTTATTAGGAATTACATATTTATTAATATCGGACCACAAATTCTTAAAAACAAGGAAGTGGTAATCCTGTTTCCACTTCACTATTGCCTTAGGTGGGTGTAGACATCTTTGAACATATATCTAGACTGAAATCACTTCACACTCCAGCACAGGTGGTGGCAGTATGCACCATACAGTTGGCATGCGACCTGCCAATAAATCCAAAGAAGAAGAAGTCAGTGAAGCTCCCACAAACGTTCATGAGAGTTGCTGGGAATATTCCCATCTTCTCACAGGAGAAGCAAGCAGGAGGAATTACTCCAGGAGAAACTACAGACATACTATTGTAAAGATGGAGATTAAGGAAGAACCCTGCAGAATAAAAGATGAAGATACAGAGGAACAAATAGGTTGGTGTTTTCCTTCATCCTCTTTAATCACTGACGAGAAACATAAAGATTAAAAAATAGACTCAGTAGTAAACTGGATTTGTGCTTAATTGAAATTTGGAACAATGTTTATTTTTTGTTTCTCATTTATCCTTTAATTGAATTATGGAAATTATTTTTTTTATTTTAGACCTGATGGAAGTGAATGAAGACAAACTGCAACAGTTTCAAAAAACACTTTATTTCACAAATGAAGATGGAAATGCAGTTGTTTCAAAAACTGAAGAGAATTTCACGGCAAAACAAGCTGGAAAATCTGGAGTCAAAGGATCTTTAACCTGTTCGGAGTGTGGAAAGAGTTTTGTATGTAAAACGAACTTAAACACACACATGATGATTCACACTGGAGAAAAGCCTTATACATGCACTCAGTGTGGAAAGAGTTTCAGAGTTAAAACAAACCTTAACCAGCACATGACAATTCACACTGGAGAAAGGCCTTATACATGCTCTTATTGTGGAAAGCTTTTCAGTAAAAAAGGACACCTAAAGACACACATGAAGATTCACACTGGAGAAAGGGCTTATACATGCACTCAGTGTGGAAAGAGTTTCATAGTTAAAACAAACCTAAATAATCACATGAGAATTCACACTGGAGAACCATTCACATGCTCTCAGTGTGGAAAGAGTTCATAGAGAAAGGTGCTCTCAAAAACATCTGCGCCGTCACGCTGGAGTGAGATCATTCTGTTGTGATCAGTGCGATAAAACATTTGTTTTTGAATCAAGCTTAAAAAAACACCTCAGTGTTCATTCTGCTGTGAAGCCACATGTTTGTTCTGTATGTGGAAAGAGTTTTTCACATCTTGGATCTTTAAAGAGCATGAGCGTCTTCATACTGGTGTGAGACCTTATGTGTGCTTTGCACTGTGGAAAGACCTGCACTACATCGAGCAACTTAATAAAACATCAGAGAATTCATACTGGAGAGAAACTTTACAAGTGTTCACACTGTGAAAAGAGTTTCACTCGGTCAGGAAACCTGAAAGATCATGAAAGAATTCATACTGGAAAGAAACTGTACCAGTGTTCACACTGTGGAAAGAGTTTCACTCGGTCAGGACACCTGAAAGATCATGAAAGATTTCATACTGGACATAAACTGCACAAGTGTTTACAATGTGACAAGAGTTTCCTTTGGTCAGGACACCTTAAAGATCATGAAAGAATTCATACTGGAGAGAAACCGTACAAGTGTTCACACTGTGAAAAGAGTTTCATTTGGTCAGGAACCCTGAAAGATCATGAGAGAGTTCATACTGGAAAGAAACCACACCAGTGCTCTTCATGTGGGAAGAGTTTCAGCCATTCATCTACTCTACTTAATCATAAGAAAAAGCATTGCCCGAAGGTATCTAAGTGAGTAAAGTTCACTTTCATTACTTGTAAATAAGCAAAATATGGAATTACATTTAATACAATAATTTAATCTAAAATCTGTATTAAAGTTTGATTGTTTGATACTGGGGACTGGTTAAAATAGTTCTGAATTGCATTGTAAGTGTTGCATGTGTTGTTCTTCCGACACCCATATTGATCCTCTGTTGTGTTGCACATGCGCAGTGAACACTGAGTGTTACTGTATACAAGATGAACAGAACAGTAAAGCAACAAAGTGAAAATACTTGTGTCAGTGTCATCGCTCAAGCAGTGCATGGTCATCTCATACAGATGAAACAAGAATAATAGCTCACTTTCATTATTTTCATTGAACATACAGTCACAATTAACGGAATGCAGAGCTATAAAAAAATTGGATGACTAGAAATTTCCTACTACTAAATTCTGAAAAAACTAGTTATTGGACAAAAAACTTCCACACGTAACAGCCTAGAATACTGTCCGACACTTGATGGCTGCTCTGTTCGTGTCTCAGATAAGCCAATTTCACACACTCACATGATTTTAAGCCCACTTTTCGAATCGTTGAGCTCGCTGACAGGTGAAGGGTGTTATCATGTGCAAATCGCAGGTAGGGCTGTAACGATATATGATATAAAATCGAAATCACGATACTCAGGTCCACAATCCTGTATCGCGATGTGAGAAGGCAGAATCGCGACATACACCCCTTCCACCTCCCAGTTATCCTTCCCATCCAGATCCAATGCTACCATATCTTTAAATTACCATTAATATTATTTGAAGTTAACATTCTAAAATATGTAGACCTACATCACAAAACTAGTTGAGGGTAAATTAGCCAAAACTTAAATCCATCAAAACAATACATTCTCAGAAAATGCATTTAATACCAATATATTGACACTTCTGTTTATATATCCATAGCCTACTCCCTTAATAAAATCCAGTACGTCCAGAACATTAGAAAAATATAAGTCTACACATGCATTTTATATTTAATATGAGGGAAATACACACGCGTACACAGACGCGTACACAAAACATCTTTAATATTTAGGTGGCAAAAATATAGCCTATATTCTTTATTATAAAGAATATCGACATATAATCACGACATTGAGGTGCCAGCGCCTGAACTGGAGCTCGTCTCACTGAATAGAAACAATAGCTTATACACCTGAGAAATATATGTCTATGACAATGGTCTTTAAGCGAGTCATTGAACTGTTCATTCAACGAACACGTTAAAAAAGCTGACTCATTAAAAGAGATGTAATGAAGGTGTTAATTACTTTTAACTTTGAGTTCCACTTTTCAAGCCTCATCTGAGCAGCAATGCGTAACGCAATGGGTAACGCTGAAGCTGATGTTTCACTTCGAGACCAATATGGCACTGATTCAATGCGTGACTCTGTGATTTTATTTCCCCGCGGCTTCCTCGCGCTGTGGGATGTTGACCAGTGCTGCTGCTGATGCACATTTATGGGAAATACGAATACCTGTGACGTGAACGTTAAAATGATGATAATTCGCACGCGCTCTGCTGATCTCTCTAATTCACTGTCTGTGTAAAGCCTCTGTTGGCTACACATCACCAAGATAAAACAGTCTTGTTATCATTACATTATGAACTTGTTTAACATTCAGTACATATGCATGAAGTTCAAAACAAGAAGATATAGCCTTATCAAAATATATATAGTTGGAACACAGAAAACAACCCAAAAGCAGCAGCCTACACTGCCTAGTTTAGTTTAATAATTTGCATATTTATTATTGTTTTTTTTTATGTTCAGATTCTACACGTTTTCCAAATGTTATTTATTAAAAATATTTTTTCCTCTCAAAATCTATTTTTCCACCCCAAGCTCCGCCCCCATGATAGAATTCGCGATACGAATCGGAATCGTGGGTCAAAAATCATGATACAAACCGAATCGAGGGTTTGGTGTATCTGATTACAGCCCTAATCGCAGGGGATTAGCAGACGATGAACGCTCGCCAATCTGTTAGTGTGAAAGAGCCAACAATGCATCAAAGACGCTCGCAGACGCCTCGCAGACGTGTCGCCGAGCCCAGAAAAAATTCTCAGCAGCTAGATATCCCAGAGCTGTCGCATGGCTCAATCTCAATCTCAGTGATGTCATGAGCTGGAGGCAAGGCATGGGTTGAGGTCACCAGGTAAATACACGAAATGTGCAATTTTCGAACAAACAGGACCAAGACGAGTTTACAGAAAGATGCCGTCAAGAAAACAATGAACTCATGATGAATGCCTTCATGATGTTGGCCATAAGATGTACCACAACTGCTTCAAGAAAGAGAAAAGGTGGACGGAAATTACAAACGCCCTCAAACACCCAGGTGAGCAAAATGATATAAGTTGAAATGTACATTAAATCTTACTGTAATTCTGTTTATTGTGATATATTATATTGTGAAGTAAGAGGATATTCAGCTCAAGGATTAAATTGTGGGGTGCATAACTGAGAATAATTAATAATTAATGAATAATGCATTTTCTTTATTAATTCTAGACTTTACTGTTGAGGATATTAAGATCAGGACAGTATCCCTGGGTGGGAACACAGTAGCCTAATGCCGTTTGCAGAAACAAAAAACAAATGGAAGTGGCAGAAAACCCTTGACTCCAAGGCAAAGGTGACTTCTCAGAGTGATGGATTTCATCATAACATTTATTGTTCACTGGCCATGTGAAACAACAGTAAGTTAAACAGTCAACAGAAGCAAGAAATGTGTTTGTAATAGCATGCATTTGTAACTCTCATACACCAACACGTACAACCTGCTGAGCTGCAACCCAACTTTTGAAAAATCCAAAGAAATGGCAAACCTAAAACTGAAACAGATACAGTTCTTGTATGTATGATCTCATTTGAAAGCTGACACCTGGCAGTTTATTGTAAATGTAGAATTAATTAGTCATAATGAAAAAAAACTGAATTATAAATAGCTTCAAAGTTTTGTAAAGTTGTTAGAAATGTATTTTTATGAAACATTTTCATGAAAATAAGATTGAAGTTGGCATTGTATCAGACTAGAAATGCACTGTAGCTAAAGTAGTATGTCTGACCATGTTATATTTAAAACTTGAAGATGACAAGTCTAAAACTTTGCATTTAATTATTTTTTTCAAGATCATGTCATGTGACTTGATTTTGCTTACACTTCTAAACTGGTGTTTATTGTCAATGTCTAGCATCTATTCAGTCTATTGACTCTTTTGTTTTGTGTTGCAAACGAGACCCATTCAGTGGTCAGTCTCCCCTGCATACTGTACTTTCACACCCTCTCCGGCCTGGTTATTGCTCTAAATATTTTTCTTTTGTCTGCATCAGGGCCTGAAGTTAACTTTTTTGGCCACCGGCCACTGTGGCAGGTGGATTTAAAAATTCACCTGCCACAGAGACTTTTTACCAGCCATTTTTTTTGCCTAACAAACGTGAAAAAAAACCCCGTGAATTTCACAATATTGTTCTTTAACCTGTAAGACTACACATTTAAGTGCTGTCAAGTAATAATAACTCTAAGAACATAATTTTTTTAAATCTTTTTATTCATTGATTCTGACACACACACACAACATATACATATATAGTATAGGCTATAATATAGTAAGATAGACCTACCGCAGCTCGTAAACAAATCACACGCAGTGTTGATGGCTGATTTAGTCACGTAGACAGATCCTGACAGCTTTTAGTTACAGCGTTCAGGAACCGTTAACTATGAACTAAATTACTACTGTTATTACTGGTAAAATTACCGGGTACCGGACATTTTCTCACCGGTTCCCAACTCCCAACATGCACAGTTGCACACGCACACACATCTGTGCAACTGTCACTGTACTGTAGCCTACGTCAGCATTACATTATCTCATCCCATCTCACCAACAGTTTAATACTCGCACATCCAAACGTAGTCAGAAAAAGGGTCTCATCTTCTTTTTGATCGCATGAATGTTACAAAACAACAGTCGCTGTCATAAATCAGCCGCTCACGAACCTTGTCATTGCCGCCAATTGTTCACTTTGTATTAAAATGTCTTCTTTACTTTTCTTTTTCTCATCCTCATCTTTTTGTTGGCTGTTTGTTTCACCGGGCCTCTTTACCCCAGTAATGTGCCGCCACCTTTCAGCTAAAGTCCAACGCAATGTCGGACTTCGTTGAAATGTAAAAATCCTAATGAATCACTCAATTCTCATTGGCTACCTGCCAATGTGGCAGGTAGATTGACAGTGTTACCCGCCAATAGCAAAATTCACCCGCATTTGGCAGGTGGTCGGGTGTTAATTTCAGGCCCTAATCACTAACGACTGGCTATATTTAATCCCTAATTTCTTTTATCAAAGTACTCACTTCACACACTCGCTCAGTCACTGACTGAGGCATCGTGCCACACGAAGCCAGAGCTTCCCCTATCCGTAATTTTTTTTCCTCGTTCTACAAAAAAAGTCTGTAAACACGGCGGCGTCTCGAAAAGATCTGGGTCCACACGAAACCACTGAACCCAACTGAAAACGATGATAGTAGACATCCCAGACCAGTATGCGGCGCTGTAATTCTGCCATAGATTTCCACTAAAAATGCACAAAGAAGACTTAGAGCATGCGCATAAAACCTTGCGCGCTGTAGGCAGTAAAAAAAAGGCTATGAAATATTACGCACAGTTGCTTATTTTCTTTTTTTACCAAGAACTTTATTGAACAACCATAAATTGCCTGGTACAAAATAGGGAGTCAAGATAGTCGACAAAGACCGGCAAAACAAATGTGTCAAATATAGACATTTTAATTGGTTATTAATAAACTAATGTTTTCTGTGTCATTCTTGACTGAAAAGAGGAAGTTGATGATGCTGCTGACTCACCACTTCGCAGTATTGTGAACGCGCCTATGGAGTAACGTAGGCTAATGCACTTCATATGGATTAGGCTATAAGAGAGAGTAGCCTATCTGTTTCTGTTCGTTTTTAATTGTTGTTTGTCGATGTTGTTTAAACGTAGCCATTTCAAGATTTCTATATATTTCTGAGTTTTCGGTTCATTTATGAGACGAGCTCCAGTTCACGAGCAATGCAAGTTATTTCGCGCCGGGGCGTCCACGTCCTGATTATGGCTATTGTCTGCTATATATTTGCTTCTTATTTATTAAATCCAGGTAACTGGTTGATGAAACATTTATTAAAATAAAGATAAAATTAATAAAAAAAACGAAATTCACTTCAAAGAAGGGCTTTATACAAAACAAAACTTAATGTGGTCAAAATCAGGCCTCCAGATATATAGCCTATTGCGCATATGCATGCGGTTCACTTTTCATAAGCTTATGCTTGCAACATAGATTCAATAAAAGAATAACATTTTTAAACATAAATATTAAACTGAATACATTCTTTAATGGATATAACACGTAGCCTACGCCTAACCTACAGAGACATGTAATATTGGAGTGGAACATTGGTGCGTTTTTTGAATAGCCAAAATAATCTAATAATTCCCATCGATCGTCAAATATTATTTTTGCTTTAAATCCCCATCCCTATAAAATACGAAATGTCTTTACCAGACAACAGACAAGCAGCATACGAAAGAAAGTATAGGCTTAAAAAAAACCCAAGTAAATAATAAATAAAGGAATACAAGAGGCTCAGAAGTTTCAGCCGCATTATATTATATTATTATTATACAAGCAGTTCGGCAGTTGTTGTTGTCTGACAAGTCGAACACGTGGGGTGATGACAGTATCATTTCACAAAATATACGTATTGGCCGTACACACGAAAACGGCAAGGGTGTCGTTTTCAGATTTATCCACCTTGGGACCCGGATTCAAAAAATAGCGGTTTCAGCTGTCCCATAACGCCGGATACGTGTGGACGAAACGCCAATACGATAAAGAAATGTATACGGATCCAGCAAAAAAATCACTGAAAAATACAGTACCACACACATACACACGCTGTGTCACACATGCTACAGTAATACTTTATTCTGCTCACTTGACTCAAATCTTACACTGTGCTTAACTGGGTAATGTAAGTGTAACTGGTGGCTCGCGACACCAGTTATAATACCACTTTTCTGCGTTGTGTAACGTTGTGGAGAAGACACGGGACCACAGGCGCGGTTTCACTGGGTTTACTGATAGACAAAACATATATAGCAGTCTGAGTGAGATGCTCCAATTAATCACTCTCCTCAGTGCATCAACAATGCTCAAGAGGAAGAGGTGGAGACAAGACGGGAAATTTACAGGCTCATGAAGACGTCACAGCAATTAAAGGAGAACACCCTCATTCTCAGACAAGTATATCATATATATATATAAAGTTAACCTTTTTGTGTAAATTATAACAATACAATATATACATTTTAACAGAACACATTCTGTCCCTGTTACATAAGTGTATGTTGTTGAAGCAGCTCTTTCTTAATCCTATCACAGTCTTCTCTGTTCCAGCTTGGTGCATCATTCAGTGGGCAGAGTGATGCAGAGGATATGGACCTCTCAGACCTAAGGCCTGATACACCATCTGTAGACAGCTCCCTATATACTGCATCCACCCCAATTCCGTCAAATCAAGAAGCTTTTTCATTGCAAGAGGAAACTGCTTCAACTGCTTCAAGTGATAGTGGTAAACAGCCACGTTTGAGCAACAATCCCAAACAAGAAAGAGGGTGTCCAAGGATGTTTTAGAGCTGCAGAAGTTGGATTTGTTAAAACATATGGTTGCTCAAGTGGACTCACAACCACCTCGGGATACATTAACTTATTTTGGGAACCAGGTGGCTTTGGAATTGAGGGATATTCAAAACCCAGTTTTGTTATCACAAGTAAAAAGAAGCATAATGATTTTGATATAATCAAAAATCACGGGTCATTGTCGTCACCTGGACAGCCTACCCCACATCAACCTGTCAATTCAGGGCCTATCAAGGGCCCAGGGCATCTCTGCTCATTACCTGAGTGTGATTCAATTCACTGAGATTCAGGAGCATCTCGGCTCATTACCTAACTGTGTTTCAATTCACTGAGATTCAGGAGCTTCTCTGCTCATTACCTGAGTGTGATTCCATTCACTGAGATTCAGGAGCATCTCGGCTCATTACCTAAATGTGTTTCAATTCACTGAGATTCAGGAGCATCTCGGCTCATTACCTAAATGTGTTTCAATTCACTGAGATTCAGGAGCATCTCTGCTCATTACCTGAGTGTGATTCAATTCACTGAGATTCAGGAGCATCTCGGCTCATTACCTAAATGTGTTTCAATTCACTGAGATTCAGGAGCATCTCTGCTCATTACGTGAGTGTGATTCAATTCACTGAGATTCAGGAGCATCTCTGCTCATTATCTAAGTGTGATGTAATTCACTGAGATTCAGGAGCATCTCAGCTCATTACCTGAGTGTGATGTAATTCACTGAGATTCAGGAGCACCTCTGCTCATTGCCTGAGTGTGATTCAATTCACTAAGATTCAGGAGCATCTCGGCTCATTTTCTGAGCGTGATGTAATTCACTGAGATTCAGGAGCCTCTCGGCTCATTACCTAAATGTGTTTCAATTCACTGAGATTCAGGAGCATCTCGGCTCATTACCTAAATGTGTTTCAATTCACTGAGATTCAGGAGAATCTCTGCTTATTACCTGAGTGTGATTCAATTCACTGAGATTCAGGAGCATCTCGGCTCATTTGCTGAGCGTGATGTAATTCACTGAGATTCAGAAGCATCTCGGCTCATTACCTAAATGTGTTTCAATTCACTGAGATTCAGGAGAATCTCTGCTTATTACCTGAGTGTGATTCAATTCACTGAGATTCAGGAGCATCTCGGCTCATTACCTAAATGTGTTTCAATTCACTGAGATTCAGGAGCATCTCTGCTCATTACCTAAATGTGTTTCAATTCACTGAGATTCAGGAGCATCTCGGCTCATTACCTAAATGTGTTTCAATTCACTGAGATTCAGGAGAATCTCTGCTTATTACCTGAGTCTGATTCAATTCACTGAGATTCAGGAGCATCTCGGCTCATTACCTAAATGTGTTTCAATTCACTGAGATTCAGGAGCATCTCGCTCATTACCTAAATGTGTTTCAATTCACTGAGATTCAGGAGATCTCTGCTTAGTTGCTAAATGATTCAATTCACTGAGATTCAGGAGCATCTCGGCTCATTACCTAAATGTGTTTCAATTCACTGAGATTCAGGAGCATCTCGGCTCATTACCTAAATGTGTTTCAATTCACTGAGATTCAGGAGCATCTCGGCTCATTACCTAAATGTGTTTCAATTCACTGAGATTGAGGAGAATCTCTGCTTATTACCTGAGTGTGATTCAATTCACTGAGATTCAGGAGCATCTCGGCTCATTTGCTGAGCGTGATGTAATTCACTGAGATTCAGAAGCATCTCGGCTCATTACCTAAATGTGTTTCAACTCACTGAGATTCAGGAGAATCTCTGCTTATTACCTGAGTGTGATTCAATTCACTGAGATTCAGGAGCATCTCGGCTCATTACCTAAATGTGTTTCAATTCACTGAGATTCAAGAGCATCTCTGCTCATTACCTGAGTGTGATTCAATTCACTGAGATTCAGGAGCATCTTGGCTCATTACCTGTGTGATTCAATTCACTGAGATTCAGGAGCATCTCGGCTCATTTTCTGAGCGTGATGAAAATCACTGAGAGTCAGGAGCATCTCTGCTCATTACCTGAATGTGATGTAATTCACTGAGATTCAGGAGCACCTCGGCTCATTACCTAAATGTGTTTCAATTCACTGAGATTCAGGAGCATCTCTGCTCAATATCTGAGTGTCAAAACTTGAGTGGGCACCAAGCGACAATGAATCGCATAGCCTCTTTTTTAGAAGGCTATTTTCTGCGGGGTGCCAGGGCCAGCTGAGAGCCAGTGTCTGTCCAAGGGTTGTCCGCTCAGACAAAAATAACACAACTGGCAGATGAACGAATCCGGAGAGGCAAACATTTGTAACTGTGTAACTTTTCTGAAAAGAGTCAAAAGCACACCGACACTCGCTTGTTGTGTATTGAAAGCTCTTGGACAGCTCCTACTCAAGCTCTCGTCTCACCCAAATTCGGAAGGGAATGATTCAGATTTCTCTCAGCACAGCAGCAGCTATTAGAAGACTATGAGACAGGTTGATCACGTCACATATGTCATCAAGCTCAGTTTGAGCCTGTGCAGTCGCTCAGCCATCAGGATGTGAGTGCTTCTAATTGACTTCACTTTTCTCATTTGAAGTCCATGGGGTCACTGTGTCCATTTCTTTTACTGTCTATGTTTTTTACCAATGAGAGCTGCTGGTGATGGAGGGGGATCCCCTTTGAGAGAGAGAGAGAGAGAGAGACAGATCAGGGAAGGATATAAAAGTGCGTGATTATTTTTTGTTGGATTTTGTACGTTGGACAGACTAATCCCTTTTTTTGTATAATAAGAGATCATTTTGCACAATGCAAAGCATTATATTACAATAACTGTAAATAAATAAACTGAAATAGAAATCTCCCAATGAAAATAGTCTAATAAACAGTTAATTAATTTCATGAATTACGATGGTTTAAACTAGTACACAAAATAAGTTAATTTCAGTACTTTTTAGGACAAAATTGTTTGTCAAAATATAACATATAACCATATAGCCAATGTAAGAGCCTAAATTACCTTATTTCATAAATAGATAGCAGCTGTAAAACAAGTATCCATTTCATCTTCTCTCAGTGTTGTGTTTTTCAGGGTCCATATTATGAGAGGAATCGCATCTTTAAATACAGATAGAAAAACAACTGGAGCCATTTTACCAAAAATAATTAGTGTTTACTACTACTGGATAATTAGCAATGCTGAATACAATGTTAAACCCTTTAATTTAATGAAAACTAAATTAAATCAAAGCATTATACCTAAATAAATCACAAGTTTTATTCATTTATACAAGTATTTCACATTGTTGCTTTACTGTTCAGTTCATCTTGTATACATTAACACTCAGTGTTTACTGCGCATGTGCAACACAACAGGATCAATACGGGTGTCGGAAGAACAAAACATGCAACACTTACAATGCAGTTCACAACCATTTAAACCGGTTCCCTTGTCAAACAATCAAACTTCAAGGCCATGTCCACACTAATATGTATTTTTTTCTCCGGTTTGGCCTTTCATCCACACTGAGACCATGTCTCAGTGTAATTAAGTTAATGAAAACGTAGCTTTTGGAATATGCTCTCCAAAGTGGACAAATTTGATAACGCTGTTTTCGCGTTGTAGAGTGGACTGTGAAGCCGGAGGTATTTGAAACCGATTATGTAAGTTTAGTCTTGTGATCCATGTTGTACCAATAGATATTCATGTTTACTGGTATAGTGCCTGTTATGTGCTATTCACTATTACACTGTTGATAAAATATGTTACTTTGCACACTCTTCATATCACAGTCCTGCACCGATGACAGAAAATGTACTCACATTTGCTGTCCTGCGTCAATTCAGGAGATTAGTTGCATTTCAGACCAAACATATGGTGACTGAGTGCGACTATTTTGCTCAAATAAAATTAGCCTGTTAGAAGAATTGTGCGATAACTTGATTTTTCCATCTGCATCATCTCGGTGGGCTTTTGTGGGGTTTCACACATGCGCAGAAAAGGTGAATTTAGAAGTTTCTCATCTACACGGAAACATCTAAAAACGCCTAAAAATGCTAGTGTGGACGGAAAAACATTTTTGAACAAAAAACGCTGTTTTCAAATGTATCCATATTAATGTTGACAATGACATAGCCTTCAGATTGTATTACTGTATTAATTCCATCTGCCAGTTATGGAAGTAAACTTTGCTCACGTAGACACCTTCAGGCAATGCTTTTTCTTATGTTTCTGTAGAGTAGATGAATGGCTGTAACTCTTCCCACATGAAGAGCACTGGTGCGGTTTCTCTCCAGTATGAACTCTCTCATGATCTTTCAGGTGTGCTGACCGAGAGAAACTCTTTTCACAGTGTGAACACTTGTACGGTTTCTCTCCAGTGTGAACTCTCTGGTGTAATTTTAAGTAACTGTATCTAGTGACGCTCTTTCCACAGTGAGAGCACACATAAGGTCTCACACCAGTATGAATACGCTCATGCTGTTTTAAAGATCCAAGATGTGAAAAACTCTTTCCACATACAGAACAAAAGTGACGTGTCACACCAGTATGAACTTTAAGGTGACTTCTTAAGCTTGATTTAAAAACATATGTTTTATCACACTGATGACAGCTGAATGATCTCAATCCAGAATGAGAGTGCAGATGCTCTTTGAGATTTCTTTTGGATGTGAAACTCTTTCCACACTGAGTGCATGTAAGCATTTCTCCAGTGTGAATCATCATGTGTCTGTTCAGGGTTGATTTATATCCAAAACTCTTTCCACACTCAGAACAGGTGAAAGATCCTTTGACTTCAGATTTTCCAGCTTGTTTCTGTGTGAAATTCTCTTCAGTCTTTGTAACGACTGCATTTCCATCTTCATTTGTGAAATAATGAGGTTCTTGAAACTGATGCTGTTTGTCTTCATTCACTTCAATCAGGTCTACAATAAACAAATTAAATTCCCATAATTTAATAAAAGGATACTTGAGAAACAAAAACAAATCCAGTTTACTATCGAGTCTACTAGTATCTTTAGATGTTATTATCAAGTGAGTTATCATAATGTTCCTCATCAGTGATTAAAGAAAATGAAGGAAAACACCAACCTATTTGTTCCTCTGTATCTTCATCTTTTATTCTGCAGGGTTCTTCCTTAATCTCCATCTTTACAATAGTATGTCCGTAGTATGTCCGTAGTTTCTCCTGGAGTAATTCCTCCTGCTTGCTTCTTCTTCTCCTGTGGGAAGATGGGAATATTCCCCAGCATTTAAACTCTCATGAATGGCTGTGGGAGCTTCACTGACTGAAGGAGTGAATTGTGGTCGTTGTTGCTCATTTAGCAGATGATCATCACACTTAAACTCACTCAAGTTTTCAGGTGCAAATGTTTTGCTCTAATAGCCATTTAGAAACAATTTTATAGTTTGAGGCAAACCTTTGTGTCACAAAAAATGTAGCATACATTTTTAGCAGCAAAGTGAGAAAAATAATGTAAAATTATGTGCTACCATTTTTTACACCAGGTTTATTTATTACTTACAAAACACAACTCAAAATCTTTACACTTTGTTAATTAACTAGTCAATGATGCGCTTATGGTTTGTTACATTTACAATATTGCCGAAAATTAACCATGAGTTAAAGTTTAGTCATCATTGGATGTTATCTGATTACTGTTTATATAACCAGTTTTAACAGCAAATACAACGGTTAAACTATGGTAATGGATTTAAGTAACCATGTCTTTGTGTGTGTGTGTGTGTGTGTGTGTGTGTGTGTGTGTTTTATTTGTAGTAAACCCATATGGTTCATTTTCGTAAAGATTCACTTCTGAAAGAGTTCTCAACTTCGGACTCAAGATCTGATTCGGATTAATTAGGCAAACAATCCGGCTGGTTAAATTCACTGAAATGAATCTTTAATAGTCATTTACATTTATCCAATTCAGTTATAAAATTAATGTACTCACAGTCTGTAAAACGGCAGATTTAGAGCTGAATGAACGGCTATGTTCCACTTCTCATGTCTGTTCCCTGGAATCCCTTCCCCTCGCTTCTGCTTCTTCTTCTTCTTCTTGTTTTTATGGCGGTTGGCAAACAACGTCTGGTTGCATTACCGCCACCTTCTGAAATGGAGTGTGGGTCTGAATAAATTATTTCCCTACACTTAAATTATCTTTATTAAACCTGTTCTTCTAAAAAAGGAAAATAAAAACCCAAAACAAAAATCACCAGAATTCCTTAGCAAAATATCCCTTACTTTCAAAGGTATCTCTTCATCTTCTAGCTGCTGGATTAACTGTTGTCTCTCATTACTATATCTAGTACATTCTTCAATAGCATGTTCTATGGTATCCTCGTGTGTTACATACACTACACCTCCCATCAGCATGTTTTTTCATTAAAAATAATGTACTGTTTAAGCCTGTGTGCCCAAATCTCATTCTTGAAATGATGTTCTCCTCCTGTGTATTTCTGCAAGTACTTCTACTCACCCCCACTCTTTTTTGGATATTATATAGTCTCCTACCAGTCTGACCATTATCCCACAATACTTGCCACTTCTCCTTTATCTTTCCTTTAATGATTGATTTCACCTCTGCTTTACTATACTTAATGCTTAAACTTATATACTCCATTTCTGTTGCCTTTTTTGCATACTTATCAGCCAACTCATTCCCTGTTACTCCTTTATGGGCAGGAACCCATACAAGTCCAACATTGACTCCAGTTTTAATTAATGTACTAGCCATTTGGACAATTTCTATGACAATGTCTTGTCTAGATTGTGAATTTATGTTCTGAATACTCATCAGAGCTGACGCTGAGTCTGAAGCAATTACTAAACTTCTTGGCCTGTTACTCTCAGCCCAAGAGAGTGCCATTAAAATAGAAATTAGTTCTGCTGTATAGACTGCTAAATTATCATTAATTCTTTTTTGTGTTGCTACTTTTAATTTTGGAATAACAAAAGCCACCCCCACTCTCCCATCCCTTTTGGACCCATCTGTGTACATTATAATCCTATCCCCATATCTTTCAATTAAATACCCCTGCACCATATTACTATCTATATCCCCATTCTTAGTTTCTTCCAAAAGACTGAGATCAACTGAAAGATCTTCAAGAGTCCATAAAGGAACTCTTGAAAACACTACTGTAGGACTTATATCCAACAAGGCTATTTCCATCTCATTTATTTTCTGTTTAATAGTCCACCCAAAACTACTTTTTGTACCATTCTGTCTCTCTTGACACTCTAACAATGTAGATATAATGACTATGACCTTTAAGGTTTGCCCAAAAAAACAGGCTAAGCTGGTCCCTTCTGAGATCTAAAGGCAACTCCCCCATCTCTACTTGGATGGCTGCCACTGGAGTTGTCTTCATAGCTCCACAACATAGTCTTAAACCTTGACTCTGCACTCTGTCTAGTTTATTTAAAGCTGTCTTAGCAGCAGACCCATATACAACACACCCATAATCAAAAACTGATCTAATCAGTCCAATATATATTGTATGCATAGCACTCCTAGTTGCACCCCATTCCACCCCATGCAAACACCTCATTACATTCAATACCTTTTTACACTTTTCTACCATCTTCTGAATATGAACTGCCCATGTTAATCTTTTGTCAAACCATATACCTAGATATTTAAAGCTCTCTACTCTTTCCAATTCCTTACCTGCTATTTGAATCTGTAACTCCTGACTTATTTTCTTCCTTGTGAAGAAAATGACCTTAGTTTTTTCCACAGATATCCTGAATCCCCATTCAATTGTCCATGTGTGTACTGTATCCACTGCTTGTTGTATCTTATTTACAATGTGATTGACATTTCTTCCCCTTTTCCACATTGCTCCATCATCTGCAAATAAAGCTACACCAATAGACCTTTCTACATTTATAAATATCTCATTTATCATTACTGAAAAAAGTAATGGGCTAATAATACTCCCTTGAGGAGTACCATTGTCTACCTCATATACCTTACTCAAAACCCCATTTACTTTAACTCTAATTTTCCTCCCAGATAAAAAGGATTTTACCCACGCAAATCCTCTCCCCTTTACTCCCAACTGATATAATTTGATAAGAAGCCCCTCCTTCCACATCATATCATATGCTTTCTCTATATCAAAAAATATAGCTAAAACTGTTTCTTTGTTTACCTGAGCTTTTCTGATGTCATCTTCAAGTAACACAGTTGGGTCCATGGTCTCCCTACCTTTCCTAAAACCACTCTGGTAATTCCTTAATGCATCTTTAGTTTCTAAATAGAATACTAATCTATCATTTACCATTCGTTCCATGGTCTTACCCAACTGAGATGTCAGTGCAATAGGCCTATAACTACTAGGCAATTTAGCGTCTTTACCAGGTTTCCTAATAGGAATAATAATTGATTCCTTCCAAGTGCAAGGGATTACCCCTTCTACCCATATTTTATTAAAAAGAGCCAATATTACTTCCTTACCTTTATCAGTTAGATTTTCTATCATTGCATAGCAAACCTTGTCATTCCCTGGTGTAGATTTACCCACCTTCTTCAAAGCACAATTCAGTTCCTTCATTGTAAATAGAACCTCCATCACACCACCTTCCGCATTATCATTACCCAACTCAGCACTATATCTTAGTTTAGTAGCTTCTCTTCCTTCCCTTTCTATCTGATCTAAATTTGCTTCACTATGTACCTTTACTAATGTCTTTGCTATAACTTCAGCCTTGTCTCTACTATTAGTAATAATCCTGTTATCATCCATCATTATTGGATACTCATATTCTCTCCCATTGCCCCTCATTTTCTTTATCATACCCCACACTTGTTGTATTGGTGTAGTTCTACCAATAGATTCACAAAACTTTTCCCAGTATATTTTTTTTGCCTTCCTTATTGTCTGTCTCACTATTGCTTGCAATCTTTTGTATTCAATCATTTTCTGAAAGTTGTGTGACCTTTTCAAAATTCTAGCAAAAAATCCTTATTTACACCCACCAATCTGTATTCACTGAACTCTCTAAATGTGTCCCAATCAGCTCTTTCTAACATCCACCTACCTTCCCTCATTACACTCTCTCTTATCACCTCCACTCCTACCTTAATTGCAATTGAAAAATGGTCACTGCCTATAGTACTTTCCCTCAATACTTCCCAGCTACATTTATCAGCTACTGTCTTTGTAGCCAAAGTCAGATCTATTGCAGATTCATATCCCCTAGCTATATCTATTCTCGTACCTGAGCCATCATTCAAGCATACTAGCCCCTTCTCACCCAAATATTCCTCAATCACTTTTCCATTAGAATCATCCCTATCCCCCAAAGAGTACTGTGTGCATTAAAATCACCACACCATATACCTTTACCATTTAAGTTATCCCACATTTCATCCAGATTCTCATCTTCTAGTTGTTTGCATGGATTGTAAAAATTAATGATACCCATACTACCACTATCTGTCCATATTTCTATTACAATATATTCTAAATCCACACCCTTCTTAACCTCTCTAAACTGCATCCCTCTTTTAACAAATGTTGCACACCCTCCACCGCTTCCCTCCACTCTATCCCTTCTAATACTTATGTACCCCTTTATAACAAAATCTAATGACTGTTTAAGCCATGTCTCCTGAATGCAAATTACATCTGGCTTAACCTCTAAATTATTAATAAAACCTTTTAACTCCTGCCCATTTGCTATAAGACTTCTTGCATTCCACTGTAAAATCAATAAGTTCTTAGAGGTGTTAATGATGGATCATTTGTTTCACCCTGCATAAGATCAGCTTGTATTTTTTCCCATGATAAATTATCCACATTCAAGAATTTTGCAGCAGCTTTAACAATTATTTTTATTTTCTCAGTTCTCGTTTTAGCTTGATCAGAGCAATTAACCACGTACGCAATGAACAGTATCAATTTCTCTGAGCTTATCACATCCTCCTTTGGCCTTCTGCATTCAGCACCGCCTTGTGTTGCAGGTATCTCCTGTGTCTCTTTCCTTTCCATATTGACGACCTTTACAGCCTCAGCATATGTAATTTTTTGTGTTGTCCGTATCTGCTGCACCACCACTGCCCTTTTGCTTACAGGACATCCCCCATACGCAGCCGTATGATCCCCACCACAGTTACAACATCTCCTCTCAACCCCCTCTCCACATTTCCCATATTCATGCTCTCCTCCGCACTTCCCACATCTTAATTTCCCTTTGCAAACATTTGCTATATGACCATACCTTTGGCATTTATAGCATCGAGTTGGTGGAGGGATGTACTCCCGCACCCTGAAACTCAAATAGCCCACCATTACTTTATCTGGCAACACTTGCACCTTGAACTCCAAAAGTACTGTAGTGCTATCTACTTTCTCTCCATTACGGTTTGCTTTAAGTCTTTTTATATCCACTACAGTTCCTCCCTTAATGTTCTTTTTAAGATCGTCCAATTTTTCCCCAATCAGTATACCTGTGATCACTCCCTTTGTTCTTATACCTACAAAGCTTCGTACTTCGCTCACTTCTTTCTTACACACCGACTGTAATCTCATAGCCTTCTCTCTTTGCTCAATGTTCCTGCATTTAATTAGTAATCTGCCATCCCGTAACACCTTTGCCATTTCTATGTCTCCTACAGCCTTTTTCAATCCACTCGTCAATGTAAACAAACCAATTTTGTTTATATCATGCCCCTCTTTAAATTTAACGACTACTTTCAAATCATCTTCCTGATTTAACCTCCTTCTCACATCTCTACCTACTTCATCAGATACATCTTCAATACTCCTCTTCGATGGCCCTTTCCCCATTCCCTCAGCCCCATTAGACCTAGTATTGTTTCCTCCTCTCCCTCTACCGTGTACATAACCTTGACTTTTCCAATCTTCTAGACCTTTTAACCAATCCTCACTCCCATCATCATCCTCCATTATACTATCCAGACCCAGTCACAAATCAGATTATGCCAAACCGCCAAATAAAAATAAACAAAACAAACAAAAACAAACAACAAACGAAAAAAGCAAAGAAAATATCTCTTGGAGATACAAACAAACCGCCACTTCGCACTCCACTCGCTTCGACCGACTGTAGCGTCACTTCCTCCCTCCTCGAACACCGCTTCTTCTTCTTCTTCTTCCTTGGTGTTTTACGGCAGTTGGCATCCAAATAGTTGCATTACTGCCATCTACTGGTTGTTATCTTGTCATTTCATATTCGTCCTTCCAGTCCAGTCCTCTTTAGAAAATAAAATAAATATTTATTTCCTTGCTCACTTTTCCCATATTCTAATATATTTTTAACATTATATTGTCTTATACCTATTTTCTTGTAAATTATATTTCAACTCTTGCCTTTCTTGGGTAAATTTCCTGCATGACATAAGTATGTGTCTGATGTTTTCCTAAAATACGAAGAGTTACATTTAATTTACTATGTCCAATTCTAAGTCTTGTTAACATAACTTGCTCTTTCCTTCTGTTTGGCATCTCTCTTACATTACCTACTTTATTTTGAATCCTGTACAAATGTCTTCCTTTACTTTTCCTGATCCCATTGATATTGCCATATTTCCATTACCTTTTTCCACACTAGATTCTTACCTTCTGATTTTGACAATTCTATTTCTATGTCAATATGCTCTTTTTTATGCATTTTTTTTGCCATTCTATCAGCTTTTTAATTTCCCTCAATGCCCAGATAATATTCTTCCCTGTCTACATACCCTTGAATTTGTAAACAAGACTTCATATAATATTTCTTGATGACTACTTGCTTTTCCAGTCTTCATGAGAGCTGATGCAGAGTCACTACAAATTAAGATGTTATTATCTCTGGATTGCTCAGTCCATTCTAATGCGATACCTATAGCACATAATTCAACAGCATAAACATTTAGGTTGTCAGATGTTCTTTTGCTAATGTCTATCTCATATTTAGGGATGTATCCTTCCCCCTCGCTCTTTTCTAATGGCTTTTTAGGGTGGTTGGCAAAGTTTCGATGCATTACCGCCACCAAATGGACTGGAAGCACTAATAAGCGTGTGGAAATTAACATAAAATATAATAATAATAATAATGATAATGACAATAATAATGATTAATTAAATAAATAAATTAAATAAAAATAAACTACTACTAATAATAATAAATAATTATAATAAAAACTTCAACTCAATTAACTCAAATTCTCCAGTCTATTCCTATTGCTTTTACAAATTTTATAATAGCACTAAATATTTTATCTTGATCTTTATGTACTTTCAAAATGCTTTCCATATTAAAATATTCAACACCCAATTTTCCCCCTCGCTCACATCTCTCCTTCTCCTATGTGTGCCGTTGCTTCAGTTTCTACAGCGCCTCTACCGGCAGAAACCATATTAAACTCTAAACTCTAGGCTTGTTTGAGTTGAGCAAAATCAGCGAGAGAATGGATGCCGGTTAGAAATATATATATACATTTTTTAAATGCTTTATTTAAACATTCAGTTTACAGTGTGAAACAACATAGTAATAACACCACAGCATCATAGCACAAAAAAAAGTTAGACAATGATAAACAGGAACAGGAAAATAAAAAGAAAATAAAAAAATATAAACAAATAAAAAGAGGGTATTACTTAAATGAAAATAAATCTAAACATTTAATAAAGTAAAAAGTTTGTAGGTCTTACAGATTTTACATGGTCTGAGTGCTTTTGGGTTAAGAGAGGATGAAACTGTAGTGAAGTAATGTTTTATCTCATGCAGAAAATGCAAAAAAAAAATGGTTTACAATTTTAAAACTTACATTTGTGAATATAAAATCTACATAGGAAAATAAGTAGATTTATAATAAAGCAGGCATTTGAATCGGCTTCAAAACCCCCCCAAAATAACTGTTTTGGGATTTATGCAGAAATTCCACAAGATATGGCTCGACATTAACCAACTAACATCTTTCCAAAGTTGCCAAGTAAAATTGCATGACCAAAACAATTGAAGAGAAGTTTCAGTGTCATTTTGACAGAAAGAGCAATTAGTGTCAAAATCAGATCTGAATTTTTTACTAAGGAAATTTTTAACTGGGTAAATATTATGAATTAATTTATTTATTGCCAACATGTTTTTGGCCCATTTAAATGATCAAAAAGTCCTTTCCAATGTGACACTGAGGGGCAGAAATAATGTTCTCGAAGAACAGAACTCTTCATAATTTCTTCCTTTTTTCAGTGAAACATATCTCACCAATAGAAGTGTTGACAGGTTCAGGCAAAGATAATAAACTCAAAGAGAAAGTATTATTTTTGAAAAGCATGAGTATGGAATAGCATCCATAACTGTGGCAAACTCTTTGGGAGTTACCGGTATATCATATTCTGAAAGAAACTCTGCATACCTAAAAAGCAGACCTTCATTATTAAAGAGTTGTCTAACATAAAATATTCCATTAGAGAACCAGTGATTATAGAACAAAGACTTATTCTTAAATAAAATATCCCTATTGTTCCATATGTATCACTGATGAGGAGAAAAATTATGCTTGTAAATGAGAGTCCATGCCAAAAGAACTTGTTGGTGAACATTAGATAACTTGACAGGGAGTTTATACAAATCATATTTTCAAGCATAATTATAGCAAACCTCTGCCTTTCAAAGAAAGGTCTCTCTGCAGCCATCATAATAACTGGGTCCAAATTGGCAGAGCATCTAGAGTTATCTTTGGTTATTTGTATACCTAAATATGTAACACAGTTTTTTAACTGCAATACCATATACTGTTTTTTATCGGAAGTAATTCACATTTGTTAAGATTTAGATGTATAGGCCCGAGGCTTTAGAAAAGAGATGGAGAGTGCATAAGGCTGTTGGTATTTGCAAAGAGTCTTCCAAGAACAGGGGCCCGTTCTTCGTACGTTGCTTAAAACATCCGAGATCAAATGAGACATCCAAGATAATATCATCGTAATCATCATGATCCGGCTAATTGGGTTCTTCGAACACTCCGGCCGGTTATGATTAGTATAGCTGGATTGAGTCATCTGAGATAACTGCGCGTTCTCGCGTTGGTTTAAAAACGGACATGTATCGATAGCAGAACCAGTGATCAGCAACTGCTGCTATTGGCTGTTCAGCATAGCCAAAGAACATGCCCAGTTTTTCTCCCAAGCAGAGCAAGTGCTTTAAATGGAAGGTTATGCTGAATTTCAGTCTTTAATTAAAAGAGGAACACCTCAAAGCCAGGAACACCTCAAAGTGTGCAAAAGCCAGGAGAGAGTGCTGGCAAGAGTAGCAGACAAATTAAATGTGTTTGTGGTGGCCATGTTAGATGTTTTAATAACTTATTATTATTATTTTATTTTTATTTTCATAATTTCATTATTAGTTTGTTCATTGTAATGTCAGAGTGAAGTACAAAAATATTCTACTTAATGGTAATTTTAGGACTTATAGGCCTACTAGTCTATTTTAAAAAAGTACTGTTAAATAAATGATTGTCTGTTTATAAAAGCAACTAGGAAATAGGCTAATATATATATATATATATACACTCACCGGCCACTTTATTAGGTACACCTGTCCAACTGCTCGTTAACACTTAATTTCTAAGCAGCCAATCACATGGCGGCAACTCAGTGCATTTAGGTATGTAGACATGGTCAAGACAATCTCCTGCAGTTCAAACAGAGCATCAGTATGGGGAAGAAAGGTGATTTGAGTGACTTTGAACGTGGCATGATTGTTGGTGCCAGAAGGGCTGGTCTGAGTATTTCAGAAACTGCTAATCTACTGGGATTTTCACGCACAACCATACTCTAGGGTTTACAGAGAATGGTCCGAAAAAAGAAAAAACATCCAGTGAGCGGCAGTTCTGTGGGTGGAAATGCCTTATTGATGCCAGAGGTCAGAGGAGAATGGCCAGACTGGTTCGAGCTGATAGAAGGGCAACAGGGACTCAAATAACCACCCGTTACAACCAAGGTGGGCAGAAGAGCATCTCTGAACGCACAGTACGTCGAACTTTGAGGCAGATGCACTACAGCAGCAGAAGACCACACCGGGTGCCACTCCTTTCAGCTAAGAACAGGAAACTGAGGCTACAATTTGCACAAGCTCATCGAAATTGGACAATAGAAGATTGGAAAAACGTTGCCTGGTCTGATGAGTCTCGATTTCTGCTGCGACATTCGGATGGTAGGGTCAGAATTTGGCGTCTACAACATGAAAGCATGGATCCATCCTGCCTTGTATCAACGGTTCAGGCTGGTGGTGGTGGTGTCATGGTGTGGGGAATATTTTCTTGGCACTCTTTGGGCCCCTTGGTACCAATTGAGCATTGTTGCAACGCCACAGCCTACCTGAGTATTGTTGCTGACCATGTCCATCCCTTTATGACCACAATGTACCCAACTTCTGATGGCTACTTTCAGCAGGATAATGCGCCATGTCATAAAGCTGGAATCATATCAGACTGGTTTCTTGAACATGACAATGAGTTCGCTGTACTCAAATGGCCTCCACAGTCACCAGATCTCAATCCAATAGAGCATCTTTGGGATGTGGTGGGAACGGGAGATTCGCATCATGGATGTGCAGCCGACAAATCTGCGGCAACTGTGTAGATGCCATCATGTCAATATGGACCAAACTCCCTGAGGAATGCTTCCAGCACCTTGTTGAATCTATGCCACGAAGAATTGAGGCAGTTCTGAAGGTAAAAGGGGGTCCAACCCGTTACTAGCATGGGGTACCTAATAAAGTGGCCGGTGAGTGTATATATATATATATATATATATATATATATATCAATGCTCCTGCACCTTGGCAGAAACGCTGACCCTTGGGTTGAATGTGAATTGCCCTGTTGTGAAGGGCATCCCTGGGTTCAGCTATTACAGACCCACATCAGGGACCAGTAGCAGCAACCAGGGCAGTGTAGAGACAACTTTTCTTTTTATTTGAGGCATGCATGTGTGACACAAACGACACAGGGTGAAATTTGTTCCCTACATGAGTCTTCAACAGAAAATAGAGTATTTTGAAAAAACAAAAATCAGGGGCAGAAATAGAACTTGACTAAGAAAAAATTGCACTAGAAATAGAGTTGCTTCAAAATAAACTTCTGAGTAAAATACACTATTTCACACAGAGTACTGACCTTGCATAAGATGACTGAATAACTGGCTTTTCTTTACAAAGAACTCTTGAAATAAAACTCTAAGCAAATAGAGTTTTGCAAATTTGTCTTGTCTTTTATTTTAGGCTTAAGTAAACATTTTCTTTTTCTGATGTCGGCAGTGTTGTGTAATATGGCACATGCAATGTCACAGGCCCTGTCAGGTGCAACCCTCAGGCTTTTAGACCCTGAAATCTTCCCTTTAGTTGGCTAAAGTTCACTTCATTGTGCCCTTGTCCTAAAGCTGCATTGTAACTGGTCTGGGGTTTGGGTCAGGGAATGGGGTCATAAAACACCTGTCGCCATGCAGGATCCTGTTGTAATCACCTGTATAATGGAACAATGCAGTTCTCAGCATAAATGTATGTAATACTGTGAGTTTGATATTTATAAATTTCCTAACCATGTTCAAATAATGTGCATAAATGTGAATCTCTGAAAATTCTTGAGTCATGCACAGATCCTGGCCATTTTGCTTTCTCACTGATTTGTGATATGGAACATGGTCACACACCATCTAAGAGATTTTACTCAGTCAACTACCTTTAAAAATATAGATATAATACTAATCTGGAATATTACAAATTTAATATTGAAAATACTTGACAACTTAAAGAAAAAAAAAACTGGCACTAGAGATAGAGTTGCTTCAACTTCAGAGTAAGTGCTAATACCGTATATTATCTCAGACAGAGTACAATATTATTTGCAGGCAAACGATGACTTGATCACTGGCTTTTCTTTACAAAGAATAATTAAAATAAAACTCAAAGAACTAAGCAAATTTGTCTTGTCTTTTATTAAACATTAATGAAATGTTTTATATTTTTTTCTGATGGTGCAGTGTTGTGTAATATGGCCCATGCAATGTCAGAGGCCCTGTCAGGTGCAACCCTCAGACTTTTCAGACAGAAAGTTAGTTGGCTAAAGTTCACTTCATTGTGCCCTTGTCCTGGCTAGAGCGGCATTGTAACTGGTCAGGGAATGCGGTCATAAAACAGCTGTCTCCAAGCAAGATCCTGTTGTAATCACCTGTATAATGGAAAAATGCAGTTCTGATAAGCATAAGTGTATGTAATACAGTGAGCTTGATATATTTTCCTTACCACGTTCAAATAATGTGAATAAATCTTTGAAAATTCTTGAGTCATGCACAGATGCTGGCCATATTTGTGATATGGAACATACACACCATCTAAGACATTTTAGTCAGTCAACTGCCTTTATATAATTTGATATACCTAATCTTACTAATCTGGATAAGGATCGCAATAGTAACTTGCCTGCAATGTTATTAAAGCCCGAACTCCGAGTTCGAACATTTATGCGTTTCCAACAAATTAATGATGTAAACGCCATCCTCATGAGTCATGAGAAAAATTATATCTCTCAAAAAGTACACTATTGTGCTGCGCTGAAAGACTTATAGCTGCGCTATAAGCTCCCGCTTATAAAGCCGCAATCTAATCCTGTTAACCTGGAATAAACCTGCTCGCAAGCAGGTTCAAGTTAGCGCACCTGTTGCTATGACAGCAAGTCCAGGATGAGCGTCGAAGAACCAAACAATCCAAGATCATGGCAAATCGCCAACAATCAAATCCAGCTAACTGAGTTAGCGGCGTATGAAGAACGAGCCCCTGGTTTACCTGCTTGTTTGTTTGTTTGTTTGTTTGTTTGTTTATTGCGATTGGATTCAATCTCTGGTTCATTCCTGTCTGCATTCGTTACAGAATGTGCATGTTCTCATTATATATTGATATATGTACAATGTACATATATTTAGATATAAACAATATATGTTGTATAAAAGGCTCTGACAGTTTTGGGTGCCTGCCGCTTTAAGACTTTTCGTCTATGGTTAGGGTGAAGGAAGTGCGAAGTGTCGCTGCGTCCGAAATCGCCCATTACTCACTATATAGTGGACTATATAGTGAGCTCGCCATTTTGTAGTGCTGTCCGAATGTATAGTGATGATTATTATACCCTATATAGTCCACTCAATGTATCCCAGAATGCATTTTGAAAAGTAGTGAACAACCGATGGTCACTAGCCTAAGCCCTACATACCATCATGCATTGCGCTGATCATAAAAATAAGTTATAATCACGTGTGGAGTAGCGCATTATAACAAAAACGGTCAGAAATCACTTTTAGTTTTAAAATTTTGGAGAAATAACCTCAATATAATGTAATGTATTTATTTAAAAAAATGTATTTAGCCCAGAGCCGGCTCGGCACCAGCTGACAGATGATGTAATCAACGGCGCCGAGAGACGATCGAGTAGTGTCCGAAAGTGGCTTCTATTATTCTGGTGAGCTCACTATATAGTGCTCTACTCTCTACCCCCAACATAGGTGTTAGGGAGTAGTGCTTTGGGTGGAGATTTCGGACGCAGACTGTGTGTTTGCTCAAGTGGGACTGGGAAAAAGAAACGAGTTCAAGTTTAACAGCTGTAGTTTAGCCCACGTACATGGGTTGATTAGACCCCGGCCCGTTTACACGATGGGAAAACGCAGATATTTCTCTGCGTTTTGCCCTCTCATTTACACGAAAACGCCGTTTTTATCACTGAAAACGATTATTTCTGAAAAACTCCGGGCAAAGTGGAGATTTTTAAAACGCCGGATATTTGTTGTCATGTGAACCGGGAGAAACGGCGTTTTAGGTTCTCTCTTGTCGTCGATTCCAGGATTCTGATTGGCTTGCATGGCTTTATCCTTAACCCCCGCACTGCCGCCTTAGGTTTGGCATAGTTATGATGGCAGTCGACGGCGTATTTATGCGGGTGTGTAAACGAAAATTTTTGAAAATGGAGAGGGGAAAATATTTGTTTTGCTAAATACCCGGCTTTGTGTAAACGTGGCCTTTGACTCTTAGTTCATCCTTTGAAATCCAGCTTCCAATATTCCATGTATTGAGTGAATGAAGAAAAGTAAGTGACTGTTATTTTGTTGTGTTTATATAGATCGTAGATTTACTGTGTATCACATGTGCAGCGAGATGAGTGAGATTTCTGTTGTTAGAACAATGTTCATGCTGTAAAACAGGGGTCACCAAACTCAGGCCCGCCACCCCACTTTGACTGGCCCCTCTGCCCCCACTACTTAAACCGGCCCTATGAGACAATCCCCAAAAGTAGTCATGGCCTATTTTTTTAATGGCTTTTTGGAAAAAAATAACATGTCTGCATCTGGTATTTTGTTGATTTTTTCTGTTCAATTATATTTAGTTATAAAATTAACTATATTTGCCAAATTTGTCACCCAATATGCTCGAGATCAAGCAGTGACAGACAACACACACGCAGGGAACAGTCAGTGTTCAGGACAGCAAAATGTCTAACGTTAAACGAAAAGTTGATGGAGAGTGCAGTTTTCAAAGACCAGTGGACCAACATTTTTTTTTTTTTAAATGGGACCGTGAAAAAGGACCAGTTTGTATTATTTGAAAAGAAAGTGTGGCGGTTTTCAAAGAATATAATCTGTGTCGTCACCACTAAACCTGCCAAAAAGAGTATGCTAGCTTGCGAGGGCAAGCAAGAAAAGACAGGATTCGGAGGATGAAAGGCGGACTGGCTGCACAACAGAATGTATTCCTTCGCCAAACTCGGAATCAAGTGTTGATATAGTAGTGGGGATGGCTGTGCCAGGCTAGTAATCTCTACGACACAATGCGGCCTGCTGGTGGTCATTTTTGTCTGGGTCATACAATTCTATGTTATATAGCTGACCCGGCCCCCATCACAGTCAGGAACGATAATTTGGCCCCCAGAGAAAAAAGTTTGGTGACCCCGGCTGTAAAATGCTGTGGAAATAAACTAGCTAACTTGTGTGAGCCTTCTAATGTTCAAGTTACATGCTGATGTTTATTTCATTGAGTTAAAGGGAGTTAATATAGTGCTCAGGAGACCATGTGCGAACTCTTTTGTGTTAGCCTTGTCTGGCCAGAGGATGTCGCCATTATTTCTTCTGTAAACTCCTTTTAATACAGTTTTATGCAAACTGGTCAGTGAGATGGGTAAAATTCTGTATAAAGAATAATATTTATGTAATTGGAGATTGCTTAAAGGGGCATAGCAATGTTTATTGAGATTTATGTTTGATCATCCTGATTTATTATTATTCATGTTGCAAAATAATTTAGTACTGGAACTGTTTAAAACTACAGTAAGTAATTGTGATTTATTGTGTTTTATCAGACTATAATGACAATACTGGATATTGGAATGTTCTGATGAGTGCCACTGGAATTTAATACAGTTAAAGAAGGAAATTACATCTTCTCGT
The DNA here is from genome assembly GCA_030378365.1 of Hybognathus amarus. Taxonomy (NCBI): domain Eukaryota; kingdom Metazoa; phylum Chordata; class Actinopteri; order Cypriniformes; family Leuciscidae; genus Hybognathus; species Hybognathus amarus. The sequence goes on from JAQIUQ010000636.1 coordinate 76,975, forward strand.
CTTTATTCCTGTGTCCTGACCGAGACACCATCCTGTTTACTGGCTGAACCCCTTTATGAACTAGCCCAACTTGATTATCTCATTAACATATGTACATATATTTCGATAAAATTTTACATATATTTAAAATGTATTCCACAATATATTGAACACATATCTATACATATATGTATGCATTTCCATATAATTGTACATATATTCAAAAATATATTCCACAATATATTGAACACATATCTATACATGTATGCATATATTTCCATACAATTTTATATATATTTAAAATAAATTCCACAATATATGGAACACATATCTATACATATATTTTATTTATATATTTCCAAATAATTTCAATATCTATTGAAATGTATTCTACCATATATTGAACATACATGGGACCTTATATCTTTACATATATAAACAATACATTATCCCATACAAATTGTAAATACATTATGGTGGATATTAATAATTATAAAATTGCATATATTTTCGGATATATAATTACATATATGATATATTAATTTACCTTATATATCAATATATTGAAAGCAGCAATCATTTGTATATTTTGCAATATATTACAATATATATATTTAATATATTGTATATTGATATATTACTGCATGTATTTCCAATATATAATATATTGAAAAATGGAAAGGAAAATAATATATTACTATATATTTCAAGTAATATATTTCATAAGGGCATACTAGATTGATGAGAAGTCGGCTAATGTGTGTGTAAGTAAAGAAATACAGTAATTTCATTAATTTATCATTAATTTATTAATTTATCGACCGTACTTCGGAAGCACTGAAAATGAATGGGGTTCAATTCTGGAACTATCAGTGTTTAGAACTATTGGCTGCTCCACGACACGCGTTACTTCCGCATTCCTAAGTTCCTATGGGAGTAGCGTAACTCTCGCTCTCCATGGCTCTGGAAAAGACGAGAGAGACGCACATACACACACAGGCTTAGACTTAAAATGTAGGTTTACATGATATTGATTACATGGCTACTCAAGGAAATGTGTTAATTACTTAATCACTCAATAAGCACAAGTTTGTTTCTTTGTAACATCCACTCTACACTCAATGCAAGATGCAATGAATGACAATTTTGTGCATCACCACTTAACAGCCAAATTCCATGATCACTGAATTTACAATTTGGGCTTGATATGAAGCCAAAAGTGTAAATTCAGTAATCATTGAATTGTTTCTAAACGACGATTTGCACCTGGATAATCTCGAGTGATTGTAAGTGTGATGATCATCTGCTAAATGAGCAACAATGACCACAATTCACTCCTTCAGTCAGTGAAGCTCCCACAGCCGTTCATGAGAGTTTAAATGCTGGGAAATATTCCCATCTTTCCACAGGAGAAGAAGAAGCAAGCAGGAGGAATTACTCCAGGAGAAACTACGGACATACTATTGTAAAGATGGAGATTAAGGAAGAACCCTGCAGAATAAAAGATGAAGATACAGAGGAACAAATAGGTTGGCATTTTCCTTCATTCTCTTTAATGACTGATGATGATCATTACGATGAAAACTGACATATGACAATAACATCTAAAACTAGTAGACTCAGTAGTAAACTAGATTTGTTCTAAATTAAGATTTTGAATAATGCTTATTTTTGTTTCTCATTTATCCTTTTAATAAATTGTGCGTATTTAATTTGTTTCTTTTAGACCTGATGGAAGTGAATGAAGACAAACAGCATCAGTTTCAAAAACCTCATTATTTCACAAATGAAGATGGAAATGCTGTCGTTTCAAAGACTGAAGAGAATTTCACACAGAAACAAGCTGAAAAATCTGGAGTCAAAGGATCTTTAACCTGCTCTGAGTGTGGAAAGAGTTTTGTATGTAAATCAAACCTGAACAAACACATGATGATTCACACTGGAGAAAGGCCTTTTACATGCACTCAGTGTGGAAAGAGATTCATTAAAAAAGGAAACTTAAATGACCACATGAGAATTCACACGGGAGAAAAACCATTCACATGCTCTCAGTGTGGAAAGAGTTTCAGTCAGAAAGGCGCTCTCAGCACTCATCTGCACTGTCACTCTGGAGTGAGATCATTCAGCTGTGATCAGTGTGATAAAACATTTGTTTTTGAATCAGGCTTAAGAACACACATTAACGTTCATTCTGCTGTGAAGCCTCACTTTTGTTCTGTTTGTGGAAAGAGTTTTTCACATCTTAGATCTTTAAAACAGCATGAGCGTATTCACACTGGTGTGAGACCTTATGTGTGCTCTCACTGTGGAAAGACCTTCACTACATCCAGCAACTTAATAAAACATCAGAGAATTCACACTGGAGAGAAACCGTACAAGTGTTCACACTGTGGAAATAGTTTCTCTTGGTTAAGAAACCTGAAAGATCATCAGAGAGTTCATACTGGAGAGAAACCATACCAGTGTTCACACTGTGGAAATAGTTTCTCTTGGTTAAGAAACCTGAAAGATCATGAAAGAATTCATACTGGACAGAGACCGTACAAGTGTTCACACTGTGAAAAGAGTTTCATTCGGTCAGGACACCTGAAAGATCATGAGAAAGTTCATTCTGGAGAGAAACCGCACCAGTGCTCTTCATGTGGGAAGAGTTTCAGTAAATTATCTACTCTACTGAAACATAAGAAAAAGCATTGCCTGAGGATGTCTGAGTGAGTAAAGTTCACTTCCAAAATTAGCAGTGCATGGTCATCTCATATAGATTGTAGATGTGAGGCATTTGTGAAACGATGGCAAAATAGTCTATCAAATATTATTCATATCACAAACTCGCTGTTTAGAGGTGATGCATTGAGAACATATTGAAGACTTTACTGGATTGAATCACTCTCTGCACATTGTGAAAATATGATAATTAAAAATGAATAAAACTTTAAATGAAAAAATGAAAATGAAATGAAAAAAAATTATGAATATATTTAATTTATTTTTCATTCAAGGGGTTTAACATTGTATTATGCATTGCTAATGAACCAATAGTAGTAGTAATCACTAATTGTTTTGGGAAAAATGGCTCTAGTTGTTTTTCTATGCATATTTAATGATGTAATTCCTCTCATAATATGAACTCTGAAAAGATGAAATGGATACTTGTTTTACAGCTGCTATCTATTTATGAAAAAGATCATTTAGGCTCTTATAGCTATATGGATGTTATATTTTGATAAACATTTTGTCTAAAAAAGTAATTAAAATTAACCTCTGAGCAAATTTTGTCGTACTAGTTGAATCGTGATTCATAAATCAGTTTAACTGAATTAATTTGCTCTGTTTATCAGACTAATTTTATTGGGAGAATTCTATATCAGTGGCCGAATGTATAAAGCCGCTCAGAGTAACATTTTAGTCTTTAGTCTGTCAAAATTCTAAGAATTACATGATTCTTCTACTCTTATTCCAATTTAGTGATGGTTCATTTTCCAAATATATAAGAGTTGATCTAAATACAAATTTTGAATGTTTATCCTTAAAAGTGATACTTTCTCCTCAAATGCAATTTAATATTGTTGTTTTATGTAATTCCCCCATCACACACTCTTCCTTTTAATGATGATATGAAGGACCTATTGGAAATGTTTGATACTGAAACAATATTTTATGGTGATTTTAATATAAACTGGGCAGATAAAAGACAAAAAACAATGATGTCCTAATTTAATTATGATCAGTTGATAAAAAAAGCCAACAAGAGTGACCAGTACTATCAAGACTTTGATAGATCTTATTTTTCCTAATATATTATATAAAACTGCATATTATAAAACTATTACATCCGTCAGCTGCAGGTGCCATCATGTGCAAACTGATGGCATCCTGATGTGTTAGGGGCTGCGTTTACAGATTTATTAAACTCCTTTGGGGTCAAGCAAAACGTCAGTGGTCCCACTCATCGTCTAAATCATACACTAGATTTAATTATATCATATGGAACCAGTCCAACTGATATAGATATTATACCGCAAAGCGATGATGTCACTGATCATTACATGGTGACTTGCATATTACGTACTGCAGAAATATGTCATGTTGCGCCACGTTATAGACCAGGCAGAACAATCCTTCCAACCACTGTAGATAGATTCTCAAATAGCTTACCTGATCTATCTAAGCTGCTAAGTGAACCTATACAAACAGAAGAATTAGAGGAAATGACTAGCAGTTTGAGCACCATTTTCACTAGTACATTAGACATTGTTGCACCAATTTGATTAAAAAAAGGTTTGAGAGAAAACTAAAGCACCATGGTACAACAGTGCTACGCATGCTATCAAGAGAGAAACTTGCAACTTGGAGCGTAAATGGAAATTTAGAGGTCTTTAGAAAGACAGGAAAGACAGTATGTCACGTTATAAAAAGGCCCTAAAAACAGCCAGGGCTGAGCATCTCCGCAAACTAATAGAAAATAACCAAAATAATCCAAGGTTTTTATTTAACACCGTGGCTAGACTAACAAATAAACAGACATCACCAGAGCAGAATATTCCGTTACAGTTTAGTAGTAATGATTTTATGAATTACTAGAAAGCATCCGAAACACAATTATAAATGTACAATCCTCTATGGTGTCTTGTGATTCAGCCTCAATTATGGCACCTCTAGAACAACTACACCGCTTTACAACGATAGGACAGGAAGAGCTAAATAAACTTATTGCATCTAAACCAACAACATGTTCATTAAATCCAATACCCACTAAACTACTGAAAGAACTGTTACCTGTAGTGGAGGAGCCTCTTCTCAATATTAACTCGTCTTTATCTTTAGGTCATGTTCCAAAAATATTCAAGCTGGCAGTAATAAAACCTCTCATTAAGAAACCGCAGTTAGATCCAAATAACTTTTTATTTTATTTGTAAGCAAATTACAGACCCATTTCAAATCTTACATTTAGGTCCAAAATACTAGAAAAAGTTGTGTCCGCTCAATTGTGCTCTTTTTCGCAAGAAAATTGTATCTATGAAAAATTCCAGTCAGGATTCAGACTGCATCATAGTACAGAAACTGCGCTAGTTAAAATTAAAAAATGATTTACTTTTAGCTTCTGACCAAGGCTGTATTTCAATACTAGTCGTACTTGATCTTAGCGCTGTGTTTGACACTATAGATCATAAAATACTCTTGGATGAGACTACAAAACTACACTGGTGTTCAGGGACAGGCATTAAGCTGGTTTAGATTGTACTTATCTGGACCTTTATCATTTTGTCTGTTTAAATGGGGAAAAATCAAAGATAACGTCAGTAGACTATGGAGTACCGCAAGGATTGGTGTTAGGCCCTCTGCTATTCTCAATATATATGCTGCCACTTGGTAATATTATAAGAAAACATGGAATTAATTTCCACTGTTATGCTGATGACACTCAACTATATATTTCATCACGACCAGACGAAAACACTAACTCATCTAAACTGACAGAGTGTCTCAAAGATATAAAATGCTGGATGACGCGTAATTTCCTGTTATTAAATTCAGATAAAACGGAGGTATTACTTATTGGTCCAAAAAACTACTCACAAAACCTATTACAATAAAACTTTAATATAGACGGATGTCCTGTTACTTTATCCACTACAGTAAAAGACCTTGGTGTTATACTAGACTGCAACTTCTTTCGAAAATCATATTTCATATGTTGCAAGAACAGCCTTTTTCCACCTTAACATTGCTAAGCTACAGAACATGCTATCTGTTTCTGATGCAGAAAAGTTAGTTCATGCATTCATGACCTCGAGACTAGATTACTGTAATGCTTTATTAGCCGGTTGTCCTGCATCCTCAATAAACAAGCTACAGTTAGTACAAAATGCAGCTGCTAGAGTCAGGTCAAGAAAATATGATCATATAACACCAATTTTATCATCTCTACACTGGCCCAGGCTACCTATTAAGTTCCGTATCAATTACAAAGTACTACTATTGACCTATAAATCCCTAAATGGTTTAGCTCCTGTGTATTTAATGGACCTTCTTTTCGCCCTACAATCCACCGCGTTCTTTAAGATCACTAAATTTGAGGCTTCTGGTCATTCCTAGGATATCTAAGTCCACTAAAGGAGGGAGGGCGTTCTCGCATTTAGCTCCAAAACTCTGGAATAGACTTCCCGATACGGTCCGAGGCTCTGACTCGCTGTCACAGTTTAAAACTAGACTAAAGACGCATCTCTTTAGTCAAGCATTCACATAATGCTTAACCTTTTATTCCTCTGTTAAATCAGATCAAATGCATTAATACTATCAAACTTGAAACGTCTATTGGTTATTTGTATTGGTTGCATAGTATTTACAGTTTTTACTTTCCTGTGTGTATTGTGTGAATGATGGGTGGTTGGGCAGATACTGTGTTTTTGCGGTAGGTGGTATGCCATACGGAACCGTTGCCACTGAAACGCATTTCCGCGACAGTGGGGCTCGACAGCCTTAGTCAAACGGGTCGGCGCGTATGGTTGGGTTGCGGAGAGTTTGGGTTGTTGAGAGTTTGTGAGATTGTGGTTTTTTAACATCTACTCTTGTGTAATGGAAATCATTATGAACATCAGCTATGCTAATTATTTCCCATCTGCCTTTCTGCTGTTATCTCGGGACGCTTGTCCCAAGAAAAATGGCATTCATCAGCCCCAGTTTTGTATCCAGCCTCTCACGGAGACTTCGGATGCCCCAACGCCTGTGAAGAGATGACTCAGCAACTGTGAAGAGACGACTCAGTTTCGACGATATGTTATGCCCTTAATATTACATGTTTAACTAAATGTATTTTTTCCATGTACTTTTCTGAAATGCACTGTCTGTAAAGCTGCTTTGAAACAATATGTATGTTGGCCAGAGGAGAACTGGCCCCAACTGAGCATGGGTTCTCCCAAGGTTTTTTTCTCCATCCAATCACCTGATGGAGTTTTGGTTCCTTGCCACTTTTGCCTTGCTTTTGGCTTGCTTAGTTGGGGACATTTAATGTTCAACAACATATTGTAAACAAATAAATGTGACTTGATTTGACTTGACGTGTTGTGATCTAACCGACAGCGTCCGACACCCAGTAGAAAGTAACACGATTAAGTTACAGCAATAAAGTCCAGCAAGAAAAAGTTTCTTCATTCGAAACCATAGACCTTTAGACCTTTATCTTAAAGATCAAGTATAATAGGATTAACATTGAATCATCTTGAAGATCGTTTCATCATTGACTGTAACCGAGTGCGACGCGCTGTTTGAATGCTGAATGGAGAATGACTGACAGCCGCAGAGAGGGAAAAGTTTATGTGTTCTTGAATTTAATGACATAAATATTAATTTCTATATCACATAATGGCTTCAGAACACTTATAATACAGTACACGAAAACTTTGTGGTACTTTAGAAAGTTTTTTGTGCCTTTTGTGGGGATTAACAATAACATAGAATAGCATATGCACAATATAGGATTTGAATCAGCCTCGTCTGATCAATACCCGATCCGGCAAAGATGGCAGTATCAGAGCCGATACTGTTCCTGAGTATCGGCGCATCCCTAACTACTATAATGTGAAACTCACGGCAGATGTAAACCTTGATATACACCTGACCTTTCAGAAGGTTGCTCACGCATACTTTGATTGATATGTGCCCTTGATGCACACTTTTGCAGAGCCCTTACTGATGCAAGCACTCCAGCACACTTCTTTTCGACAGTCAAAGCGGGGGTTACGTTTTTGCACATCGTGCAGAATAACCCTAAAGGCACCAAGGTGGCGGTGCCACCGGCTTATATATATATAAATATAGCTGTGAGCAGCGACGAAGGGCCAAAGCCGGCAGTACCGCCACCCAGGTGCCTTTAGGTAACTTGGGCCCGCAATCGCTGCTCGCAGCTATATTTATTATGATTTTGTTTCCTTTTGGGCACATTTGAGGCCCTTAACGTGCTCCAACTCTTGAAACTTTGCACACGGGTCAGAACCTGCGGCCATCAGGGTTGGGCTGAAGATGGTACATGGGTGTGGCAGGGGTGCTCGACAGCGCCCCCTGGAACGGGGTCCGAAAACTTGGTCTATAAATCAAAGCGCTTGCAGGTAATAATATGAAACTCGGTAGACATGTAGATCTCATCGTGTCATATACTTCACACTCTTACTTTTTACCCCAGCCCAACAGCAAGTCGGCTATTGAGGGTTGTTTGTAAAACGCATGCAATGGAATTTGAAATACTCCTCCTAGAGCTCTGATCCAAATTTGACGAAACTCGGTCAGCGTGAAGTCAAGACATTGAGGATGGAAGTTTGCAAGGGGATTTTTGATATCTCGAACGATTTGGCCGTGGCGATGAAACGAAATTATGGCGAGAAACGTGAAACAGGAAGTGTGTCATAACTTCAGCATACATTAACTGATCTTGATGAAACTTCAGAAGTGTGTTCACTGTAAGAGGACGATCACATGGATGTGACTATTGTGAGTCAAAGTTATAGCGCCACCAACTGGCAGCAGGAAGTGTGTCACTTTTAAAATGCTTTGAAATCCCCCTCTTATTTTAACCCGATTTGCTTCAAACTTCATCTGTATAATGTAAATACATGGCAGATGAAGACCCATGAATGGATTCTTTATATCTTTGAAACTGTTGCCGTGGCAACGCATCAAACTTTACCATTCTTTTAGGATGCTTTTGAGACCCTTAGCATGCTTCAAATTGCATGAAACTCATCAGATACATCAAATTTATTAGCCAGTAGACATGTGCAAAGTTTCACAAAGTTTTTCAACCTTTTGACAAAAGTGGGGTTGTTAGTTTTATCTACAGTTACAAAAATCGCTATGTATATTGTATTCACACTCATTAACTCTGGACCAACAGAAAGTCAGATATTTTTGTTTGAATGTGGTCATCCTCTCTCTGAGCCTACATCTCTGTATGGCAAGCCCTTTTAACATTTAAAAGCTAAGTCTGACTATCCAGAATTAGCATTGTAGATATCAACGTCTTTCTGACTAGTCGTAATTACATTTTGGATAGTTTGCATTATCATTTAAAGGGGGGGTTGACTGCCATTTCACTTTTTTCATTTTAAATAGTGTGTAATGTTGCTATTGGTGCATGAACAGTATCTGCAAAGTTGCAGCGCTGAAAGTTTAGTGTAAGCAGAGATATCGTCTTTTAAAAATCAGGAAGTATAATTGCCTACAAAACGACTCGATTGGGACTACAGCTGGGTTATGGTACGTCACTAACCCACACATTTGCATCAACCCCTCCCTCCGGAATATGCAAAAAAGTGCATGCGCATTTTCAGCAGCTCCAGCCTCCAGCTCGTCGAGTGTGTTGTGTTCACGCAGCTGTCAGGTCTTCTGTGCTCGGACTTCCCACGGACGCTGTACTTCGTCAACAATGGATACAATTAATGTTTGATTATGTTCCTGAAAATGACGATCATAATTTAGCTCTCTGTGCTGCGCATTTTACAGAAGACAGCTTCCAGAATCTCCACGAGTTCAACACCGGATTCAACAAGAAACTGTAACTAAAACATGAAGCAGAACCAACTTTAAAACCAGAGGCAGCAGTTGTTGTGCCACAACCTGTAAGTAGCTAAGACTTCATCATTTTTAATGTATTTGCATGTATAATTCCAGACAAAGCCTTGTGTTTTCATTTTTTTCAAATGCCAGCGCTGGCTTTATTGCCACTATAGGCAAGTGGTTATGCTATTTTGTCTCTACGAACGCGTACAAACATGAATTTTGTATAAGTACTAATTTTGTAAATGTATTTTTCATGTATATATGTTTTATGACGTTATTTTCGATTTGATCAAGAACATAAACTTGCCAACGCTGTTTGAGTATTTAGTAGCCAGTCAGTTGCTATTGTTGCCAGTCAGATGCTATTGTGTAAAACAAACGTGTATAAAGTAAAAAAAAATAGCAAATTATCATTCAGAAACGTTTAGTAAGAGCCGTGTGTGGTGAGGTTCTGTTTGACTCTCTTCATCGCCACTTTCTCAGTTTGATTCTGCCTGAAACTGATACTGCAGTTCGACACATATTTACATCTGGACCGGAGCTCATGACATGCCCGTAAAGGTAATAATGGGCGTTAATCTTCCGGACAATGTGAGCAACAGTTTAGCCAATCACAACACACCGGCCCAAAGCTAACCAATCCTGAGCCCACCGAACATGTGTCTGAGGGAGTGTTTTTATAGAATCAGGAAGTGAACCGCTCGTTCAGGGGACAGAGGAGAGCGCGGCTTACAATAAAGGTGAAGTTTATGAAAAATAAGACTTTTTAAAAAAGAAAAACCACGGATACATGTTATATTGTCATCCCATAAACACAATCATGCAACGAAAAAAAGCAGTCAACCCCCCTCCTCTTTAAGCATATCTGTAACGTAATTGTGACTAGTCCAAAACGACAGATAGAGTATGGCAAGCCATTTTGACATTTAATCATTTAAACATACTAGCTTCTATTTTCCAGGCTACCGTTGTAAAGAGCGATACTTTTAAAACATCGCCATAAGGTATAGGCTATTGTTGCTAGGCGACTTAATAAACGAGTCATGGATTCATTCGTTCAAAATGCTGAATCATTCAGTAATGAGAAAACACATTGCTTTGAGATGCACAATGGTTCGCTGTGATCTTTGTTTAACTATTTTCTCTGCTGAAACAGAAAAAAAGTCAATATTGCATCTAAAATGTAAATGACGTGTCTTGTGTGTGTGACTGACGTGTGTTGCAGTGATAAGAGTTCCACCCTTGTTAAAGTTTAAGGCCTTGTCTTTCTGGATATCCATATCTTTCTTTTTTTTAACAAAATATGCATACAACCCATATATTTTAGATGTATTATTTGCTTTAAATTAAATTAAGATTGTATTTTTGGTAATTGAACCTGAATGAATTTAAAATGAATGTGCTATATTTCAGATCATATATTTGTTTTTCTTAAAATTTGAATTAACCTTAACTTTTTTCTCAGCTGAATTATAAATAATTTATTTCTGTATAAAATAAAAACACATTTGATTTTTCTTTTTTAATCAATGTAGAATGGAACAAGGACAAGAAATTAAAACCAATGTGGACATGTTGAATGTCCAAAAGATGGCAGCGAGAGAGAGAGATTTAGGTTGCTTGACAGTTGTAGGTTACAGTTTGACAAGAGTTGATAGTTTGACACAAGCACAATGTTGTGTTATATTGCGAGTGTACACAAATATATATATTTCCAGTTTGAATAATTTCCTGTATGAACAAAAGGACAGAAGTACAGTGTGTTTTGTTCCATTGTGTCTCCATTGTTCAATCACGCCTTCACACACAGCACACATACATTATTGTTCTAATCAGATCAGTAAGTTATATCCTGTCTTGTCTATATATATATATATATATATATATATGCTATAAGCTATATATATATTTATATATAAGCATGCGTTTTCCAAACAACCCTAAATATATATATTATATAAATATAAATAAATATATACACTCACCGGCCACTTTATTAGGTACCCCATGCTAGTAAGGGTTGGACCCCCTTTTGCCTTCAGAACTGCCTCAATTTTCGTGGCATAGATTCAACAAGGTGCTGGAAGCATTCCTCAGGGAGTTTGGTCCATATTGACATGATGGCATCACACAGTTGCCGCAGATTTGTTGGCTGCACATCCATGATGCGAATTTCCTGTTCCACCACATCCCAAAGATGCTCTATTGGATTGAGATCTGGTGACTGTGGGAGGCCATTTGAGTACAGCGAACTCATTGTCATGTTCAAGAAACCAGTCTGAGATGATTCCAGCTTTATGACATGGCGCATTATCCTGCTGAAAGTAGCCATCAGAAGTTGGGTACATTGTGGTCATAAAGGGATGGACATGGTCAGCAACAATACTCAGGTAGGCTGTGGCGTTGGAACGATGCTCAATTCAGTACCAAGGGGCCTAAAGAGTGCCAAGAAAATATTCCCCACACCATGACACCACCACCATCAGCCTGAACTGTTCATACAAGGCAGGATGGATCCATGCTTTCATGTTGTAGACGCCAAATTCTGACCCTACCATCCGAATGTCGCAGCAGAAATCGAGACTCATCAGACCAGGCAACGTTTTCCACTCTTCTCATTGTCCAATTTCGATGAGCTTGTGCAAATTGTAGCCTCAGTTTCCTGTTCTTAGCTGAAAGGATTGGCACCCGGTGTGGTCTTCTGCTGCTGTAGCCCATCTGCCACAAAGTTTCGACGCACTGTGCGTTCAGAGATGCTCTTCTGCCCACCTTGGTTGTAACGGGTGGTTATTTGAGTCACTGTTGCCCTTCCATCAGCTCTGAACCAGTCTGGCCATTTCTCCTCTGACCTCTGGCATCAACAAGGCATTTCCGCCCACAGAACTGCCGCTCACTGGATGTTTTTCTTTTTGGACCATTCTCTGTAAACCCTAGAGATGGTTGTGCGTGAAAATCCCAGTAGATTAGCAGTTTCTGAAATACTAGACCAGCCCTTCTGGCACCAACAATCATGCCACGTTCAAAGTCACTCAAATCACCCTTTCTTCCCCATACTGATGCTCTGGTTCTGAACTGCAGGAGATTGTCTTGACCATGTCTACATGCCTAAATGCACTGAGTTGCCGCCATGTAATTGGCTGCTTAGAAATTAAGTGTCAACGAGCAGTTGGACAGGTGTACCTAATAAAGTGGCCGTGAGTGTATATATATATAAGCAATAGTCATTCAAGCAGCTGATTTCTGTAAATGAATGCAAAACTAAGTGTATATTGCAGCATAGGGCGAAGTCAGGATCCATCAGCAACGATTTGAAACAAAAATTATTTAAATTTTATATAAAACTATGTAAATGGCGCTCTGTGGGCGTAGCAGGATTTTGAACACGGTCCTGAGCCATTGCTGGGCGCGGCGGACAGACGGCGAATGGCGCCGCCGGTGTGTGTACACTCAGAGAAATAATGTGTTTGAATCTTAAAGATGTGGCGCTGCGCAAGCTGTGAGCAGCGATGAAAGGGCCAAAGCTGGGCGGCTCTCGCCACCCTGGTGCCTTTAGGTAACTGGCTGCCTGCAGCTATATTTCTTGTTGTATTCTTGTAGCTAGCTGAACTATCCATTCTTTCAGGGGAAGGATCAGACATTACCCTTTACTACTGATGGGATACCAGGGCTCCTTTAATAGTTTCATATGAGTGTTATGACTTTCCAACTGATCTTCAAACCATGCAGCAAAATCAAGCAACTTTTATGAGGTTTTCGTGCTTCCCCTGAGTTGTTGAAGCTGTTGATGGAACTCATGTTTGCAAATGAGGAAATGTACCATATTTTCCGCACTATAAGGCGCACTCGGATTATAAGGTGCACCTTCAATGAATGACCTCATTTTAGAACATTTTTCATATATAGGGCGCACTGGATTATAAGGCGCAAGAAGGGGGTTCACACACCGGACGAGAAGCTCAGCACCTCGTTTGCGCAGTGCCACATCTTTAAGATTCAAACACATTATTCTCTATGAGTGTACACACCGGCGCGCCATTTGGCGTCTGTCCGTGGCGCCCAGCAACGGCTCAGGACCGTGTTCAAAATCCTGCTGCACCACAGAGAACCATTTACATAGTTTTATATAAAATTTAAATTATTTTTGTTTCAAATTGTTGCTAATGGATCCTGACTTCGCCCTATGCTGGAATATACTTAATAGAATTTAGTTTTGCATTCATTTACAGAAATCAGCTGCTTGAATGACAATTGCTAATGTTATTGGATTTTTCAGGTGAGATTCTCAATTCATTCAGTTAATGGATGCTCTGAGGTAAAGTTTTCAGACTGCAGACTCAGCAACGATTGTATTTAATTGTACAGTACAATCATAACATAGAACAGTCATTATCTTCATTTCATGTCATTAAACATAACTATATTGCTGGCCAAGCACTAATGAGAAAGTGCGCGACCAGTGTGCGATACCTGGAGTTGTCCTAGACGTGGCTGCGGCGCTTCTCGTCCGGTGTGCGACACCTTTAAGATACTGCAGTCAAACGTTTAACTGGGTTTCCGTTATGCATCCACTAACATTAGATGTGCTAAAGGGAATGTAGCGAGTGCACAGCGCCGGAGATGAAGCGTTTATTAGTGTGAACGCGCTGGGCGCGGGCACGTAACTTACATTCGCAGCCTGACTCATTCATGTCTACTCGCTGACAGCAACATCTGGCTGTTTTGAATGAGACGACCCGGTTACTGTGAACGGGAGCGCTTTAATGAACATTCTGTGACGCACGAGCAGCGCCAGGGACAAGTGTGCCTTTTCGTGTGTCTGTTAAGAGTGACCGCACGTGATTTACACACATAACCTGATTGATGTTGAACTGGTCGTGTGACAGAGCGGGCATAAGATTTATTATTGTTATTATTTATTATGAACTAATTGATCCATATATAAGGCGCTTTCGGATTATAAGGCACACTGTCATTTTTGAGAAAAGGCTTTTAAGTGCGCCTTTTAGTGCGAAAATACGGTATATCAATAGAAATGGATTACGCAACATCAATACAAGTTTGGGATCATTTTGCACAATGCAAAGCATTATTTTACAATAACTGTAAATGAATAAACTGAAATAGAAATCTCCCAATGAAAATAGTCTGATAAACAGTTAATTCATGAATTACAATGGATTCAACTAGTACACAAATTAAGTGAATTTCAGTACTTTTTAGGACAAAATTGTTTGTCAAAATATAACATTTAACCATTTAGCCAATGTAAGAGCCTAAATTACCTTATTTAATAAATAAATCTTCATCTTCTCTCAGTGTTGTGTTTTTCAGAGTCCATTTTATGAGAGGAATCGCATCTTTAAATATAAATAGAAAAACAACTGGAGCCATTTTACCAAAAGAATTAGTGTTTACTACTACTGGTTCATTTCTGGCAATGCTGAATACAATGTTAAATCCTTTAATTTAATGAAAACTAAATTAAATCAAAGCATTATACCTAAAAAAATCACAAGTTTTATTCATTTATATGAGTATTTTCACATTGTTTCTTTACTGTTCAGTTCATCTTGTATACAGTAACACTCAGTGTTTACTGCACATGTTCAACACAACAGAGGATCAATACGGGTGTTGGAAGAACAAAACATGCAACACTTACAATGCAGTTCACAACCATTTAAACCCCGTTCCCCTTGTTCCCTCTGTCAAACAATCAAACTTTAATACTAATTTTAGGCCATGTCCACACTAATATCTTTTCGTTCGAAAATGTATATTTTTTCTCCGGTTTGGCCTTCCATCCACACTGAGACGGTGTTTTAAGTTAATGAAAATGTAGCTTTTGGAATACACTCTCCAAAGTGGACAAATTTGATAATGCCGCTTTGTGCGTTGTAGTGTGGACTGTGAAGCTAGAGGTATTTGAAACCGATGATGTAAGTTTAGTCATGTGATCCATGTTGTACCAATATTCATGTTTACTGGTATAGGTATAGTGCCTGATATGTGCTATTCACTATTACACTGTTGATAAAATATGTTACTTTGCACACTCTTCATATCACAGTCCTGCACAGATGACAGAAAATGTATTCACATTTGCTGCCCTGCATCAATACAGGAGAGCAGTTGCATTTCAGACCAAACATATGGTGACTGAGTGCGACCTGGACGCAGAGATATTTTGCTCAAATAAAATTAGCCTGTTAGACGAATTGCGCAATAACTTAAAGGAGTCTAATAAAACATTGGTACCTAGTCAATCGTTCTCTGAGATTTGTTTTCATTATAATCGAATGTAAAAGAGTTTTATCTCTAAAAACTGTTTAGCGTATAATGCTAGCACTGGGGGCATTGACGAAGTAAAAAGAAATTGCTAGTTTATACCACTAACAAGGCTCAAAATAGCCCCACACTAACACAGTAACATAATGAGTGTCCATACATGCAAAATGAAGCATTGAGAACTTTGTAAGTGTACAGAACCGTTTAATAAGAAGATACATTATAAAGACAGTTCACTTCATGTATACAGACAGAAGCCATCTTAGAATATAGTCTCGATAAGTCAAACCACAAACGTTGTGCTGAGTGAGCTGAACTGTATGAAGTTCAGCAAACTTCTGAACTGTATGAATGGCATTTGGGGATCGACTTATCGAGACTATATTCTAAGATGGCTCCTGTCTGTATACATGAAGTGAACTGTCTTTATAACGATATCTTCTTATTAAACGGTCTGTACTCTTACAAAGTTCTCAATGCTTCGTTTTGCATGTATGGACACTAGGAGATGGGCAACGATTATCGCAATTAATCGCATTTGAAATAAAAGTTTGTGTTTACATAATATATGTGTCTGTAGTGTGTATAATTAATTGTATATATAAATACCCACACATGCATGTATATATTTAAGAAAAATCTGTTATTAATATATCAAATATTTATATATAATATTAATTATGTATAAATATATATAAAGTATATACATGCAAATATTTCTTAAATATATACATGAATGTGTGTGTATTTATATATACAAATTAATTATACACACTACACACACATATATTATGTAAACACAAACTTTTATTTTGGATGCGATTAATCGTTGCCATCCCTAATGGACACTCACTATGTTACTGTGGGGCTATTTTGAGCCTTGTTGGTGGTATAAACTAGCAATTTCTTTTTACTTAGTCAATGCCCCCAGTGCTAGCATTATACGCTAAACAGTTTTTAGAGATAAAACTCTTTACATTCGATTATCATGAAAACAAATCTCAGAGAACGATTGACTAGGTACCAATGTTTTATTAGACCAAAGGTTCATTGTTTGCAGAGTTCTCCTTTAATTTTCACATCTGTATCATCTTGGTGGGCTTTTGTGGGGTTTCACACATGTGCAGTAAAGGTGAATTTAGAAGTTTCTCATCCACACTGAAACATCTGAAAACGCCTAAAAACGCTAGTGTGGACGGAAAAAACATTTTTAAACAAATAACGCCATTTTCAAATGTATCCATATTAATGTTGACAATAGCCTTAAGATTGTATTACTGTATTAAATGCAGTGTTGGGGAAGCTACTCTGAAACTGTAGTTTGACAAGCAACAAGCTACTCATAAGTTAAAGTAGTTAAACTACAGTCAAGCTACCCGTTTAGAAAAGTAGTTAGTTACACTACAAGTTACTATCAAAAAGTAGCTAGCTACATTGAAACTACTTGTGCTTTTTTGAACAACGTAGCCTATATTATAAATATAAATAACTGAATAAGTGTCTGAGGAATGTTTTAAGTAAAAATTTTTTTTTAAAACAATGCAATATACAATATGATTTCAAAAGAGTATTGTTTTATTACACACAATATCTCAGACTGTTTGTCATAGTGCAAAACTGGTGGACAGATCATGACTGGTCATTGTAATTCAATCAGAAATAGAAATTTGATGTAACAGAGAGCAATAAAGCATTTAAAATGGCAATTACTGACCTGTATGTGCATTCTTAAATTTGCGCTTGAGGTCTTCGCGTATAGCCTACAGCATTTTAAACTTTGGTTTGCAAAGATTGCATACAAAAGTGTAACCTACTTGTTGATTTTTTGAGAGGCATGAACTTGGACAAATAAGGCCATGGGTAATTAAATTAACGTTAGTTGTTTCTCTATCCTCCAAATCTGCCAGTACTGTCTTGCCCCATCATGGGGTGTCAACACACTTCTGTACGTCAGTGAACCGTTAGCCGCAAGATGCGTGATTAAACAACAGGTGGCGGTAATGGCAAAAAAATTAGATTGTAATCTAACAAGAAGAATATCCTTGCATCGCGCTGATTCGCGCAGGCTTGAACAAAATGCAATGTAGCTTTTGCTTGCGCTACGCCGCTACTTACTGCAAAAAGAACGTTAGCTACTGGAAAAGCTACACTGTTTAAAAAGCAACTGAGCTACTGCCAAAATGTAGTGAAGTTAGTAGCGTCGCTACTTGTAGTTAACTACTCCCCAACACTGATTAAATGTAATTCCGTCTACCAGTTATGGAAGTAAACTTTGTTCACTTAGACACCTTCGGGCAATGATTTTTCTTATGTTTCAGTAGATTAGATAAATGGCAGTAACTCGCCTCACATGAAGAGCACTGGTGCGGTTTCCCTCCAGTATGAACTCTCTGATGAGCTTTCAAGTTTCCTGAATGAGAGAAACTCTTTCACAGCGTGAACACTTGTACGGTTTCTCTCCAGTGTGCACTCTCTGGTGTGATTTTAATTGGCTGGATGTACTGACGCTCTTTCCACAGTGAGAGCACACATAAGGTTTTACACCAGTATGAATACTCTCATGTACTTTTAAAGAGCCAATATGTAAAAACTCTTTCCACAGTGAGAGCACACATAAGGTCTCACTCCAGTATGAATACTCTCATGCACTTTTAAAGATCTAAGATGTGAAAAACTCTTTCCACATAGAGAACAAAAGTGACGCGTCACACCAGTATGAACTTTAAGGTGACTTCTTAAGCTTGATTCAAAAACATATGTTTTATCACACTGATGACAGCTGAATGATCTCAATCCAGAATGAGAGTGCAGATGTTCTTTGAGATTTCTTTTGGACGTGAAACTCTTTCCACACTGAGTGCATTTATAAGGCTTTTCTCCAGTGTGAATCATCATGTGTCTGTTCAGGGTTGATTTATATTCAAAACTCTTTCCACAATCAGAGCAGGTTAAAGATCCTTTGACTCCAGATTTTCCAGCTTGTTTCTGTGTGAAATTCTCTTCAGTCTTTGAAACGACTGCATTTCCATCTTCATTTGTGAAATAATGAGGTTTCTGAAACTGATGCAGTTTGTCTTCATTCACTTCCATCAGGTCTACAATAAACAAATTAAATTCCCATAATTTAATAAAAGGATACTTAAGAAAGAAAAACAAATTCATTTTGTCAACTACTGAGTCTACTAGTATATATATTTAGATGTTATTGTCAAGTTTTCATCTTAATGTTCCTCATTGGTCATTAAAGAGAATGAAGGAAAACACCAACCTATTTGTTCCTCTGTATCTTCATCTTTTATTCTGCAGGGTTCTTCTTTAATCTCCATCTTTACAATAGTATGTCTGTAGTTTCTCCTGGAGTAATTCCTCCTGCTTGCTTCTTCTCCTGTGGGAAGATGGGAATATTCCCCAGTATTTAAACTCTCATGAATGGCTGTGGGAGCTTCACTGACTGAAGGAGTGAATTGTGGTCGTTGTTGCTCATTTAGCAGATGATCATCACACTTAAACTCACACCCAAGTTTTTCAGGTGCAAATGTTTTGCTCTGATAGCCATTTAGAAACAATTTTATAGTTTGAGGTTTTCCTGTAAGGATTACGCTAGTATTTTGAACCACTAATTTGATAAAAAGGAGTTGAAGGCAAACTTTTGTGCCACAAAAATATAGCATACATTTTTAACAGCAAAGTGAGAAATTTAATGTAAAATGATGTGCTACAATTTGTTTTTACACCAGGTTTATTTATTACTTACAAAACACAACTCAAAATCTTTACAATTTGTTAGTTAACTAGTCAACGATGCACTTATGGTTTGTTATATTTACAACATTGCCGAAAATTAAGCATTCAAGTTTAGTAATCATTGGATGTTAGCAGATTACTGTTTATATAACCAGTTGTAACAGCACTGTTTTTTGTATTTATTTGTAGTAAACCCATATGGTTCATTTTCGATAAAGATTCACTTCTGAAAGAGTCTCAACTTCGGACTGAAGATCTGATAAGGATTAATTAGGCAAACAATCCGGCTGGTTAAATTCACTGAAATTAATCTTTAATAGTCATTTAGATTTATCCAATTCAGTTATAAAATGAATGTACTCACAGTCTTTAATACGGCAGATTTAGAGCTGAATGAACGGCTGTGTTCCACTTCTCATGTTCCCTTCCCCTCGCTCACTTCTCTTCTTCTCTTCAAGTATGGTTGTTTTGGTTTCTAGAGCGCCTCTACCGGCAGAAACCATATTAAACGCTAAACTTGTTCATTCTCTGGCTTGTTTGAGTTGAGCAAAATCAGAGACACGAGATGGATGCCGGTTAGTAATGTTTTTTTTTATGCTTTATTTAAACATTCAGTTTACAATGTGAAACAACATAATAATAACACAACAACATAGCACACAACAAAAGTTAGACAATGATAAACGGACGAACGGGAAAAGAAAAAAATAAAATGAAAAATAAAAAGAAACAAATGAAAATAAATCTGAACATTTAATAAAGTAAAAAGTTTGTAGGTCTTACATATTTTACATGTTCTGAGTGCTTTTGGGTTACGAGAGGATGAAATTGTAGTTAAGTAATGTTTTATCTCAAGTAAAATTGCATGACCAAAACAAGTTAAGAGAAGTTCCAGTGTCAATTAGTGTCAAAATCAGATCTGAATTTTTTACTAAGGAAAACTGGGTAAACATTATGGATTTATTTATTTATTGCCAACATTTTTGGCCCATTTAAATGATCAAAAAGTCCTTTCCAATATGACACTGAGGGGCAGAAATAATGTTCTCGAAGAACAGATCATCTTTTTTCAGTGAAACATAATATCTCACCAATAGAGTGTTGACAGGTTCAGGCAAAGATAATAAACTCAAAGAGAAAGTATTATTTTTGAAAAGCATGAGTATGGAATAGCATCCATAACTGTGGCAAACTCTTTGGGAGTTACCGGTATATTATATTCTGATATACCTAAAAGCTCTGCATAACTCTGCATACCTAAAAAGCAGACCTTCGTTATTAAAGAGTTGTCTAACATAAAATATTCCATTAGAGAACCAGTGATTATAGAACAAAGACTTATTCTTAAATAAAATATTCCTATTGTATCATATGTAACACTGATGAGGAGAAAAAGTATGCTTGTAAATGAGAGTCCATGCCAAAAGAACTTGTTGGTGAAAGTTAGATAACTTGACAGGGAGTTTATACAAATCATAATTACAAGCATAATTATAATCTTTAACAAGCAAACCTCTGCCTTTCAAAAGACATGTCTCTCTGCAGCCAACATAATAACTGGGTCCAAATTAGCAGAGCATCTAGAGTTATCTTTGGTTATTTGTATACCTAAATATGTAACACAGTTTTTAACTGCAAAACCATCTGAAGAGAATATACTGTTTTTTTATCGGAAGTAATTCACATTTGTTAAGATTTAGATGTATAGGCCCGAGGCTTTAGAAAAAAGATGAAGAGTGCATGGCTGCTGGTTTTTGCAGAGTCTTCCATGAACAGGGCAGTAATACCGTGAGTTTGATATTTATAATTTTCATAACCACGTTCAAATAATGTGCATATGTGAATCTCTGAAAATTCTTGAGTCATGCACAGATCCTGGCCATTTTGCTTTCACACTGATTTGTGATATGGAACATGGTTGCATCTTCATGATTGCATTATCTTCATTACAACATCAACTTTGCAAATGGCACGACAGAAAGCTTATCAAGTTCTCCGCATCTCCAACAGTGTAAAGGAAGCCACTAGCAAAGAATTTTAGGGCAATGCAAACATTTTGTGCTGTTGTTGAAGCCCGACATCGAATTGAACATTATAATGTGCATTTCCAACAAAATAATAATGTATAAACAACCCCCTCACGAGTAACGACGATCGTTTGACGAGAAAAAAAATCTCAGAAATTAGGCTACACTATCGCGCTGCGCTAAAATCACCAACAATCGAATCCAGCTAACTGAGTTAGCAACGTACTGAAGAACGAGCCCCTGGTTTACCTGTTTGTTTGTTTGTTTATTAAAGTGCTTGCGATTGGATTCAATCTCTGCTTCATTCCTGTCTGCATCGTTACAGAATGTGCATGTTCTCATTATATATTGATATATGTACAATGTACATATATTTCGATATAAACTATATATGTTGTATAAAAGGCTCTGATAGTTTTGGGTGCCTGCTGCCGCTTTAAGACTTCTTCTTCTATGGTTAGGGTGAAGGAAGTGCGAAGTGTGTGTTTGCTCAAGTGGGAAAAAAGAAACGATTTCAAGTTTAACAGCTGTAGTTTAGCCCACGTACATGGGCTTGATTCGTCTCTTTAGTTCATCCTCTGAAATCCAGCTTCCAATATTCCATGTATTGAGTGAATGAAGAAAAGTAAGTGACTGTTATTTTGTTGTGTTTATATAAATCGTAGATTTACTGTGTATCACATGTGCAGCGAGATGAGTGAGATTTCTGTTGTTAGAACAATGTTCATGCTGTAAAATGCTGTGGAAATAATTTAACTTGTGTGAGCCTATAATGTTCAAGTTACATGCTGATGTTTATTTCATTGAGTTAAAGAGAGTTAATATAGTGCTCAGGAGACCATGTGCGAACTCTTTTGTGTTAGCCTTGTCTGGCCAGAGGATGTCGCCATTGTTTCTTCTGTAAACTCCTTTTAATGCAGTTTTATGCAAACTGGTCAGTGAGATGGGTAAAATTCTGTATAAAGAATATTATTTATGTAATTGGAGATTGTTTAAAGGGGCATAGCAATGTTTATTGAGATTTATGTTTGATGATCCTGATTTGTATTATGACATGGAAATAACCTATATAAACATAAATGTTTTGATATAGGTTTTATATATAAAATATAGGACATATATAAAATTGGCCGTTTTCCTATATATTATATGTACATATATGCACATATATGTATATATATATATATATGTGCATATATGTACATACGTGCATATATGCACCTACACTCACCGGCCACTTTACTTAGGTACACCTGTCCAACTGCTCATTAACACTTAATTTCTAAGCAGCCAATCACATGGCGGCAACTCAGTGCATTTAGGCATGTAGACATGGTCAAGACAATCTCCTGCAGTTCAAACCGAGCATCAGTATGGGGAAGAAAGGTGATTTGAGTGACTTTGAACGTGGCATGATTGTTGGTGCCAGAAGGGCTGGTCTGAGTATTTCAGAAACTGCTAATCTACTGGGATTTTCACGCACAACCATCTCTAGGGTTTACAGAGAATGGTCCGAAAGAAAAAACATCCAGTGAGCGGCAGTTCTGTGGGCGGAAATGCCTTGTTGATGCCAGAGGTCAGAGGAGAATGGCCAGACTGGTTCGAGCTGATAGAAGGGCAACAGTGACTCAAACAACCACCCGTTACAACCAAGGTGGGCAGAAGAGCATCTCTGAACGCACAGTACGTTGAACTTTGAGGCAGATGGGCTACAGCAGCAGAAGACCACACCGGGTGCCACTCCTTTCAGCTAAGAACAGGAAACTGAGGCTACAATTTGCACAAGCTCATCGAAATTGGACAATGGGGTACCTAATAAAGTGGCTGGTGAGTGTATATAGGTACATGTATGCAAGCGTATATGTACACGTATAGGTGCGCATATTTGTACCTATATAGGTACTTGTATGCACACATATGTACACGTATAGGTGCATATATTCGTGCATACATGTACACATATAGGTGCATATATGTACCTCTATAAGTACATGTATGCACGATATATATGAACATATATGTTCACCTATATATGCACCAACATGTTTACCTATATTAGTGTAATTATTAAAATCCATAGCTACTAGACAACATAAATAATAGTCCAAAATGTATACATTTAGATTATTTATTTACTGAAGAAGAATCAAATAGTACAAGAACAAAAATAAGACAAAAAACTGGATAGAAAAAAAAATCTTGTTGATCTTCTCAGCTTTGAATTGATAGATGTGCCTATCTCCCCTCGGCTGGCTGCCGGCCGCTTCTTCAATGTAGCATCTAGAGATGAAAAATATAATAAGACAGTATAATAATAATAATAACAATAATAATATAGTGCTTCATCAGGAACCCAAAGTGCTTATAGTACAGCTGTGATGGGACATATTTTTGGATAAAAGGCTGATCATAATAAAAAATGCGTCATGTAAACATGTCAATTGAAAGATTCTGATTCTGAAAAATTCAGAAATGTGGCTTAAGAAGAGGAAAGTTAGTATCAAGAACTGAGCAAGCAATGTTTTATTATTATAGGTTCCAAGCAGATATAGTAACAATAATCCCTTATACAGTCTCCATTGATGCCTAATAAACATTGATACAAGTATGGTTAAAGTGGTGAACTTATAAAGTCCTAATGCGCTGAGAAGGGAAAACAGAACTTTTATGCATTTACTCAACAATAATGGCTGCCTTTTTAATTTGGTCAAGGGCGACCAGCTGCTCCCCATCCCCCTGGTTGGCTTCCCACCTTAAAGTAATATTTCAAAATTAAAGGACAGAAGAGATTATGAGCATGTTTTGTACCATTCGGGTTGTTTTTCAACAAAGTCTCCAAATCAAAAGTGCCCAGCAGCAGATTCCACACCATGGCAGTAGCAGAGGTGGCAAGGTGGGCTTGCTTTCCACACTTCTGCCTGGCAAAACACCCCAGAGCCCTTATAACTTAAATCTGAAAAATAATTTCACATCACAATATTAATTTATTGGCATTGTTTCATATGTATTATTATGCTTAGCTTTCCAATAGTTTATATGTTTTTATGTATAAAATGCAGATTCATGATAAAGATAAGAAACAAATTAATCATTGCCCTAAATGTTATTAAAGGAGAGGAGGAGGAGGACAGGTGGGGGGGAAAGGAGGTGGTTGAATGGAGAGTAGGGAAGGAGAAAAGGCAGGATAGGAGTGAACGGGGGTAGGAGGAAAGGATGATTGGCTCTTATCTGTCTTTAAAGTCTTAGAGTCTTAGAAAAGAAACATAGTACAACTATACAACAATTTTTATTCATCCAAGCAAGCCAGAAACTTGGATAGCATTAAACATGTCAATAAATGAAAGCTGTTACATGCAAAAGTAATCTGCCAAACATCATAAAAATCCATATATCTCTGTTTGAGCAACAAGTAAACTAAATAAATAAAAATGCAAGGGTCTCACCGGTTGCACTTCTAGAGGAATCTAGATTGTCCACAGGACTCCTTCCAGTCTTGTTCATAAAAGAAAAATTTAGTTATTCTCTTCAATAAATTAAAGTGCAAACACATCAAATAATTAACACTATCAATCAGCCCAACATCACAAGTCTCTACAGCTCTGCTTGAAAAACAATTTTAAAAAGCAAAATCAGAGGAACTTACCTTTTGAGCAAAATGGTGAGGTAACTTTTCATTTGAGGTAATTATAGAAAGAGGTTATATAAAGAAAAAACAACAACAATTACAATCACTTAATCAATATAGTAAATAATACAATCACTTAATCAAAACCTGGTTGTGAATGCAATTTTCTTTTACCAATTTCTACCAAATTCAAATTCCCCAGGTATTTTTTTTATTTATTTAAAAAAAAATTCCAGGAGCCGATTGCCTTCTTGAGCCGTCTGACAGAGAAGCGTCATTTATTCTCATGAATGACGTTATGTAATCTAGGCCATGACTTTTGTTAACCCTCTACGAATTCCTCCAGAAAGAAACAATAAATACACGTTAATTCTAAATTGAATCTTATCAACGGCTAAGTTATATTAGCACCCACATTAACGTTACCTCACCAGCTAACAACATAGAAAGTGTATGGGCTGAAACAGGTGTTTGGCAAAGTAAATGCTAAGTTTATACTTCTGTGCGACCGCAATATCCATCTCCAGAAAAAAACCCTGCTAATAAATATAAAATTAGGAATACTTACGATTGGTGTTAAGTAGGACTTAGAAGATCTCCAATGCTGATATCGCAATTTTTACTCCCAGCCGCCATCTTTCAGCGCAAAACTTCATCAGATAATGTCCGTCAAGCGTCGGGCGCGTGACGTCGACTACGGGGCGCTGTAGTGGCCAATCGGCAGTGCAGCAGCAGAAATTAGAGCCAGACCGATATATCGGCAGGCCGATATTATTGGACGATATTAGGCATTTTCCAAACTATCGGTATCGGCAGTTATTATGGCAGATAAATGAATATTTCAAAAATAAAATAAAAACGGACAAAACATGGCTGGAACCATGTCATAAGTGTTGTAGTTGTATAGTTTGTCCACCAGAGGGCACTCTACACCGTACCTGTTGGCAACACACATGAAGCGGAATTAGCTAGTAATAGTTACGTTACGTTGTTACAGTGTAGTTGACTGACTGTCCTTTTAACTTTTAACAATGTGACTGAAGTATTTCTTTAATAGCACGTGACAGTTATAGCAATGAGACGTATCATCTCTCCTTGGCTTGTTATATTGAAAATGTAGCTATGTTTTACAAGTTGCAGTATGAAGTAATCCTTTGCCAAATTATGGCTCATCATAGACTAGCTAACCACAGAGCTAGCTAATGCCATCATCATCAGTCTGTTCTGTTGTGACAAAAGAAACAAGTTACTTTTTAAAATGCATTATCATATTATTTTAGTTAAAACTCATAAATAACTACAAA
Organism: Hybognathus amarus; assembly: GCA_030378365.1. Lineage (NCBI taxonomy): Eukaryota > Metazoa > Chordata > Actinopteri > Cypriniformes > Leuciscidae > Hybognathus > Hybognathus amarus. Next base: position 103,494 of record JAQIUQ010000636.1, read on the forward strand.
TAACTAATGTTAGGGAAATCTGTTAAAGGTGCTCTATGCGATTTTTACCGGCCACTAGTGGGGATGTTTCAGAACACAATTTCACGTGTTCGCACACATAATGTACATAATTAAAATTTTAATTTAAAAAATGTAATAATTTAATTTTGAATAATTAATTTTTTTAGTAGTTCTTAGTTATTGCCTTGATAATAGAAAGAGCTAGACATCATAAATGACAGTTGCCAAAGTGAGATCACTTTGGCAACTGTCACAAAGACAAAACTGCATAACAGTACAGTTGAAATACATCACTCTGATGTATAATATTTATTTATTTATTTTAGCAATATAGTGACATATATACTCTAAAAAATGCTTTGGGTCAAACATGGACAAACCCAAATGTTGGGTTAAAAATGCAATAAAAAATGTACAGTTGAAAGTGAAAGTTGAATTTGGGTTAATTTGTAATTACATTTTTATGTATATATGTGCATATAAACCACATATAGGTTTCATATATGCGCATATATCCTCATATAGGTTCTTTCCATGTGGATTTATTATTCATGTTGTATAATAATTTAGTACTGGAACTGTTTAGAACTACAGTATCTAATTGTGATTTATTGTGTTTTATGTAAGGGTTAATGCCCTCCGAGGATTCATTGAATTGGATGTGGACAAGGAGAGAGGATAAAGCGTCAAACTAAGGCTACATTCAGTGGAACAGTGGAATCTACAGTCAGGTTTTAATGGACGACGGCGAGGCGTGAACCGGCCGACGTCCATTAAAACCTGACAATGGACACTCGGAGGGCATTAACCCGCTTATACCATGGTCACTTGCCAAAGAAAACATTTTTAAAACATTAGTTTATATTTTAATTAGGCTAAATCTAGTTTTTTTGTTTTTTTTTTTTTATAATAACTTGCCTGACGAATTATAGTCCGCTCAGCTTGTAGAACCCTCCAGGTTCAAAAATGCTTTGTTTTTCATGAAACACAAAGGTAACTTTAGGCATATTTTTTTTATTACACATAAAACACTATGTGTTACACTAGTCTACACTAACCACCGCTGTAGGTCGACTCTCCGATGCTGGACTGGAGATCCGTCAAATAATGTCGGTGACAGGCCATCGATGCGAGAGGAGTCTGCAGGCTTACTGGGCTCCGTCAGTCCGTGAGAGACTGAAGATGAAATAACGAAGTCGCTCATTGTTGTATTAGTAGGCTATGTAATATCTAACTTGTAAAGCTTTTGTTTATATTATGATGGAGTACTCAAGGAGACTCTGGGTGCACGCTGAATTCGTTTTGTCATGATTTATTAACTCAAAATCATACAGGTTTACAAGCTTACTTTTATCTCACTGGATGCATACTGAACTCTGAACTCTCCAGAGCTATATCATATTACTGACATGTGACATGGCCAATAAGAACACAGGATATTATGTCTATGGCATATGATTGGTTCTTAGCAGAATGTAATACTACATGAATACTACATAACTAACGTTAGATGTTTGTTTTGATAGAGCAAATTGTTAACGGATACTTTGACTGCCTGTTGCTATGGTTACTCACAGTTGTTGTAGGCAGCGCATTTACTTATTAATTTCGAATGGTAAATGGGTAGTTTCACCAGAACTACTTTACTAGTTGTCCTCTATCACTTTTTAACGGACACCCTGCAGCCAATAAGAATCGAGTATTCACCCAGACCATGGTATAATAGACTATAATGACAATACTGGATATTGGAATGTTCTGATGAGTGCCACTGGAATTTAATACAGTTAAAGAAGGAAATTACATCTTCTCGTCTTTATTCCTGTGTCCTGACCGAGACACCATCCTGTTTACTGGCTGAACCCCTTTATGAACTAGCCCAACTTGATTATCTCATTAACATATGTACATATATTTCGATAAAATTGTACATATATTTAAAATGTATTCCACAATATATTGAACACATATCTATACATGTATGCATATATTTCCATTCAATTTTAAATATATTTAAAATATATACCACAATATATGGTACACATATCTATACATATATTTTATTTAAATATTTCCAAATAATTTCATATATATTGAAATGTATTCTACCATATATTGAACATACATGGGACCTTATATCTTTACATTTATAACCAATACATTATCCCATACAAATTGTAATACATTATGGTGGATATTAATAAAGAAAAAATTGCATATATTTTCAGATATATAATTACATTTATTATATATTAATTTACCATATATTTCAATATATTGAAAGCGGCAATCATTTGTATATTTTGCAATATGTTACAATATATATTTAATATTTTGTATAATATATGTATCATCAATATATTACTCCACGTATTTCCAATATATAATATATTGGAAAATGGAAAGGAAAATAATATATTTCAAGTAATATATTAGTAAATATATTTTTCTTTCATAAGGGCATACTAGATTGGTGAGAAGTCAGCTAATGTGTGTATAAGTAAAAAAATACAGTAATTTCATTAATTCATCAGCGACCGTACTTCGGAAGCACTAAAAAATGAATGGGGTTCAATGCTGGAACTATCAGTGTTTAGAACTATTGGCTGCTCCACGACACGCGTTACTTCTGCATTCCTAAGTTCCTATGGGAGTGGCGTAACTCTCGCTCTCCATGGCTCTGGAAAAGACGAGAGAGACGCACATACACACACAGGCTTAGACTTAAAATGTAGGTTTACATTATATTGATTACATGGCTACTCAAGGAAATGTGTTAATTATTTAATCACTCAATAAGCACAAGTTTGTTTCTTTGTAACATCCATTCTACACTCAATGAAAGATGCAATGAATGACAATTTTGTGCATCACCACTTAACAGCCAAATTCCATGATCACTGAATTTACATTTTGGGCTTGATGTGAAGCCAAAAGTGTAAATTCAGTAATCATTGAATTGTTTCTAAACGACAATTTGCACCTGGATAATCTCGAGTGATTGTAAGTGTGATGATCATCTGCTAAATGAGCAACAACGACCACAATTCACTCCTTCAGTCAGTGAAGCTCCCACAGCCGTTCATGAGAGTTTAAATGCTGGGGAATATTCCCATCTTCCCACAGGAGAAGAACAAGCAAGCAGGAGGAATTACTCCAGGAGAAACTACAGACATACTATTGTAAAGATGGAGATTAAGGAAGAACCCTGCAGAATAAAAGATGAAGATACAGAGGAACAAATAGGTTGGCGTTTTCCTTCATTCTCTTTAATCACTGATGAGCAACATTACGATGAAAACTGACATATGACAATAACATCTAAAACTAGTAGACTCAGTAAACTAGATTTGTTCTAAATTAAGATTTTGAACAATGCTTTTTTTTCTCATTTATCCTTTTATTAAATTGTGCGTATTTAATTTGTTTATTTTAGACCTGATGGAAATTAATGAAGACAAACAGCATCAGTTTCAAAAACCTCATTATTTCACAAATGAAGATGGAAATGCAGTCGTTTCAAAGACTGAAGAGAATTTCACACAGAAACAAGCTGGGACATCTGGAGTTGAAGGATCTTTAACCTGTTCTGAGTGTGGAAAGAATTACATGTATAAATCATATCTGAATAGACACATGATGACTCACACTGGAGAAAGGCCTTATACATGCACTCAGTGTGGAAAGAGATTCATTAACAAAGGAAACTTAAATGACCACATGAGAATTCACACTGGAGAAAAACCATTCACATGCTCTCAATGTGGGAAGAGTTTCAGTCAGAAATGCGCTCTCAGCACTCATCTGCACTGTCACTCTGGAGTGAGATCATTTGGTTGTGATCACTGTGATAAAACATTTGTTCATGAATCAAGCTTAAGAAAACACATTAATGTTCATTCTGCCATTAAGCCTCACTTTTGTTCTGTTTGTGGAAAGAGTTTTTCACATCTTGGATCTTTAAAACAGCATGAGAGAATTCATACTGGTGTGAGACCTTATATGTGTTCTCACTGTGGAAAGACCTTCACTACATCCAGCAACTTAATAAAACATCAGAGAATTCATACTGGAGAGAAACCGTACAAGTGTTCACACTGTGGAAATAGTTTCTCTCAGTTAAGAAACCTGAAAGATCATCAGAGAGTTCATACTGGAGAGAAACCGTACAAGTGTTCACGCTGTGGAAATAGTTTCTCTCGGTTAAGAAACCTGAAAGACCATGAAAGAATTCATACTGGACAGAGACCGTACAAGTGTTCACACTGTGAAAAGAGTTTTATTCGGTCAGGACACCTGAAAGATCATGAGAAAGTTCATTCTTCAGAGAAACCGCACCAGTGCTCTTCATGTGGGAAGAGTTTCAGTCATTCATCTAGTCTACTGAAACATAAGAAAAAGCATTGCCTGAAGATGTCTGAGTGAGCGAAGTTTACTTCCAAAATTAGTAAATAAGCAAAAGATGGATTTACATTTGATAGAGTAATTTAATCTAAAATTACTATTGAAGTTTGATTGTTTGATAAGGGTAACCGGTTTAAATGGTTGCATGTTTTGATCTCATGGAAGTACGTATCTATAAAACAAATGTTATTTCTTGTGCCATTTATACGCCAAAATAGGTTTTGCGTCTATATGATACGCAGTTTTCGCGTCAATATATGCACTTTATGGCGTGTAATACGCACACACTCGCTCCTAAAGGGTAGTAGATGAACGAAAAAAATACATATATTTTTGGCTTATAAATGGCACGAGAAATGACATTCGTGGTATAGATGCGCACTTTCATGAGACTGTGTTGCAGACACCCGTATTGATCCTCTGTTGTGTTGCACATGCGCAGTAAACACTGAGTGTTTCTGTATACAAGATGAACTGAACAGTAAAGCAACAATGTGAAAATACTTGTGTCAGTGTCATCGCTCAAGCAGTGCATGGTCATCTCATATAGATGAACAAAAATAATAGTTAAGAAAACTTTCATTTTTCATTGTAGATGTGAGGCATTTGTGAAACCATGGCAACAGTAGTCTATCAAATATGATTCATATCACAAACTCGCTATTTAGAGGTGATGCTTTGAGAACATATTGAAGACTTTACTTACTTTACTACATCATTATTTACGTGTATCCACCCTTGGCATGCCCGTATTGCCCGTAAAGGTAATGGTCGTTAACCTTCTGGACAACGTGAGCGACAGTTTAGCCAATCACAACACACCGGCCCAAACGAACCAATCTGAGCCCACTTACGTGTTTCCGAGGGAGTGTTTTCATAGACTCGGGAAGTGAACCGCTCGTTCAGGGGACAGAGGAGAGCGCGGCTGACAATAAAGGTGAAATTTATGAAAAATAAGACTTTTAAAAAATAAAAACCACGGATACATGTTATATTGCACCCCATAAACACGATCATGCAAAGAAAAAAAGCAGTCAACCCCCCCTTTAAAGATTTGAGTATTCAACGTGATCTCATGAGAATACGTATGCATTTGTATGTAAAGTGTCATTCTATCATACGTATGTATAATTACGTTTTATATGCGCAGAAACCTATAATACAGCAAGCAGTAAATAAAGTCCAAGAGTGGGCTATTCAATGGAGGTTTAGAATCTCAATAGACAAAACAAAGACTTTATTTTTCTCTAGGAAGAAAATAAATGTGAATGTAAAAATCAAATTATCTGGGGTAGAATTAGAACGAGTGGAATTCTTCAAATATTTGGGAATTTGGTTTGACAAAAGACTAACTTGGACAATGCATATCCAGAAAATGATTGATAAATGTAAGAAAGTGTTGAATGTGATGAGATGCTTGCGTGGAGTAGAATGGGGAGCAAGTAGAACTGCGTTGAAAACTGTTTATTCAGGGATGATCAGGTCAGTATTTGATTATGGGTGTATAGTGTAGGTAGAGATGGGGGAGATGCCGCTACATCTTAGAAGAGATCAGCTATCTCTTGTGTATTGGGCAAATCTGAGAGGTCATACTGAAAAACATGAGTCAGAAAGATTTGAGTATTCAACGTGATCTCATGAGAATACGTATGCATTTGTACGTAAAGTGTCGTTCTATCATACGTATGTATAATTACGTTTTATATGCGCAGAAACGTATAATACAGCCGTATTTACAGTATTAAAACGTAAAATATTTACGTATTGACAGCACAAAAACGTCATTTATTTACGTATGAACAAATCCACCGACGTACACATTTGTACGTATGATGTATCACAATTTATTCATATTAATATCGTAGCATTATGTTTTGACCCTATTGCATTCCACGGTCTTATTAATTAAGTTTTTAGTCGCATTTATTGATATAATACTCATAAATATTAACATTTTGCTCGTTTCGCCTGCATGGTGTTAAACAATACAATATTAAACCTTAAAAATACATTCTTTAACGTTACTCGTTTAACCGTTTTGTAATAGTTTATTTACCTTGAGACACATAAAGTGTTTTCTCCTATAAAAAACACAACATCAATTTTATTAGGTTGATGTAATCCAAATATTTAGAATCCATAGTTGTATGCAAGAAACAACTTCTAATTCAGCCTCTTATCCTGTCGTGATCTTCGTCTCCATTCTCAGCAGCGACCGTACATGTCAAACGCGGGAGCTGGTTATGAATTCAAATTCAAAAAATGCGCCCTTGAGAAGCGATACGTCATATTTTACGGCAGTGATATCAAAAGTTCATTGGCTCTTCCCTGTTTCGTCACAGATTGCGACATGAAGGACTGTGAGACGGTTGGTTAATCATTTGAAATGGAGAAGCGCGAACCGAAGCCGGATTAACATTTTCATTGATTATAATTTCATTTCTGCTCCGTACTTCATACAAAACTATTACAATACTGCCAGAGAAGACTGCGACTGCAACGCATCATCATGTGAATGGCTTTTGGTATCGGTTTTGACATTTCGCAATAAATAAATTATTGTGATTATACTTGTTTGTTAGTTATGTTTTTCTTTATAATTGTAGTTTGTTATATGTTCGTTTTAAGGAATTGTTATGGGTAGGTTTAGGGGTAGGAGTAGGATTGGTGGCTCAAAATAGATTTTAATGCTAACGTTATATTGTTAATAAAACTGCCCTTTCCCAACACCGTTTTATCCTTTTTTGATATTATGTATAAATTGTGTATGTTTAGGTTTGGGATTAGGGTTACGGGATCTTACATTTATCTATAAAATGGTAAAAAGGGAAATTATACAGATATCTGTATGAAATAGAATATACATAAACAGTTTACGTTTTTTAGCTGTAAAAAACGTAATAATGTTACGTTTAAATGTTGCAGATACGTCCATATTATACGTTTCAGCATCTATCAAAACGTACAAAAAAGTACGTTTTCTATCTTTGCAAAAACGTAAAATACCTATGTATTAACAATGAGACCAGGCTGGAGTATTTAAACAACCAATGGGTGCCAGCTCATATAGGTGTAGGAGGTAATGAATTGGCAGACAAATGTGCGAAAAAAGCAGCACAGAAGGATTGTAAAGAGATAGATATTAAATACAGTAAAGCTGAAGTTAAAAGTATTATTAAAACTAAAATTAATGAAAAATGGCAGTTTCTTTGGGACAATGAACAGACTGGGAGATACTTGTATAGAATTCAAGGAAAAGTGGGAGAGAGCAGGAATACATACAGGAAAAGCCAAGAAGAAGATGTGGTGTCTAGAATGAGACATACAGGATTAAATAGAACTTTATTTATAATGAATAAGCATGTTGATGGAAAATGTGAATATTGCAATAGTCAAGAGACAGTAGAACATGTGATTATGAATTGTCCTAAATACCATCAAGCTAGGCAAAGATTGATATCACAACTAGGTGAGAATGGGATTACCCTAAATTTACAGGAAATAATGCAAAGAGGGTCTGGCGAAATTTGTTTTCTTTTTTGTTTTCTTTTTTAAAGATAACTGGGTTAATTAAAAGAATTAAAAAGTGTAGTTAGACCTGGTTGCAGTGTATGAGTTTGACCCATTGATCCACACTCCAGTCCAGATGGTGGCGGTAATGCACCAAAAAGCTGGTTGCCAACTGCCATAGAAAGAGAAGAAGAAGTGCAAAGTGTGTGTTTGGTCAAGTGGGGAAAAAAGAAATGAGTTCAAGTTTAACAGCTGTAGTTTAGCCCACGTACATGGGTTGATTAGTCTTTAGTTCATCTTGTGAAATCCAGCTTCCAATATTCCATTGAGTGAATGAAGAAAAGTAAGTGACTGTTATTTTGTTGTTTGTGTAGTAGATCGTAGATTTACCGTGTATTCACAAGTGCCCAGTGAGATGAGTGAGATTTCTGTTGTTAGAACAATGTTCATGCTGTAAAATGCTGTGGAAATAATCAGCTAACTTGTGTGAGCCTTCTAATGTTCAAGTTACATGTTGATGTTTATTTCATTGAGTTAAAGAGAGTTAATATAGTGCTCAGGAGACCATGTGCAAACTCTTTTGTGTAGTAGCCTTGTCGCCATTATTACTTCTGTAAAATCCTTTTTATAGACCTTATGCACCAGAGAAACGTGGGTGCCGTCATCTTTAGAAAATTGTCTTTAAACTTCTGGTTTCGCGGTCACTCTGTATATTTCTATGGCATACTGTTGAGGAGTAAATAGCTGGTGAAGTGGATTTACTTATTGTAGAGTTAAGAAAAGTTATCATGAGCATTGTAATGTTTATCATAAGCATTGTAAAGAAGATGTCTTAAGAAATGTCGACCGGAAATTTTTTTACGAGCAGTTCATTCATTCCTATGCAAGATTGCTGTGAAAATACAGACTGGAAGTCAAAAGACAATATTTAAAAAACAAAACATAAAAAACAATGTTTATGTAATTGGAGATTGTTTAAAGGGGCATAGCAATGTTTATTGAGATTTATGTTTGATGATCCTGATTTGTATTATGTGTGGATTTATTATTCATGTTGCATAATAATTTAGTACTGGAAGTCTGGAACTGTTTAAAACTACAGTAAGTAATTGTAATTTATTGTGTTTTAGCAGACTATAATGACAATACTGGATATTGGAATGTTCTGATGAGTGCCACTGGAATTTAATACAGTTAAAGAAGGAAATTACATCTCCTCGTCTTTATTCCTGTGTCCTGACCGATACTTGATTATCTCATTAACATATGTACATATATTTCAATAAAATTTTACATATATTTAAAATGTATTCCACAATATATTGAACACATACACTGTAAAAAATAACTGTGATTTTAACTGTAAATACTGTAAAAATGCTACAGTGCAAAACTGTTAATTGGTTGACAGAAAGTTTCCGTACTATACACGGTAAATAACTGATATAATTTAACAGTAAAATACCGTTAAATGTACCGTTTTTGAAAGTGAAAAAGAACAAATCATTGTATAATTTAAAGTGAAAAACCGTAAATTGACATTCCCACAATTCCCTGTGTGACACTTCACATTTTATGTTTTTTTTTTTGTTGAAATAACTATGGTTCCTCATTGTTTTATTTTTTTTTCTAATCAGTTATGTACATTAGGGTTATATGTTACGTTTAATGTTGTTAAATTAATGTTTATTGCATTTTTTTTATTTCATGTGTGGTGCTTAATGTTTGTGTGAATGACATTGTGCAGCTTCTTTAAATAAGTATTGCTTTATACAAGTATTCACTTGTAATGAGCTGTGATTGCTCATGTAACTCTCATCACTGCTGTGATGATTGTTGGTTGTCAGTGTATTACAATGGTCTAAAACAGATATCAATACATCAATAAGTTGGTAAATCCACATTTTATCAGAAAATAAAATACGGTTTATTACTGTAAATTTTAATTTAAGTCTGTAAAACCATTAACGTTCCTACCGTATTTTTAACGGTAAAGTTCTGGCAACCACAGCTGCTGTTTTTTTACAGTAAAATTTCGGTTTATTTTTTACAGTGTATCTATACATTTATGTATGCATATATTTCCATACAATTTTTACATATATTTTAAATATATTCCACTATATATTGAACACATATCTATACATGTATGCATATATTTCCATACAATTTAAATATATTTAAAATATATTCCACAAAGTATGGTACACATATCTATACATATATTTTATTTATATATTTCCAAATAATTTCATATATATTGAAATGTATTCTACCATATATTGAACACACATGGGACCTTATATCTTTACATATATAACCAATACATTATCCCATAACAAATTGTAATACATTATGGTGGATATTAATAAATATATATATATATTATATATATTTTGGATATATGTAATTACATATATATTCATTTATCATATATTGAAAGCGGCAATCATTTTTTATATTTTGCAATATATAACAATATATTTATTTAATATATTGTATAATATATGCATCATAAATATATTACTTATATATATACGTATTTACAATATATAATATATTGGAAAATGGAAAGGAAAATAATATATTACAATATATTTCAAGTAATATATTAGTAAATATATTTTTCTTTCAGAAGGGCATACTAGATTGATGAGAAGTCGGCTAATGTGTGTATAAGTAAATAAAATACAGCAATTTCATTCATTCATCAGCGACCGTACTTCGGAAGCACTAGAAAATGAATGGGGTTCAATTCTGGAACTATCAGTGTTTTAAACTATTGGCTGCTCCATGACACGTGTTATGACAAGTTCCAATGGGAGTGGCATAACTCTCGCTCTCCAGTGGCTCTGGAAAGGACGGAGAGACACACATACACACACAGGTTTAGACTTAAAATGTAGGTTTACATTATATTGATTACATGGCTACTCAAGGAAATGTGTTAAAAGGGGGGTTGACTGCTCTTTTTCTTTGCATGATTCTGTTTATGGGGTGCAATATAACATGTATCCGTGGTTTTTATTTTTTAAAAGTCTTATTTTTCATAAATTTCACCTTTGTCAGCCGCGCTCTCCTCTGTCCCCTGAACGAGCGGTTCACTTCCTGAGTCTATGAAAACACTCCCTCAGAACCACGTAGCGGGCTCAGATTGGTTTGTTTGGGCCGGTGTGTGTGATTGGCTAGAACTGTCGCTCACGTTGTGTGGAAGATGAACGCCCATGACTTTTACGGGCGAAACGGCGGGCCGAGCATGCAAAAGGTGGACAACATAGACGGTGGATACACGTAAATAATGATGTCGAGACTGCAGTATCAGTGAGGCAGAATCAGACCGAAAAAGCTGCGATGGAATCGAAGTCAAGCAGAATCTCACCACACACGGCTCTTAATAAAGGTTTCTGAATGATAATTTGCTTCATTTTTTAACTTTATAGCACGTTTGTTTTACACAATAGCATCTGACTGGCAACGATAGCAACTGACTGGCTAACTAATGTTAAACACAAACAGCGTTGGCAGGTTTACGTTCTGGATCAAATCGAAAATAAAGTCGATAAAGCATATATATGAAAAATACATTTACAACATTAGTATTCTAAAAAATTCAGGTCCATAATGTTTGTATGCTTTTGCCGTAGACACAAAATAGCCAAACTTAGCCCATAAAGCCTATAAAGCCAGCGCTGGCTTTTGAAAAAAAAACCACAATGCTACGTTGGGAATTATACATGCAAATACATTTAAAATGATGAAGTCTTAGCCTTCTTACAGGTTGGATCTGCTTCATGATTTAGAAACAGTTTCTTATTTAATCCGGTGTTGAATTCGATGGAGATTCTCAGAAGCTGTCTCTCGTAAATGCGCAGCACAGAGAGCTAGATTACCATCGTCACTTTCAGGAACATAATATGTATCCATTGTTGTCTAAGTATAGTGTCCGTGGGAAGCCCGAAACACAGAAGACCTGGCAGCTGCGTGAACACAACTCACTCGACGCATGCCCTTTCCTGCATATTCCGGAGGGAGTGGTTGATGCAAATGTGTGGGTTAGTGACGTACCATAACCCAGCTGTAGTCCAAAACGAGTCGTTTTTGTAGGCAATTTTACTTCCTGATTTTTAAAAGATGATATCTCTGCTTACACTAAACTTTCAGCACTGCAACTTTGCAGATACTTTCATGCACCAACAGCAACATTACACACTATTTAAAATGAAAAAAGTGAAATCGCAGTCAACCTGCCCTTTAATTACTTAATCACTCAATAAGCACAAGTTTGTTTCTTTGTAACATCCACTCTACACTCAATGAAAGATGGAATGAATGACAATTTTTTGCATCACCACTTAACAGCCAAATTCCACGATCACTGAATTTACTATTTGGGCTTGATATGAAGCCAAAAGTGTAAATTCAGTAATCATTGAATTGTTTCTAAACGACGCTTTGCACCTGGATAATTGTGAGTGATTAAGTGTGATGATCATCTGCTAAATGAGCAACAACGACCACAATTCACTCCCTCAGTCAGTGAAGCTCTCACAGCCGTTCATGAGAGTTTAAATGCTGGGGAATATTCCCATCTTCCCACAGGAGAAGCAGCAGCAAGCAGGAGGAATTACTCCAGGAGAAACTACAACTTACTATTAAAAAAATGGAGATTAAGGAAGAACCCTGCAGAATAAAAGATGAAGATACAGAGGAACAAATAGGTTGGTGTTTCTTTTTAATCACTGCTGAGGAACATTAAGATGAAAACTGACATGAAAATAACATCTAAATCTAGTAGACTCAGTAGTAAACAATGATTATTTTTTTGTTTCTCATTTACCCTTTTATTAAATTGTGTGAATTTAATTTGTTTATTTTAGACCTGATGGAAGTGAATGAAGACAAACTGCATCAGTTTCAAAAACATCATTATTTCACAAATGAAGATGGAAATGCAGTCGTTTCAAAGACTGAAGAGAATTTCACACAGAAACAAGCTGGGACATCTGGAGTTGAAGGATCTTTAACCTGTTCTGAGTGTGAAAGAGTTACATATATAAATCATATCTGAATAGACACATGATGATTCACACTGGAGAAAGGCCTTTTACATGCACTCAGTGTGGAAAGAGATTCATTAACAAAGGAAACTTAAATGACCACATGAGAATTCACACTGAGAAAAACCATTCACATGCTCTCAATGTGGGAAGAGTTTCAGTTGCAAAAATAATCTTAACACTCATCTGCGCCATCACTCTGGAGTGAGATCATTTGGTTGTGATCACTGTGATAAAACATTTGTTTTTGAATCAGTCTTAAGAAAACACATTAATGTTCATTCTGCTGTTAAGCCTCACTTTTGTTCTGTTTGTGGAAAGAGTTTTTCACTTCTTAGATCTTTAAAAGAGCATGAGCGTCTTCAGTACTGGTGTGAGACCTTATGTGTGTTCTCACTGTGGAAAGACCTTCACTACATCCGGCAACTTAATAAAACATCAGCGAATTCATACTGGAGAGAAACCGTACAAGTGTTCACACTGTGGAAATAGTTTCTTTCAGTTAAGAAACCTGAAAGATCATGAGAGAGTTCATACTGGAGAGAAACCGTACAAGTGTTCACACTGTGGAAATAGTTTCTCTTGGTTAAGAAACCTGAAAGATCATGAGAGAGTTCATACTGGAGAGAAACCGTACAAGTGCTCACACTGTGGAAATAGTTTCTCTTGGTTAAGAAACCTGAAAGATCATGAGAGAGTTCACACTGGAGAGAAACCGTACCAGTGTTCACACTGTGGAAATAGTTTCTCTCGGTTAAGAAACCTGAAAGATCATGAAAGAATTCATACTGGAGAGAAACCGCACCAGTGCTCTTCATGTGGGAAGAGTTTCAGTCATTCATCTAGTCTACTGAAACATAAGAAAAAGCATTGCCTGAAGATGTCTGAGTGAGCGAAAATTCACTTCCAAAATTAGTAAATAAGCAAAAGATGGAATTACATTTGATACAGTAATTTAATCTAAAATTAGTAGTGAAGTTTGAATGTTTGATAAGGGAACCGGTTTAAATGGTTATGAACTGCATTCTAAGTGTTGCATGTTTTGATCTCATGAAAGTACTCATCTATACAACAAATGTTATTTCTTGTGCCATTTATATGCCAAAAATAAGTTTTGCATCTAAATGATATGCAGTTTTCGCGTTATGGCGTGTGATACGCACACACTTCGCTCATAAAGGGTTTTTCGTGCGTAGCAGATGAACAGAAAAAATACATATATTTTTGGCTTATAAATGGCATGATAAATGACATTCGTGGTATAGATGCGCACTTTTTAATGAGACTTTGTTGCAAACATCCGTATTGATCCTTTGTTGTGTTGCACATGCGCAGTGAACGCTGAGTGTTACTGTATACAAGATGAACTGAACAGTAAAGCAACAATGTGAAAATACTCGTGTCAGTGTCATCGCTCAAGCAGTGCATGGTCATCTCATATAGATGAACAAGAATAATAGTTAAGAAAACTTTCATTTTTCATTGTAGATGTGAGGCATTTGTGAAACGATGGCAAAAATAGTCTATCAGATATTATTAATATCCCAAACTCGCTGTTTAGAGGTGTATCATTGAGAACATATTAAAGACTTTACTGGATTGAATCACTCTCTGCACATTGTGAAAATATGAGAATTAAAAATGAATAAAACTTTAAATGAAAAAATGAAAAGAAATTTTTTTTAATGAATATATTTAAATTTATTTTTCCTTCAAGGGGTTTAACATTGTATTATGCATTGCTCATGAACCAGTAGTAGTAGTAAACACAAGTAGGAGTCCAGGCTCTGTGCTACACACCAGCTGGAGAATACTACCCGCTTTTGAGTGTAGAGGTGCCTAGTTGAAGGTGCTCTCACTTCAGTGATGCTTTTTAGCACCCTTTTCAGGAGACACCCGAATACCCGTTGAGGAGCCATACGTGAAGAGCCCACAAGTCGGGACAGGGATGCCAGATTTTCCCATTCGCCTGCGTGAGAAGATCTCTCCTCAGCGGTATCAACTTGAGAACCAGAACTGGGCCTTCCAGAGTGAGCCTATTAATAGCAGTGCACACTTGTTCTCCCTGATCCATTCGATGACCTGTGATCATGACCAGTGAAAATGCATACAGCAGGCGGCTCTTCCAGTTGAGGGCTAGCCAACCCTGCTTTTTTTGAAAAATGTTCGTCGAGCATTGTCTTCTGGGGCAAAGAGTTCGACCTCTGCCCTTGCCGAAGATGTTTCGTATCAGCTGAATCATCTGGGTGAGGGGCCATTCCCATTGGAAAACGTTGTCTCTTGATAGCATATGCGCCGCCCTCAGCGTTGTGCTGAGCCCATAGAATGAGACTCCTGTCCATGGTGTGCAGGTTGTTTGACTTGAGACCGCCCTGGCAATTTAAGTAGGACACCACTGCCATGTTGTCCATCCAGACCTGAATGGTGAGCGTGTGCTCTGACTTAAGGCAACCCAGTGTTGGGGAGTAGTTAACTACAAGTAGCGTAGCTACTAACTTAACTACATTTTTCAGTAGCTTGGCAGTAGCTCAGTTGCTTTTTAAACAGTGTAGCTTTTCCAGTAGCTAACTACTTTTTGCAGAAAGTAGCGGTGTAGCGCGAGCAAAAGCTACATTGTCGAGCCTGCGCGAATCAGCGCGATGCAAAGATATTCTTCTTCTTGTTAGATTACAAACTCATTTTTTGCCATTACCACCACCTGTTGTTTAATCACGCATCTTGCGGCTTACGGTTCACTGACGAACAGAAGTGGGTTGACACACCCATTTTATGATTATATAGCAAGATGTGATGGCAGATTTAGGGGATGGAGAAACAACTAACGTTAATTACCCATGGCCTTATTTTTCAAGTTCAATCAGTATTTTTGAGAAAATGTTCTACATGCAATTTACGTTGGATGTATATTTCGTTCTTGCAATGTTGTAGGCTATTTGTTGCACTTTTGACAAACAGAGATATTTTAGTGTTGTGCGTAATAAAACAATACTCTTTGAAATCATAATTGCATTGCCTTGTTTTAAACACTAAATATTTTACCTAAAACATTCCTCAGACACTTATTCAGTTATTTATAATATACGTTGATCAAAAAGCAAAAGTAGTTTCAATGTAGCTAGCTACTTTTTGATTGTAACTTATAGTGTAGCTAACTACTTTTCTAAACGGGTAGCTTGACTGTAGTTAAACTACTTTAACTTTCGAGTAGCTTGTAGCTTGTCAAACTACAGTTTCAGAGTAGCTTCCCCAACACTGGCAACCATTGTATTTGTTTAGAGTCCATTATTGTACCCAAGAACAGACTGATCTCATGAAATGGCATATGTATGACACGCCCATTCGTATTTCCATTTTGGCGTGTTATCAACATGCATAATCGCTTTTTAGCATGTTTATGAACGCAGTTGACTCAGCGTTACATTATTTTATATATAAATATATGACCTACCCCAACTCCGTCCCTAAACCTACCCGTCACTGGGGTTAATGCCATTTATGAGTCTTCCCCTACCATCCTAGGAAAAAAAATATCGCTCCCCAGATGTAGATCTACATTTTGCTTCATTTCGCTCAGACATTTAACGGTGTGTACATACACGCGGAATCACTCAGACATTTAACGGCGTAGACGTATACACGGGGATAGCTCAAAATGCGTATAGATAACAGACCACTTGACTTGAAAGTGACATGTATGTTTACGGTTCGAGAGACGATGAGAGACGCACATACACATGCATACACAATCATCCCCACTCACAGGCTCAAACTTAAAATGTGGGATTAGTTTATATTAATTACATGGCTACTCAAGGAAATTTGTTAATTACTTAATTCACTCAATTCGCAAGATAACAGCCAAATTCCATGATAATCATTGAATTGTTTCTAAACAACGATTTGCACCTGGATAAGAGTGTTCTGTTGCGGAAAGAGCTTTTCACATCTTCAATCTTTAAAACAGCATGAGCATATTGGTGTGAGACCTTATATGTGCTCTGACTGTGGAAAGACCTTCACTACATCCGGCAACTTAAAATCCCACCAGAGAGTTCACACTGGAGAGAAACCGTACAAATGTTCACACTGTGGAAAGAGTTTCTCTCAGTCAGGAAACCTGAAAGATCATGAGAGAGTTCATACTGGAGAGAAACCGCTACATGTGGGAAGAGTTACAGCCATTCATCTACTCTACTGAAACATAAGAAAAATCATTGCCTTAAGGTGTCTAAGTGAGTAAAGTTCACCTCCATAACTCGTAAATAAGCAAAAGATAGAATTGCATTTAATACAGTAATTTAATCTAAAATTAGTATTGAAGTTTGATTGTTTGACAAGAGGAACTGGTTTAAATGGTTGTGGACTGCATTGCAAGTGTTGCATGTGTTGTTCTTCCAACACCCACCCACCCGTCATCCTCTGTTGTGTTGCACATGCGCAGTAAACACTGAGTGTTACTGTATACAAGATGAACTGTACAGTAAAGCAACAATGTGAAAATACTTGTGTCAGTGAGCATACAGTTATAATTAGACATAATTCTACTCTTACTCTAGTTCAGTGATGGTTGATTTCCATTGTAAAAATCATTAGTTATATCTATCCATTAGTTCTTATCATTAGTAATGTACAAGAGCCATTCCGAAAGGGTGACATTTCTGTCCCCAGGACATTAAATGTATAAAATTGCATGAAAATTAACTCTAAAATACATTTTATTATTAAGCAAAATTTCATGCACAATAAGCTAACTGCAAATTTAAAATGTATAAAAACATTAATAAAAACGACACAGAACACTAAAAAATAGCATTTTCTGCATGCCCCAACTCATGCCCCTAAACTTTGCCATGAAATATAATGATTAAAATACTTCAGAAATCTGCTATTTTCTTGTAATAGTTACACTATTACATCCCCTCTCTGAAAAAAAATTAGAATATTCCCCAAGACACATTTTCAGCAGTAAGTTGCATCATCTAGATCTTCTGAAAGCAATGGGGCAACCATAGGTCAGTCCTCTCATTTTCATTTCTGTAAATTTGATCAAATTGTAACTTTGAATGAGAATGTCAATCTCAACATACAGTCCTGTTACCTAAACTTTTTCAGATTATATATATATATATATATATATATATATATATATATATATATATATATATATATATATATATATATATATATATATATATATATTAACTTGTGGTAAGGCATTAGAAATGGCTCAGTGTCCTATCCTTTTGCTTAAAACTCATTACTTTCCTGTTTCCTGTTATCCTGTCACTTTCAGTCCTGTTACAAAATTTTTTTTTTTTTTTTTTTTTTTTTTAAGAAACCACTAAACCAAACCACTATTCTAAACCACAATTTTTATCAGTTTTGTTTTGACCCATAATTTATACAATTATTTAATGAATTAATTCTAAAGAAAAATTATAAACTTGAGGCTTCGGCCTTTAAAATAAAAAAATAGTTTTGTGTTTTTCATGAAAATACACCTTGCTTTAATAGTGATTTTTTTTTGGCACAAATATCACATTTTTGAACATATAACCAACAATTTCTTTAAAATAAACGTTTATTAAAAAGTTTATTTTTGAAGAGTTACAACAAGCAAATGTCACCCATTCGGTGGAATGGCCCAAAAATCATTAGTTCTTCTATACAGCCGCTCTGGAGAAAACAGTGATGTCATCGTCCATCTAAGTTCATCTCTCTTTAACTTCACTTATCTTTCACCATTCAGTTGTCTGTGAGTTTCTCATCTGTCCTCGAATGTGAATAGATAGATCTCAACATCATAGTCACTTCTGGAATGGGTCTTTTCAAATATTCAAAATATGCTGGAAAACCAAAAATGTACAGGACCTGGATTTTGCTAAATAACAGTGGGCAGGTTTACTCACAGACATAAATACAAGTCAAGTCAAGTCACATTTATTTATATAGCGCTTTGCACAATACAGATTGTAACAAAGCAGCTTCACAGTTATAACATGAAAGTAGTACAACACAGATCAATAATATTGTTAAATATTAAATAACCCACAACTAAGCAAGCCAAAAGCAAGGCAAAGCAAGGCAACAGTGGCAAGGAACCAAAACTCCATCAGATTGGATGGAGAAAAAAAAACCTTGGGAGAACCCAGGCTCAGTCGGGGGCCAGTTCTCCTCTGGCTCACATTCATATTGTTTATATATAAATATTAAGTATAAATATTGTTTATATAAACAGACGCCATAACATATCGCCTATGTTGAGTCGTCTCTTCATAGGCGTTGGTCTTCTCGTCACAGGCATTGGGGCATCTGAAATCCCAGTGAGAGGCTGGATACAAACTGGACCTGACAAACGCCATTTTTCTCAACAGCAGAAACAGCAGAAAGGCAAATGGGAAATAATTAGCATAGCTGATGTTCATAATTATTTCCATTATACGGGAGTCGGTGTTAGAAAATCACTATCTCACAAACTCTCCGCGCAACCCAACCATACGCGCCGAACCCATTTGTCTAAAAGGTTGTCGAGCCCCACTGGTGCGTTAAGCAGTTTCAGTGACAAACGGTTCCGTATGGCATAACAGAGGACTAAAAGGTAAGCATTATGTGAATGCTTGACTAAAGAGATGCGTCTTTAGTCTAGTTTTAAACTGTGACAGCGAGTCAGAGCCTCTGACCGTATCGGGAAGGCTATTCCAGAGTTTAGGAGCTAAATGCGAGAACGCCCTCCCTCCATTAGTGGACTTAGATATCCTAGGAATGACCAGAAGCCTTGAATTTAGTGATCTTAAGGAACGCTGTGGATTGTAGGGCGAAATAAGGTCCGTTAAGTACACTGGAAGCTAAAACGTTTAGGGCTTTATAGGTCAGTAGTAGTCTTTTGTAGTTGATACGGAACTTAATAGGTAACCAGTGTAGAGATGATAAAATCGGTGTTATATGATCATATTTTCTTGACCTAGTAAGAACTCTAGCAGCTGCATTTTGGACTAACTGTAGCTTGTTTATTGAGGATGCGAGGACAACCGGCTAATAAAGCATTACAGTAATCTAGTTTTGAGGTCATAAATGCATGCACTAACTTTTCTGCATCAGAGACAGCGAATAGCATGTTACGTAGCTTTGCAATGTTTCTAAGGTGGAAAAAGGCTGTTCTTGTAACATATGATATATGATATTCATGAAAAACAAGTTGCGGTCTAGTATAACACCCAGGTCTTTTACTGTAGTGGATAAAGTAACAGGACATCCATCTATATTAAAGTTGTATTGTAGGAGGTTTTGTGAGTAGTTTTTGGACCAATAAGTAATACCTCTGTTTTATCTGAATTTAATAGCAGGAAATTATGCGTCATCCAGCATTTTATATCTTTGAGACACTCTGTCAATTTAGATGAGTTAGTGTTTTTGTCTGGTCGTTATGAATTATATATAGTTGAGTGTCGTCAGCATAACAGTGGAAATTAATTCACATGTTTTCTTATAATATTACCAAGTGGCAGCATATATATTGAGAATAGCAGAGGGCCTAAAACCGATCCTTGCGGTACTCCATTTTTCCCATTTAAACAAACAAAATTATAACGGTCCGAAAGTCATCAAAGATCCACAAATTTTGGAATACTTCTCAGGGAAGGGCATCACTTGGTGTTTCATTGTAAAACAAGCAGCCTGCTGAGGTGGATTTTGGGAGGCTTGTAAGGTCTGTGAAAAAAAGCCTGAAGAAGGTGCTAGTAAAGGCATCGCTTTGAGAAATGTCTACACTCCTTGCAGAAGTAGAGGCCACACTGAATTCCAGACCCCTCAACTTTGTCCACAATAAGCTGGACAAGCCGGAGCCCACTAACACCAGCACACTTCTTGGTTAGTGAAGGACTCACTTCGCTGCCTCCAAAACCAATTCCGGCAGACTATAATCATCCCACTCTCAGTCGAGAGGATATGAAAAAATACAGATACAAAGATATAGATCACAGAATCAGAGCTTCATGACCAACCTGTGGAATCGCTGGGGACCTGACATCTGCACATTCCTGCAACACACAGAATCCTACTGAGTTGAAGATGGGTGACGTTGTCTCCATAGGAGATGTCAACAGGCCGAGACAAACCTGGAAGTTAGGAAAAATTGAAGAGCTGTTTCCAGGTTGAGATGTCAAAGTTAGACCCTGTGCTATTCGCACATCCACAGGGACTGTATTAAAGAGACCCATTCAATTGCTTTATGCATTATAGATTTAAGTTGATGAACATTTGTTCATGGGGGAAGGCTGTTGTGAATTGATTAGAATAGAAATGTTAAATTAATTAAAGTTTGTTATGCTTTAAGAAAAGTCTACCCATAATGCATAGTGGCGAGAGCGAGCAGATAGAAAAGAGAGAGAAGA
Source organism: Hybognathus amarus (assembly GCA_030378365.1). NCBI lineage: Eukaryota > Metazoa > Chordata > Actinopteri > Cypriniformes > Leuciscidae > Hybognathus > Hybognathus amarus. The sequence goes on from JAQIUQ010000636.1 coordinate 124,855, forward strand.
CAAAAGACAAAAGAGACTGACTCCATGTGTGTCGCTGTCTATGAGTAATCCTGTTCATAAACGTAAGTAAACAGGTTGTTTTATTTTTAATTCAAGTCATTCGTTGTCACTACTACTTGTTAAAGGGGTCATGAACTGGCTTTTTAAATTTTATTATATTGTTGTCTGAGGTCAATTTATGACGTTCACTTGGTTTTTGCATTCAAAAACATCAAAATGAATAAGACTGGCTAGTGTTTGCCAACTTAATGCAAAATAATGTTGCAGATAACTACATTTAGAATTTGGTTAAACCCTATGGTACCAACCCCATGCATGACATATCTCAATTGTATTATGGTAAAACGACAACTGGTAAATGTAAGGTAGCATGCACAATATATGACTAGAAGCTGGAAAACATAACTTATGCAATAAATCTGGTTTACCATGGAAATCATTAATAGATTTTGTCATCTGTCAGACATACAGGTAATTACATCTGTTGGGTGAGATGGAAGCTGACGGAAAGAAAAGTGCTTTTTGTTCCAGGAATTTAGCATTTAGAGATGTATACAAACATAATGAATCCCTGTACCATCCCTGATAACATTAAGGACGCTTGAAATTATTAAAATGAAGCTCAAACTTTCTCCATAAGCTGGGAAATAATTACAGTCGACACAGTCAACTATAGTGTAGTGGTTTTATAACAAAGTGGAAGCAATTGGGAACAACAATAAGTCACAGGGTAGGCCATAAAATCACAGTGCACAGAAATCACCAACTTTCTGCAGTCAATAGCTACAGACCTCCAAACTTCACGTGGCTTTCAGATTAGCTCAATAACCATGTGTAGAGAGCTTCATGGAATGGGTTTCCATGGCCAAGCAGCGGCATCCAAGCCTTACATAACCAAGAGCAATGCAAAGCGTTGGATGCAGTGGCGTGAAGCATGCCACCACTGGACTCTGGAGCAGTGGAGATGTGTTCTCTGGGGTGACGAATCACGCTTCTCTGTCTGGCAATCCAATGGATAAGTCAGGGTTCGGCGGATGCTAGGAGAACGGTACTTGCCTGACTGTATTGTGCTAAGTGTAAAGTTTTGTGGAGAGGCTGGTATGGTAGGGTTGATTTCAATTGTGTGGGGTTGTTATTCATTCCACATGTATGTTAGACCCTGTACCGACTAAGATATTGAAAGAGATCAAACGGCATCAAAACGATCATAGCACGGAGACTTCTCTCAGTGTCACAAATGATTTGCTCTGATCTGCTCATGGTTGTATCTCTCTAGTGTTACTCGATCTTAGTGCTGCATTTGATAACATCGACCACAACATTCTGTTAAATAGACTCGAAAAATATGTTGGCATTAACAGAATTGCATTAGAATGGTTTAAATCATGCTTAGCTGACCATAATCAATTTGTAGCAGCAAATGAAGAGATGTCACATTGATCACAAATAAAGTATGGAGTACCACAAGACTCAGTACTAGGACCACTGCTGTTCACTCTGTACATGTTACCCATAGGTGATATCATTAGGAAGCATGGCATTAGTTTTCACTGTTATGCTGATGATATGCAGCTTTATATTTCTTTGCTCCCCGATGAAACAACCAATTCACAAAATTAAAGTCCCTGTAAAGTCAAAATTAAGTTCTGAGTTTGTCACACCAAAGAAAAATGTGTTATTAGCCACCCAGTCAAATTTGAATGATAAAAAAGCCAGCAAGTACATAAAATCATACCTGCAAACTCCTCAGCGAAAAAAAGGTGACAGTGGGCCGGGGGCGGGCATATATAAGCCATTTTTATAAATGTCTTACAGTTTTTCTCAGTCGCTTTGGTGCATTTCTCACATCACTATTTACATTTGCAAAACAGTTCATGCAGTTCTCAAAACAATTAGTACAAACTGCAAAACTTAGTTGATAACCTGCAAAAGTGTGTCACTTGCTCAAAATGGATAACTCATTCCTCAAAAGCAAGTATTCATGTCATTGAAAGTGTCAGTTTCGTCAAGATGAAAAGTCCTAACACCAGTGTTTATGAACAAGATAGTCAAATGGCTTTGTCATGTTTTCATTATGACAGTTTACTCTGTTAGTGTTTGCCAATGCAAAAAAGTCAGATCTTAGTGACACTACCTGAAAATGCTCAAGACAGTCCTATAAACTATTTGCACAGCCATTTGAAAACTACAGTAAAGTTTCACATTACTGTATTTAGTGAGGTACAGTAATTGAGAACAAGACACTGAATATGTATGTTTTTTACTGCATGGTATTTGCAATTCTATTTTGTTCAGAGCATTGTGCAAAAGAAAAAATACACCCTTATTTATAACAAACATAAACTCCCTTTGGGTAGATCGGTGCACAACTGTAAACAATATCACATATTGGAACTGAACAAACAACATACATATACTGTAAATCATTCATGCACATCCCTTCTCATCAGTGAAAGCTGAGGTTCACCTGCGAGAAATTGTTCAATTTAGGATAAAAAAGGTTTTTTAAAAGATAACAAAATTGTAAAATTTGCTTGACGGATTTTGACAACTAGTTCAACATTTTTGTATGTGATGACTCAAGCAATGAAATGAGGACTATTAGTTTTATATGAAATTACTACTCAGCATTCACAAGTATAGTTAATTTGGACTGATATGACATAAGCAAATGATAATGTTATAAAACAGCAGAGAGTTGTATAAAAGCAGTTGATGCATGTCCAAAAGCATTTGCAATTTGTTGGAAGGAATGAGGAAACTGCTACTATGATGTGCACAAATGATTAAATGTTGTGGAGGTTGAACTAACTGTTGTGCAAATGTAAATAGTGATGTGAGAAATGCACCAAAGCGACTGAGAAAACTGTAAGCCTTGTATGTTTTAAATACGTTTTATTAATAAAGGCATAAAACCAGTTTATTTATAGTTTATTTATATATTTATTTTGAGATATGTTTGGTAATGCCTTTAAGATGACTTCATCTATGGCGTTCGTTTATTGTACACGTGATGTTGTTATGTGAGCGCGCCGCGCGCACGCTCTCAGCTGAGAGAATGCTTGCGCAAAGAGGAAGATGACGATCTATCGCGGGTTGTTTTAATAATGCGTTTACTCCCACTTTGATTTGTAGAGTTTTACAGAGTGTTTTCTTCAACCTGTTAACAACCGCGCTTTCGACATGTATGTGAACAGTGTGCTTAACTGAAATAAAGCAACTATAAAAGGACTCAGATGGAACTACCTGTTCGTTTGCACTGTCTTTCCTATTCTTCATCTGGGCAGACGTTACAACACACGTCACGGACTGTTTCAAACAGGGGTTGGATACATATGTTTTGCTCTTAAAACTGTGTTTTAATGCAAGTATAGGCCTACACAAATATAAGTAAACACTCTGCAGACTGAACGTTGTCCTGTATGAACAAAATGACGGATGTTTTTATGTCTCCACTGTTCGATCGCGCCCTTGTCTCTGCGCACCTAACCCCCCCTCCACCCCCAAATAAAAAACTCTCCGGTTCTACGTGATTCACGTAAATGACCCAATTGACCAAGAAAACGGTGATTTTCGCCGAAAAGCGACAAGTTTGCAGGTATGTAAAATAAGCTATCAAAATCTTGAAAAAATTTGCAGTTATCTCTGTTCTCGAACGCTGGGGGCGTGTCCGCTGGCTGCTTGGAAACCACGCCACTCGCGGGAAAGCTGTCGACGGTGAAATTAGCTGATACTGCTTTCGTGAACGGGAGATTGAACGCTGAGGTGGGAGAGAGATTGCGCTGTGAGATGATGTGTTGTTTCAGGATCAGTGGCCGAGAGTCAAATTCACTTGGCGCAGCCTGTTATCAGCTGTCAATCAAAGTCAACCGCCCTTATTTGTCATACATTTTATATCTAAATATAATCTAAACTAACAAGTTTTCACCGAGTAAAAAAATCACCCCCCTCACAATTGTCAGCATGCGGAACATATTGAAGATTACAATAAAAGTCCATGGGACCAAACTGTAAACATATGAATTTATGCTGTGAAAACTGAGATTTTAACATGACGTCTATGGATATTTGCTCCCTTTTGGGACCACCCTCTACGCGGATTTCAAGATGTATTGCAGTTTATCGCACTTCCGAGTATGGCTTCAGCTTTCAGATTAGAATGTTGCCGCTTGGTTCTTACCAGAACCAGGAAATATGACCATATTAGTCAGGTTCTGTCAACACTACATTGGCTCCCTATTAAAAATTGTATACATTTTAAAATATTGCCGATTACTTTTTAAAGCACTAAATGGTTTAGCTCCCTAGTACTTGAGCGAGCTCTTAACACATTATAGTCCTTCATGTCTATAGCGATCTCAAAATTCTGGCCAGTTGATAATACCTAGAATATCTAAATATTTGGCGGTAGATCCTTTTTTCCTATTTAGTACCAAAACTTTGGAACAGTCTTCCTAATGTTGCCCGGGAAACAGACGCACTCTGTCAGTTCAAATCTATCAAATATCCCGGACAAGCCCCCAGATCTGTTAGATTAATTTTCAGGGAGACCAGGCATCTCCAGCCTCAAAGCTATCAGTCATCAGTTGGAAATAGGCGCCTCAAGCCTTGTGATATGTGGCAGCAGCAATGCAAGATCTCAAGAAATGATCAAGAGACAGTGTAGAACCATAATATTTAAGTTTATTAAGGAAGAAAGGTCATATTTATACAAACAATAAAGCAGAATTGTCCAAGATGTCCAGTCCATCTTATCAGTAGCACTCAAAGAACAACCTCTACCAAATACGGCAAATTAAGAAATATAATAAGAGAGGTCAGATGTTCAAATGTATGTGCATGTCTTGAGTTCTCATTTGCGTGAATTGTTTTTACTCCAATCAGTGATATTAAAAGACCTAACTCGGTAAACATCATATTAATAAAGCATACTATGTAAAGAAAAGCAGATTAGTCCAGAATTGAAATGAAATGCGTTTAATTATGTCAAGCACTTTCCTCCCATAGAAAACTGTTATAAAGAAAATACTTAACGTGGCATGTGGCTTAATGTACTAAGACAGTGATATAAAGACCAACCTCATAATATGACATAATATGTACAGAAAAGCAAATGTAGCCATAACGAATATATAACGAAAGAAAGCAAATTTAAGTTCACTTAAGTTTCGTTCCTTTTATTTTTCATAGAAATTTCATTGTAATGTACTTTTTTCATAGAAAGTACATTACATACAACATTATTGACCATATAATCCCCATTCAACCATAAACTAACCATGACCAAACTTGACTGATTTTAATACGTTTTCATCGCATCTTTCAAGAGTGAGTTTTTAACATCAGAACTGCGTTTACACTTGGCATTAACATGCAACCTGTTTTTAGAATGTTGTTGCCACACAAAGTGTAAAAGTGCTTCTGAATCAGAAACTTATCCGATAAGTGTGTCCAGGTTTGGAGGTAGTCGAGGACGTATTGTGATTGAGATATATGTATAATGTGGACGCAATCCAGCCATCATGTCTGCCATTCAGCAGTTGGACATCACACAAAACCCTGCCCACCGTCATTATTCCCCCGCCTCTCACTAGAATTGCTGCACGTAGCTGTGTGATTTTGCAATACAGTCGAATTACGAAGTACAATGCAAATAAACTGAAATGTTTGCTTTGGCACCCTAAAGTTGCAGAGCTATTAATTTTCTATAAACAGTAGGGCTGGGCAAAAAAGTCAATTTTTTGATTAATCGTTTTTATAAAATGTGGTCGATTCAAAATCGGTTCTCGACGGCCACGAATTGATTTTTTTCCATATTCAGGGCTCGCGGTGATGCGTCTTCTCTCTCTGCACTAGGGAAGCGCCAGAGCACTGCAGGCGTCGATACACACTCACGTTTAGGAGTCGGGACATGACACTTGCACAATTGGGCCAGCATTGCATAGCAACCTATGATCGTAACTAACGTTTATAAGTTTCACATCTTTTAAGTTTTACCAATCTCAAACTCTCAGAGATGTCTTTCACTGCGTGCACATAAAGTAAAGCCTAAATTCGCCTCACAAACAGCTTCGCCAGAAACAAAAGTTTTATCCCTGGATTATATCGCTTTAACAGTTAAAAACACGCAAAATTATGTCAAAACACTGGTCTTGGTGAGTAACCTCGTAAAGACAGTCGGTTATGTCTTAAATTAGCATTAAACGCTCCTGACAGACAGACAGTAGGCCACTATAATGAGACAGTAATGGATTCGTGCACTACCGGTAGATCTTGAAGTGAACGCAGTCATGTGTCTCGTCATTAATTCTGTTGTCATAACAACATAATATAGCATTATTTGTAAGCAATCAGAATAGCCAATGTATTTAATTCAGGCAGGACTAAAAGACTATCCAGTGTTATTTTACATTGGATTACTTTATTCAGTTTGCATTTTCTGACATACCCAAAAAACTACCCCAAAATGTCTCTTTATTTGTGTCTTTATTCTACTGTATTTATTTTTCAAATGAATTTAAAGATTGAATTCAAGCTTCCATGTGTTGCATAAACTCTTAACAAAAAAATTACCCATTGTAAAAACAATTAGGTAAGATCAATGTAATAAAAAAGTCTAAATATTTAAATATTTATTTTACTATACATATATCTTAAACATAAAATAACCTGATCCTGTTTGATCAAGCTGTGCTACTGTTCTGACTTGACCAATTTTCAGCATCAATTTTGCATCTTGCATCAAAATCCTGTCTATTAATTGTATGCATTTAGTGTATAGTGTAACTAAAATAAATATACAGGTTTGTGGCTCTTAATTTCTTATATTAATTAACCACTAGTAAATTTATGTCCACTGTTCTTTTTTTTATAAATATAGGATTTGTATTACATATATATTCATTATAATCGAATTGGAATTAGAACTGAGAGCTTGCAAATTGAAATCAAATTGAAATTGAACATGTAAATCGATACCCAGCTCAAGTAAACAGCACGCATTTTCTCACCACATCTGGCAACGTTTCTCGGATCCGTTTCTCTGAACCATTTTCATTACGGAATCGATCCACATTATTAGTACTTGCAGCTTCTTCATCCTCCTCATTTTGCAAGATTTGTATAATCTACCACAATTAAATACTGTTTTTAAAAGAAACCCCACCAGTTCAGGTCAGCTTTGCACAGGAGCCATCCTTTTTTTGGGGGGGAATGCCAGATCCATTATCTGTTATACAGATACAGTGGACAGGTGTAAGCGCACCGTGTCTTGATTGGCTTTGGATCATGGTCATCGCAAGTAATGCCAAGTGTCAACGCAGCCTTTATTTAGACTTTGTTGAGAGTTTTAATGGACTGAACGCCACCATTGTTTCACAAGTGTTTTCGCTCACTTACACAACAAAGATTTTTCTTATGTTTCAGTAGATTAGAAGAGAAGGTGAAACTCTTCCCACATGAAGAACACTGGTGTGGCTTCTCTCCAGTATGAACTCTCTCATGAGCTTTCATGACTCCTGACTGAGAGAAACTCTTTCCACAGTGTGAACACTTGTACGGTTTCTCTCCAGTATGAATTCTCTGGTGAGTTTTTAAGTTGCTCGATGTACTATAGCTCTTCCCACAGTTAAAGCAGACATGAGGTCTCACACCAGTATGGATACGCTGGTGAACTTGTAAATTTTTTAGTAGTGAAAAACTATTTCCACAAAAAGAGCAAACATGAGGCTTCGCACCAGTATGAACTTTAAGGTGTGTTTTTAAGCCTGATGCCACAACAAATGTTTTATCACACTTATCACAGTTGAATGATCTCACTCCAGAGTGAGTGTGCAGGTGATCATTGAGATTTCTTTTGTAAGTGAAACTCTTTCCACACTGAGTGCAGGTGAAAGGTTTTTCTCCAGTGTGAATCCTCATGTGGTCATTTAAGTTTCTTTTGTGAATAAAACTCTTTTCACACTTAGTACATGCAAACAGATTTTCTCCAGTGTGAATTCTCATGTGCCTCTTAAGGTCTGGTTTATGCACGTAACTCTTTCCACACTCAGAGCAGGTGAAAGATCCTTTGACTTCCCAATTTTCCAGCTTGTTTTTGTGTGAAATTCTCTTTAGTCTTCGAAATGACTGCATTTCCATCTTCACCTTTGAAATGATGAGACTTTTGAAACTGATGCCATTTGTCTTCATTCACTTCTATTGGGTCTAAAATCAACATTAAATTCCCAAAATTAAATTAACGTCAAAAGATCAATAAATAAATAAAGGCACAAACCTAGTTTACTACTGTGTCTTCTAGTATCTAGTTTTTGATGTATTGTTATATCTTCCTGAGGACCAGAAATTTTTTGTATGAGAATTTTTTTTTTTTTCATATTTTATGCTATGTCGTCTGTAGTAGACACCAGGGGCCCATTCTTTGTATGTGGATTACTCAATTAGCTGGATTTCATTGTTGACACTTACCCATGACTGAGGGTTCTACAATGCAATAAATAACTTGCATATGCAACTAAATCTTCCCTCTGGGCGACTAAATCATGTCTATCAGTTAGCCACTGCCTAATAAATACTTGTGTGTGTTAGAGGCGAAGTATAAGTTTAGAATAAATATATTTTAAGTTGCTGAACACTGTCTGAGTGCTTGATAGTTTCACTCCGTCAAGTGATCTGTCATATTTCAATTCAGCTTAATGGATGGGCATAGTAACTGTATTTGACGTACCATAAAACTCTAAACTAGCGTGAGGGCGCACGCTCGCCGTTGCTTTGCTGAGATCGCCGTTTTTCACACACACGCAACAAGAGAGAGGGCCTTATGCAGAGTTCACACTAGCCCCCATCTTCACTGACCAATTCGAAATTCAGCGAAAAACGTTTTGCGAAATTATTGAAATAATGGAAATAATTGGGAATTCAATTCAATTGGGAGTTACAATTTTTATGTCATTAGGTGGCTTGGCCGTAAATTCCAGAAATTAAAGTATTAAAGTAAAGACTACAAGCACTAGTTCCCATCCTTTCAAACCCGCCCATAGGGGGTTGGACCTAATGCGCTAACAGACCTATCACAGATCAGTGCCAGTGTGTTTGATTTCACAGGCAGAAACTTTTTGAAAATATGGATGAAGGTACTGAATATGCAGACGGATGAATTATAGATAGAGTTGGGTACCAAAATGCGGTGCCGATAGGGGACCGGTTCCGATGTAAACGGTAATAACCAGACAGAATAAGAAAGTCTCTGTGTCAATCCATTGACTGATGACACAGGCACCACCTTGACACTCTTACGTCGTCATATTATATTCACGCGCATTATCTGATTTCATTGTGCAAAATGATTTCCAGGCGGTAAGTGTAGAGTGGAGCTCAACTCTCAGTCTACATTGATGGGCGGAGTAGTGGGAGTGGCCTGCTGAGCTGAGCATTGCAATGCACTATGGGGATTGTTGTCTACCATCCACAATCACTAAAAAGTCATTTTCTGCCTTTTATTGGCCAAGGAGGACCCAAATTAGAAATTTATGATGCCATTTTACTACATACAGTGGAGCACAAAGAGTATTTAGTTAGCCACTGATTGTGCAAGTTCTCCTTCTTAGAATTATTAAAGAGGTCTGTAATTTTCATTGTAGTTACACTTTAACCATGAGAGACAAAATGAAAAAAAATAAAAATAAAAAAAAAAATAATAATAATCCAGGAAATCATATTGTAGGATTTTATTTGTAGGATTTTATTTGTAATTTTATTTTGTAGAATTTATTTGTAAATTATGGTGGAAAATAGGTAGTTGGTCAATAACAAAAGTTCAACTCAATACTTTGTAACATAACCTTTGTTGGCAATGACAGAGGTCAAGACGACTTCCCTGTAAGTCGATACATAGAGTCGTGGTTGTTCAGTTGTATTGCTTAAATACACTTTGGTTCGCTTGAGAGTGGAAAAAGATCGCTCAACTGATGCGGTGGACACTGGAATGGTCAGGGTAAGCACGGAGGGCATAAAGCTGACATTTACTGACATGGCTAATGATGCACGTCAGTCAGAGTTAAGATCAAATGGGAAATGGCAGCTTCAAACGGAAGGCTAGCTATTCTACTAGTGCTGGTCCACGGAGCTGTGATGCGTTTAGATGACCATATATGGAAAATCCAGCTCAGCCTCAACAAAATAATCAATATTATTTTTAGGAAATATAAAAAATATATATATATATATACACACTTTATATAATACTTAAATATTTTATTATATTATATAAAAATAATTTTATATAGAATTATATTATATTTTGACAGGGCCAGCAGAGAAGGCCCTGATGGCCCTGACAGCCCACCACTGGGTTTCAGGCTATAATTAACCAAACTTTGTATAAAGATAATACGGTAACACTTTATTTTTATGTGTCATTGTTACATATGTTAAATGTAATTACTATAGTAATAACTATAAATTATGCATAATTACATGCAACTAACCCTAAACCCTAATCCTAACCCTTTAGTAAATACATGTAATTACTTAATATTACTCAGTACTTAAATGTATAATTACAGTGTAACAATGACGCATTCAAATAAAGTGTAACCGATAATCCTCAACTATGTTATGAAAGATATAAGAATAATTTGATACACTATTTTACTTTAGGGAATATGTTTGTAAATTTGCTATAAATGTGTAGTCCCATTCAATATAATGTAATTATTTGCATATTAATGTATTCTTATGGCGACATGTAAATAATGGGAGTAATTTGGTAACATTTTCATAAGACTATTTCATAATTCATTGGATTATTGATGTATACAATAAGACCTACAGAGAACACGCATGAAATCGATGCCCTGTTTTGTAAAAAGAAAGTCCTATTCTGATTTGAAACCCAATAACGTTTTTTTTTTCTGATATGTTTATTTATGACAAACAATTTGAAAATTACTGTTTAAATGATAAATACAAAATATCAAAAATGTTATCATTCAGTCATTGTCAACAAGTAGATGGATTTGTCAAGGTGAAACCTCTAAACATTTTTGTATTTCTGAAAAGCCCTGAATGTGCTCTTTACAGAACTGTTACATGAATGATCTCAGAGAAATTTGCTAAAAAAATAATAATAATAATGTCCTCTACAGAGAATAAAGTCTATGCCTGGGTCTCAGGAGGATTTGTGAGTTTTCATCTTAATGTTCCTCATCAGTCATTAAAGAGAATGAAGGAAAACACAAACCTATTTGTTCCTCTGTATCTTCATCTTTTATTCTGCAGGGTTCTTCCTTAATCTCCATCTTTACAATAGTATGTCCGTAGTTTCTCCTGGAGTAATTCCTCCTGCTTGCTTCTTCTTCTCCTGTGGGAAGATGGGAATATTCCCCAGCATTTAAACTCTTAAACTCTCATGAATGGCTGTGGGAGCTTCACTGACTGAAGGAGTGAATTGTGGTCGTTGTTGCTCATTTAGCAGATGATCATCACACTTACAATCACTCGATATTATTCAGCTTTAAGTGTTTTGCTCTAATAGCCATTTAGAAACCATTAACTCCTCTGGTTGATATTTGTTGCTCTTACATTTGAAATGATTAACATGTTTACCAGGTTCAGTAACATAAAATGAAAACAACTCATAATCTTTGCAAATTGTAATGTGGAAAAAACAGTGATTTAGTGATGAAAATCAGTGATGAAAAAACGAGATTACGTTTCACGAGAGTAGTGAACATCAGTCTGTTCTTTTGGATTTATTTCTGAGTGATTCAGTACATGGACTGACTCGTTTTGTCGTTTGGATTTAGATTTCTCCTAATAAATGATAAAATGAATGTTGTACTCACCGTTTGAAAAACAGCAGATTTAGAGCAGAATGACCAGCTGTGCTCCACTTCTCGTGTTTATGTTTATATTCCCTTCCATTGCTCACTTCTCTTCTTCTAATAGACTCGGTGCTTCGGTTGCTCGAGCGCCTCTACTGGCGGAAACCATTTTCAACTTTCTAACTTTCATATAGCCTACAACAACCAAGAGATTACAGAAACACTAATTTCCTGCATTTTCAAAAAAAAAAAAAAAAAAAAACAACAACAAAAAAACAACAACTATACATTTAGGCTACTTTTATCTTTAAAGTCCATTTTTTAGTATAATAAGCGAAAAAATAAATAAAATAATACTAACATACAGTTCAAAAACTGTAAAAGATTTGGTTATAAGTTATAAATTATTTTATATTAAACATATTACTGTCTTCGGTAAACTCATAATAATAAACGCAAATAAATAAACTTTTATCCCCCCCCCCCCAAAAAAAAAGAACATAGCAATTCGTCAAATGTCAGTCTTAGACAATAATAATGGGCTAAGATTATAACAAACAAACAGGTTTTTGACGCATATCCAAGTGTTTGTGTGGAGCGCAACAACAGTGGAACAATTTAAAATAATCTAGCATTTCTGGTCATACAGAAAAAATACATTATACATAATACATTATTTGCAACTACTTTTTTTTGTGTAAACTCACAATAACATTGTGTATTTGTAAAATAAAATAAAACTATCAGGCGCGCTTTCATGATCTCTGGAGCGCGTCTCATAAATTAGTTGAAACAAAAGCCTATCTAAAGCTTGAAATGCCCACTTTTAAATGAACATTCGAATTGAAAGCAAATACCGTCTGATTATACAATCCGAAAGGTGCATTTTCTCTCTAAAGGTGCATCCGCTTTCAGCGAGAGATGGAGATATGTTTAGCCCAGTCACTAGAAAACTGTTTATTTAAATCCATCGTTATTTTTCAGACACATTTATTATAATTAGCCTATAAATCACCTATAAATCATCTCTCTGTATGGTTCCAGAGACATGCTCTTCTCATTTAGCACTGCAGGCAAAATATAGTTTTAGTTCTAATTTGATTTTAGAAAGTAAAATCTATTTTTTTTCCATATTAATTTGTGAATATTTTAAATGTTTAATAAAGGCAAAAAGTCAATGTTATTTATTTTTTGTGCACAAAATCTTGTGTTTATTTGTGATAATCTCAGCCCTGTATTATTATTGTCTAACCTGTATTATGACTGACATTTGACGAATTGCTTGGATTCTTTTTTTTTGATAAAAGTGTCTTATATCTAATAATAGCATAAGTATGTAATAATAATAGCCTAATTATTATTATTAGGCCTATTATTTGCATTTATAACTTTAAATGAGTTCACTTAAGACAGGAATATGTTAATCATAAAACAATTTATGAATGTTTTAGTTTTTATAGGCCTATAACTTTGTGTTTGTGTTATATTTATATTTATTTTTTATTGTATGTGAAGTCCTTTTAAAAACAATGCATCCCGCATCTAAACAGGAGGCCTGAATCATGCAGCACACTCTTGGGGACGAGTCACAAACCCGTGATACGGATTACAAACCTGTGAGTACAGATTACAAACCGTGTGAGTACAGATTGCATAAATTTCTGGGTACAGATTGCAAAAACTGAGGCCACGGTTTACAAATCTGAGAGCATGGATTGGGAACTCGTGGGTACAGTTTATTAATCCGGTGAGCACGAATTGTTAAACCGGGGGAAGTTTAAGTATTTGTGAGTACAGTTTATAAACTAAAGGGACAATTGCGAAACCGTCGCCACAGATTGTTTTTTTTCCCCCACAGATGACTTCCCGGGCTCTGTACTACGAGTTATGCGCATCTTTAATTAAAACGCCAGGGAACACCTCAAAGTGTGCAAAAGCCATGCAGGAGAGAGTGCTGGCAAGAGTAGAAGACAAATTAAATGTGTTTGTGGTGGGCATGTTAGATGTTTTAATAACTTATTATTATTATTTTATTTCTATTTTCATAATTTCATAATTACTTTGTTCATTGTAATGTCAGAGTCACCACACTAATAATGGACGTGGTGAAAGTGAAGTACAAAAACATTCTACTTAATGGTAATTTTACTAGGCCTTATAAGCCTACTAGTCTCTTTTAAAAAGGCACTGTTAAATAAATGATTGTCTGTTTATAAAAGCAACCAGGAAAAAGGCTGAAAAATAAATAAATAAATAAATAATAAATAAATAAATAAATAATAAATAAATAATAAATAACGATGCTCCTCCACCCTGGCAGAAGAGCTGACCCTTGGGTTGAATGTGAATTGCCCTGTTGTGAAGGACATCCCTGGGTTCAGCTCTTCAGACCCACATCAGGGACCAGTAGCAGCAACACCTTCATTACTGGGAAATGAGATTTAAATTATCTTTGCACACTGTGAAATAATTTGTTGCTGCATTAAATTAAGTAGGCCTATAATCCAAATTGGCTGGTATAGTCATTTCAACTGTTAAATCTTGAGTAATGATAAATTGCTTTGTCTTGTGAAAGTAAAAACTGATAAACTTATGTTAATGTAAAAATATTTTGCACTAGAGAGAGTGAAGAAAACTTCTCAGATGACTGTCCTTTGGGGAAGAAATTTAATTTAATTGATGGCTTTAATTGATTTATAATTGTGCCTATGCCTATTATTTCTGACAGGAGTCCATATGTACAGAAAGGCCTACAGAAGAGTCTGCATGCAGCAGTGATTCAGGGGTGGCCAGCAGTGTAGAGACAACTTTTCCTTTTTTTTTGCCTTTTCCCCATAAGGCATGTGTGACACAAACGACACTGGCAGAAATTCAACAATACCTAAAAACAATACTGGGTTTGAAAAATAAGAAAGCTGCAAAATGTGTATCTATTCTATATGCAAACATTTTCACATTTTTGTTTAACTTAAGTTTGTCACTGCTTTGTTTTTCTTTTTCATGTCTGTTTATTTAGTTTAACCATTGTACCCCTGACTGAAATTGTAATTCTTAAAATTATATTTAAAAAATAAATAAATAAATAAATAAATAAATAAATAAAAATAAAAAATTGGTTTCGGCCAGTAGAGAGCACTCGAGCAACCGAAGCAACGACACACATCCCAGTCTCAGGAGAAGAAGAGAAGTGAGCGAGGGAAGGGAATATAAACATGACAAGCGGAACACAGCCGTTCATTCTGTTCTAAATCTGCCGTTTTTTTCAGACTGTGAGTACATTATGTTTATCATTTAACAATAGGACAAATAAAAAAAATCTGAACGAGTCTGTCCATTTAGTGAATCGCTCATAAATGAATCGGAATGAACCAACTAGATGTTGTTCAATACGCTCCGTAAACTCGTTACTGACTGTTTTTCAGATTACATTTTTCGAAGATTATGAGAGTTGTGTTTTCATTTCACAAATTAACGTTAAACCTGGTAAACAATGTTTAATGTAGGCAAGGGGTGGGGATGTAGGGAACTACTGCGGGGCTATGACGAAACTTTGTGTATTTACTACCATATCAACCAATCAAATGCGCCAAAATGAAAAAAAAATAAGCATAACACTACATTACAGTTTGCCCATATTAAAGCTATGCAAATCTATTTAATATGTATATTGTTTTGATTGTAATATTTATATTATTTTGAGAAACCATGATAAAAAGAAATATATATATATAGATATATATATATATACATATATATATATATATATATATATATATATATATATATGTATTTATATATACATACATGTGTATATATGTATGTGTATATATATATATATATATATATATATATATATATATATATATATATATATTCGAAATGTTTCTTAACAATGAGAGTTTAAATGCTGGGGAATATTCCCATCTTCCCACAGGAGAAGAAGAAGCAAGCAGGAGGAATTACTCCAGGAGAAACTACGGACATACTATTTTAAAGATGGAGATTAAGGAAGAAACCTGCAGAATAAAATATGAAGATACAGAGGAACAAATAGGTTTGTCCTTTCCTTCAATCTCTTTAATCACTGATGAGGAACATTTCACAAGATGAAAAACTCACAAATCCTCTTGAGACCCAGGCATAGACTTTATCCTTTGTAGAGGACATTATATTTTAGCGAATTTGTCAGATCATTCATGTCACAGTCCTGTAAAGAGCACATTCGGGTGCTTTTCAGAAATGCCAAATGTTTGGAGGTTTTACCTTTACAACTCCCACTCCTAGAACAAACTGACATTAGCTACGTTTACATGGACACAATCAAAATGAAATCAATACGATTGATGTATCCGATCAAGGTGTTTACATGAATTAGGGGTGTAACGGTACATGTATTCCTATTAAACTGTTTCAGTTCGAGGTTTCCTTTTCGTTACACATACAAACAGAACAATTCCTTGGACCATTTTTCCTGCCGACAAAATTCGCGCTGGCGCGGCCACCACAACGTTGCGGAACATCAAATGGCAAGCGTAACGGCGGTTTCACACCGCAAGCAGCAGCGGCGCGTGAGCGGCGCATATTTTTTCGCCGTGCATGTTAATCAATGAGTGCGTTCACACAGTGAGCAGCAGCAGCATGTGAGCGCAACGTGAACAGCACTAAAGCGGGGGTTCGGCGGGAGAGTCTATTTTTGCCGCGCAGCTGACGCTCCATTAAAGAGAAAGCACACTTTTTATAGACAAAATAAAAAA
This sequence comes from Hybognathus amarus, assembly GCA_030378365.1. NCBI lineage: Eukaryota > Metazoa > Chordata > Actinopteri > Cypriniformes > Leuciscidae > Hybognathus > Hybognathus amarus. The sequence goes on from JAQIUQ010000636.1 coordinate 141,431, forward strand.
GATTTCACACAAAAAGCGCTCAAAATGCACAGACTAAGCATGTGTGGTGTATTTTAAAGGGGGGTTGATTGCGATTTCACTTTTTGGATTTTAAATAGTGTGTAATGTTGCTGTTGGTGCATGAACAGTATCTGCAAAGTTGCAGAGCTGAAAGTTCAGTGTAAGCAGAGATATCGACTTTTAAAAATCAGGAAGTATATTGCCTACAAAAATGACTCGATTGGGATACATTTGCATCAACCCTCCCTCCGAAATATGCAGGAAAGGGCATGTGCATATTTAAGCGGCTCGTCGAGATGAGTTGTGTTCACACAGCTGTCAGGTCTTCTGTGTTCGAGCTTCCCACGGACGCTGTACTTAGTCAACAATGGATATAATTTATGTTTGATTATGTTCCTGAAAATGACGATCATAATTTATGTCTCTGTGCTGCACATTTACGGAAGACAGTTTCCAGAATCTCCACGGAATTCAACACCGGATTCAACAAGAAATTGTTACTAAAACATGAAGCAGTTCCAACTTTAAAACCAGTGGCATCAGTTGCTGGGCCACAACCTGTAAGTAGGCTAAAGGCCATTGCACACTGAGTCCGAAATTCGCATCCAAAATTTTTGCACGTAAAAAAAAATTCAACCTCACGTTATGTCAATCATGCTTGCAGGGCTCCAGACTAACTTTTTCACCTCCGTGCCTGGAACCGTCCTGAAAAACAATTTGAAACCGTCCTGAAAGTGAATGTCAACCGTCCCAAAATAAAAATGTTGTTTTCTGTACTTATTTAGTTATTATCATCTATAGTTGTTAATTGTTAGTCACATAATAAAAACACCATTAAAATGTTTGATAATATTATATTTATTAAGCTCCATTCATCTAAAAAACAGATTCAATAAGAAATAACAGGAGTTAAATGCCTTTTAAAAAACTGTAATATGACTTCTCTAGAACACAGAGAATTTTGGGGAAATTCAGTCTTAATACTGAGGTCTTTCTATATCTGTTTATAATAATTAATCAGTCTTTATACCCAGGTCTTCGTGCCCTCAAGCCATTACTCCACCACTTGGTCACTGCTTTCACAGAGTCATAGTGTTGTGCAGGAGGGCCATGAACAGAGATTTGAAGGAGGCTGTTGAGCATCTCATTGGACAGGCAAGACCTCCAGTCAGACTTGATCCTCTTCATGCTGGAGAAGCCACGCTCACAGCAAGAAGAGCTCATGGGGAGCACAAGGCTGATCTCTGCTAATACCTGCATGTGCTGAAACTGGCCATCCCTTCCAATGGCACCCTGAATCAGCCGCTGCCACAGCACCTGGGAATCGAGGTGCCTGTAGTGACGGGAAACAAGAATCTAAAGGGCATGCCACTTCTCGCCTAGCTGCCTCCACGGATTCAAAGTCCTCACACGTCTCAAGTATGGGATGGAAATGCTCCATGAAGGCATTCATCTCAGCTGTGCCAAATGTTGCTAGATCAGTAGTGTCTTCTGGCCAGTTGGACAGGTCAAAGAGTGTGGAGGTTCCCTTCAGAACGCCGGTCTCCAGACTTTTGAAACGCTCTGACACAAATTCACAGAAGCTGTTGGTGAGGCGAAGCTTGAGGTTTTTAAAGTTGTCGTCATCAGCATTGGTCCTGCTGATCTGGACACCCTGCCAGGTACTTCCAGCCCCAACCTCATCCATGAACTGGTGTAGCCTTGGGCCTGGGTTTGTCTACAGTTTAGAAAGAAAAGAGGTAAAGAACATTTTAGTAATTTTAATTACTAAAAGGACCCATACAAATGTTAAGCTGTGACCATATTAAATAGAATTATGTAATTATTAAATAGTTAAATATGTATGAATATGGGCAAATAAGGTTTTCCACCCAACATTTAGCGCCTAATAATGCCAAATCTAAAACAATTCTCACCTGCATGGCCACGAGAGCCAGGGATGTTGTCTGCAGTCCATCTGAGACCATTTGCAACGTGAGGCCTTCTTGCTGGAACAGGAGTCTGAGGTGCTTCAGTTCTTGCAAGACATCTAGCATGAGGTGGATAAATAGCAGCATATTGTACTGTTTCAGGGTGTGCTGCACAAGCTTTGCTCTCCACTTCATGGCTGCACTTGCTTCCCTGTCATTAGGCTCACTGGCATGGTTCTCAAAGTGTACCAAGATGGGCCTGTAGTTCCTCATCAATGCCTCCAATGCATGCGACATATGTGGTTGCCAGCGAGTACCTTCAGTGTTGCCTGGCCTCACAATGGAGATCTCCATCGCCTTGCTGATCTCCTGAAGCTCCCGTGAGGCCTTCGCAGAGCAGGTGTAGTGCTTGTGGATGGCACGTAGTGTTAGTTTAATGTCTTGCAGCTGAGGAACCTGTTTGACACAGTCTAGAGCAGCTAGCTCTAGACGATGAACCACACACCAGATTGAGACAAGGGATGGGCACAAACGCTGAAGTCTGGCGGTCACTCCGTTGTTCACACCCAGCATGACGGCAGCACCATCACACCCAAAGCCAACAAGCTGTTTTTTCAGGTCCTCCTCACCCACTCCAACCTTCAACAGTCCAGCTAGAATGGCATCCAAAATGCCCTGGCTGTGGGCATGGTCCAGGGCAACAATCTGGATAAGCTGGTTCACTGGTTTGCCATCCTGGAGGTAGACGCAGTAGATTAGCTCCTGGTCCGTCACTGATCGGTCAACTGAAGAGTCAGATACGATAGAAAAGAACCTGGCTGATCGCAATTTTTCCTTAAGCTCTTCAATGAAAGTCATACCAATGGCTGTGATGAACATGCGGCATGCCTGGTCATTGCTATATGTATTGCCGAGGTCCAGGCCATTGGTGTGATGAAGAGCCACCAGCTTGGGGAACATGGTAAAGGCTGCCTCCTTTTTGGCAATGAAGTAGGCTATGTTGAAGAGTTTCACCATCTTTTCCTGTATTGCTGCATCCATTCTTTCAAAAGCTGCCACCAGTGCTCCTCTTTCTGGATGAACTTTTGCTTGTAGGGCATCATCAGCTGATTTGTGTGCAATCGTGGCTGCATGCTCTTTGATGCTCCTCACTCTGACTTTCATTTAGAATTTCTCAAAATATTTCCAAACCCACATAATTCTGGAGAAAACATCTATTAACCTGTTAATATGAATGATTTTAAAGTTTGAGCATGCAATACAGATACAGATTTAAGTAACTACTGTGACTTATTTTCCTAAATAAGAACAGAATATGCATTCATTATAACTACTTGCATACATCATTCTTTATTATGTCAAGCACAAGACATATTTATTTGTATGAATTAAATATAATAATCCTTATTAAAGCTATTAACGAGCAGTGAATGCTTTTCTATTTTTATTTTGTTGCTTGATCAATATTAAGTACACAGACCTCATTAGGTTTATTATATCCGCTGTCACTTTAAGACGTCGGATCATGTCTAATGCAGATCCAATTGCACTGTGATGCACATCCGATAAACTCAAACTATTTAAGACATAACCAACATAGTTTACGTGAATACTCTCCAAAACGGACATTAAGACATAATGTTGTGTGTATTTGTCCATTCAGACACGAAAGAGAGCTCGGTTCAGAACTCGTGCCCTGTATAGTGCTGTATAACTTAGGTGTCTAATTAGTGCATGGCTGCACGCGTCGGGTCATGTCAGAGCGCACAAAACAGTACCGAATAGAGCTCTCTTTTTGCGTCATCACTCTTATTCAGATCTATATGTCTGCTCTACTCATTTTAAAATGAGAAAATAATTACTTTTTTTAACGCAATTAACACTGCACCAATAACAGGGACTGTCCCAGAACACGTGAAAGTCTGGTCACCATAAATTAGACTGAATAAGAAAAAAGACCACAGATATATTGAATACTAAATGTATGCTTTAGCTTATACACGCACACACATAGCCGGGGTAGCGTCCCGTTAGCTAGCTAGGATAGTAACATTAGCAGCAAGCAGTTAGCAGCAGACCTTTTCAATCCAATGACAAATAAAAAGAAAATAATCAATTTAAATTGTACTCGCATGGAACTTGGGGATTGTAGCAGGCCCACTGGGGTTCGATGGAGGAAGATGCAGGGCCGTCTTGGTGCTCACTCTGTTTAACATTTAACCAGCGCAACATATTTATGATGTCAAATATGCACTTCAGCTCTCAGAACTACATGGAGTAAACAAAAACAAAGTAAGTGTATTTATGCATCTGCTGCCTTTTGATGGTGAGAAATGCAGACTAAACAAAAACAAAGCAAGTGGATATAAACACTTGTCATTTGATGGTGAGAAGAGCAGCAAGCAACATGAGAAAGGGCTTGACTTGTAGTGAAGTTTTAGAGATGATTATGCAGCCTGACCCCTCCAGCGAGCTGCAGGAGGTATTGTCTTCTCACTCTGACCGCAGACTCAGGAGAGTCAGATCCTGGTTTGGATGTGGCACCTTCATCATCATCATCTCAAGCTTCCACTGAAGGCGAGGAGGATTCAGAGGATCCTGGATCTGGGTGGACTGGGTGAATCTTGAGAGGGACATGGTGGCTCTGAAAATCGCACGACCACTGCGATCATCCCACAGGCAACGTGTGGACTCCCCTCTGGATCTGTAGATGCTGGCCAAAATCAGTAGCCCCATGTAGGCACGGAGATCTGTGGAGTCCACCCCGCTCCAGTTTCTCATTGTGCGGTGCCCATGGAGGTTGGTCATGCTGACAATGAGGTTCATCATCTCCTCCGTAAAAAACAACTTGAACACAGAATCCATGTTCTGGACCCTTGTGATAGCATAGCGTGTCGGCCCTCGACTCACGCCTCTGGCAGGCTGAAGAAAGGGAGTTGTCTCCGCAGTGGTGGAAAACCATTCTTCACCCTTTCTCCCAATCCACCCAGATCCAGGATCCACAGAATCCTCCTGCTTTCAGTGAAGCTCGATCTCCACTGAAGGCGAGGAGGATTTGGAGGATCCTGTATCTGTGGACTCCACATATCTCTGTGCCTACATGGGGCTACTGATTTTGGCCAGCATCTACAGATCCAGAGGGGAGTCCACACGTTGCCTGTGAGATGATCGCAGTGGTCGTTCGATTTTCAGAGCCACCATGTCCCTCTCAAGATTCTCCCAGTCCACCCAGATCCAGGATCCTCTGAATCCTCCTTGCCTTCAGTGGAAGCTTGAGATGATGATGAGGGTGCCACATCCAAACCAGGATCTGACTCTCCTGAGTCTGCGGTCAGAGTGAGAAGACAATACCTCCTGCAGCTCGCTGGAGGGGTCAGGCTGCATAATCATCTCTAAAACTTCACTACAAGTCAAGCCCTTTCTCATGTTGCTTGCTGCTCTTCTCACCATCAAATGACAAGTGTTTATATCCACTTGCTTTGTTTTTGTTTAGTCTGCATTTCTCACCATCAAAAGGCAGCAGATGCATAAATACACTTACTTTGTTTTTGTTTACTCCATGTAGTTCTGAGAGCTGAAGTGCATATTTTTATTTTCTCAGACGCATCAAGGTGAGTTCTCACACTCTCTCACTCACTCACACACACTCATACACACACTTGATTATGCTATTATACTCCATATAACTCCATGTAAAAGTCAGAAACTAAGCTTTTTTTGCACAGGGCTGTCTAAAGGGTTAATGGTTCCACCTGGTTATCAACAGTAAAAATTACTAATTTTACCTCTTCCCAACAGGGAAAACCACCAACAATCAAAAATGCATGATTATATGGCACCATGGCTTTGCAATCAAAAAATGTGGTTATAATGGAAGTCAATGGGGCAAAAACAGCCACGAACAGTAAATGAGGGAGAAAAAGTTAAAATCTGTTGCTGTAAAAAAACTAACAATGCCTCAAAACCAATGTTGTTTCTAATCTTTGACATGTCCAAGACTGTGATAAAAAGTAAAAAAAAATCCAGTCCACAATCATATTTTATATTGAAAATAAATCATTTTGGTGTTTTTTTCCCCAAATCAGTGACATCATTTACAAATTTGGCAATTAAAGAGTTAAAATCCAGAATTTTTTAAAAAAAATTAGTAGTTTTGATCAGGACTGAGGTTGATTAATAGATGTATGCAAAAAAATTTGAAAAAAATATTTATCTGATACATTTTTACAGCAGTTTAAAGTAGTGGCTTTTTTCAGCCACGAACATAACGAAAGGGTAGTGAATTTGCCCAGAGTGTACTGTTGAGTTTTTGAAAAATTTCAAAGCATTTTCCCAAAATATGTGTCAAAATAAGATTTGTCACCAAAAATCATCCCATTTGCTGAAACACAGAAAAAGTTATGGCCAAATTAACACTCAAAAATACCCCATAGTGGCTGAAAAAAGCCACAACAGCACATAAGGGTTAACCAGCGCAACATATACCGGCCAGTGATAGTAACTATAGCAACAGCACGAGAAGGCGCGTCTTGTTGTAGTCAGCACTTGATTGGTTAATTTTGGCATTTTTAAAGTTAAGTTTATTAATAATTTAAGTTAATTACTTTATTAATTTTATTAATTTAAGTTTATTAATAAATTAACATATACAAAAATCTCTTTCGTCCTGTAGGCGTCCTGGGAATATTTCTGTTCGTCCTAAACACATTTTCTATTCGTCCCAAGGACGATAGGACGCCGTTAGTCTCGAGCCCTGCATGCTTGCACACCGCCTCGAAACTTTCGTCCGTCATAAAAAAATTAGTATCGGGTTTGATTTTCTGCGTTTTTCGCATCCACAGCCAGTATTTTGAGAGTTTTTTTGACAGTTCAGGGCCGGGGGAGCTCGTTTACTGTCTATGGAGTCGTTATGCACATCATTGCACATATGCGCAGTGCTTTCAGTTTCAGTTTTTAATTGTGTGTCTGTGTGTCCATTCCTTAAACATACTGACAGTCTCTGTTCAGAATCGATTGGTTCACGGAAATTGGTTGTCTTGTTTTTAAAATGTGGCTCCAGAATCACAAGCAAAGCATCAAACTGTTCCACTGACATTTTGAGGTAAATTTTGAATCGCTCTTGGATAAATTCGCAACTCCTTGATAAGGAGGTGCTTCCTCTTGCACAATTTCAGGATTGAATGGATCGATAATATTTTCTCTTTCTTCTATTTTCAATAGAGAGAGGACAACAAAATCATCCTCACTGCTTGATGAATCTATTTTGGATTTTTCCGTTTTTCCGCAAAGGTTTAATAAATACAGCATTGGACTCAGTGTGCAAGGTTTCTGTGTGTGACGAATTTTCAGGCTTACGAACACTGAAAAACGCATCCGAAATTTTCGATACTCAGTGTGCAATGGCCTTAATACTTAATAATTTTAAATGTATTTGCATGTATAATTCCAGACGTAGCCTTGTGTTTAATTTTTTTCAAATGCCATTCGCTGGCTTTATTATAGCCACTAGGCTACTAGTTATGCTATTTGTGTTGTCTACGACAAACGCGTACAAACATTATGGACCTGAATTTTGTATAAGTACTAATGTTGTAAATGTATTTTTCCTGTATATATGCTTTATGACGTTATTTTCGATTCTGATCAAGAGACGTAAACTAATGCCAATGCTGTTTGATTATAACATTAGTAGCCAGTCAGTTGCTATTGTGTAAGCAACAAACATGTATAAAGTTAAAATAAGGAAGCAAATTATCATTCAGAAACGTTTAAGAGCCGTGTGTGTTGAGGTTCTGCGTGACTCTCTTTATCGCTGCTTTTTGGTCTGATGATTCTGCCTCAAACACTGGACCTTTGGCATGCACGCTTCGCCTGTAACGGTAATGGGCGTTAACTTTTCGGACAATGTGAGCTGACAGTTTAGCCAGTCACAACACACCGGCCCACACTAACCAATCTGAGCCCACTGCTTGTTTCTGAGGGAGTGGTTTCATAGACTCAGGAAGTCAATCGGTCGTTCATGGGACAGAGGAGAGCGCGGCTTACAATAAAGGGGAAATTTATGAAAAATAAGACTTTTTTAAAAAAAAGAAAAACCACGAATACATGTAATATTGCACCCCATAAACACAATCATGCAAAGAAAAAAAAGCAGTCAACCCCCCCTTTAGAAACTGGATTGTCAAAAAATAAATCGAAGATTAAAAACAATGATTGTAGAAGATTTACCCATTTAAACTTGTATCATTCCATTTTGGTGAAAGTATGGTTATGATTAAAAATATATAATGAGCCAAAAAGGTACTACGACTTATCTTCTAAGGAAAAAGTGTAGAATGAAATTGCTTCTGCTATTTCTGCAAATGGTAAGTCCAGCAATTTTATTTCAAATATTCTGCAAGTTAAATACAGGCATATAATGAATAAAAACCGAAAAGTTGTCTGGGAACCCAATGTTTAAAGAACATTGTTTAAATTCTTCTTCTGTCGGTTTGGAGCTGCTGCTGTGACGCTGCACAAATGTTTCTAGTGTGAAGTACTCTTGCGCGTCTGGCAGCTCGCGCTGCTCACGCGCCGCTGCCGCATTGCGGTGTGAAACCGGCATTATGGACGCAGAACGAAACTGCGCTACTGATAATGTGCTTCACAGGTCGTTTATCAGTTCTGGACCAGCAACATCTGTGCAGTGCGAGCCTTACTGTTACTACACAGGCGCTAAGAGATCCAGTAAAGAAAACATTTGAAATCCCCACTGAAGTAATAACATCGCTGCAAGATCTAGTGAAAAGCATTCACATTTCTCCGTTATTAAGTTTTAGACTGAAGATCTCTATTACATCAAACAGCGCAGACGTGGAAACCAGGAGAAACATTGTGCCGTGAATGAACTAGTAATACTTTACGTCTACAGACCAGCAACATTCACCATGGATTTACTATAGTAACACTAACTGGAACCAGTTTGGCTGGAATAGTGAAATGCTTTCAGGCACTTCACACATCTTTTTCCAGCACTTCAAAACTCAAATATTATATAAATATATATTTAAATGTTATTTTTAATGTGATGACCAAAACATTATTTGTTCATCCTTCAAAGATGACTCCCATTTAGCCTATAAACCTGAAAGTTTTAAAATGTAGGAAAACTCAAACTCTGAAAATAGTTTTTCTTTTAACAAATAGGACATTTCTCTTGCATTACTTTTCTTTCTGCTGTATCGAAAACGTAACAAACCATGACTTTAAAACCAAGGAGTACGTACCGAACCGGTGATTTTTGTGTACCGTTACACTCCCTAACATGAATGATGAAAGTGATTCGAGTAGATGTGTGCGTTTATATGTCACAAATTGGAATTGATTTTTTGACATGCCGCACTGCACAATATGCCACTGTTCCAGCATAACTATAATTCTCCCTGCATTGGTTCTGTATTTGTTTTAAACAACATATCTAATATTTATCCGTTCTGGCTGCCATGATTTGAAGACGATGAGCATGAACTGTTTTGCCATGCTGATTGTATTAATTATCAGCAGTGAAAACGCGGTGAAAGTGTGTTTCCATTCAGACGGCTTTGAAGCGAATAAAAACCTGTACGTAATGAGCGTCACATGCTGTTTTGTGATCAAATTCGTATATTCGAATTGATTTGATACATTTTAAGGTTTTTCGATTAATTTTCGCACTGAATCGAACAACATTCAAGCAAACTTTTGCTAAACAAAGTTTTGTTAGACAAAACGGATCGCCATCTACCAACAAATGATCAATATTTCACAAGTTGTAGCCTAATAATGCTTATGTGCCAGCTGATAGCGACATATGTATGGGATAATGTATATGCGAGGCGGTTGTTAGCCTGAAGGGGTTGTATTCGCTATAACAACCGCCTCGCTATACATTATCCTGCTTATTACATATAAATCAAACAAATAAATAAATAACATTTGACACAAAATATTGACTTAAAAACGAGTTTATTGATTTAAAAACGAGTATTGCTTCTGCTAAAGAAAATAGTCTGTTCCGTCTCTGAACTGCGTCCATGGCAACGGTGTTATATAAGCAGCGCCGCAGTCTGTTAACAAGAAATAACAGACCACATTCTACATTAGAATTCAACCAAGCCACGTAAAAACAAGCAAAACTAACCTAAGAAAACAACGACGCTATAAACATTGCTACTGATAATGCCGGTGCACGTCAATGTCCCGACGACAGCGCTCCATCAGTTCTGGGAGATCCTGGGTTCTGAGACACTTCACGGAAACCCTTTGGTTGAAGCATTTTTTTACTTTGTCCACTTACATCTGTCTTTGTTGACATCCGCCATGTTGCGCGCAAACAGAGCCTGACTGGCCGGAAATTAACTCGTCATCTGGCGTGTTGCAACCATAAAGGGGCCTAAAACTTAATCGCAATTCATTATTTATTCGGTAAATAACGCCTGGATGCCGCCCAGCTAGGGGAGACGCCCAGACGGAGGTCCCGGCGCAGAGCCGTAGCTGCAGCGGATCCGCGAGAAGGAAGGATGTGTGTGCCGATCTGTACCTCCAGGAACGGTGCAATAACAAAATTTGCGTAATTTTTTGCGTCATATATTTCATAACATAGTTTTGAATACTCTTCATACAAAGTTTGGTTAAAATGGCTTGAAACCTAATCATTTATTGGTAAATGATAGAAAATAAAACATTGTTTTCGCTTTTACATGTCTTATCATGCCATTTTATTTTCTTAATAACCGAGTCCTAGTGTTCTCTTACAGACAGCATAAAACAAGAATAAAATAAAAACAATTCTCCATTGATTTCTCATGCCACAAACAATGTGACTAAATTCACAAAGAAACATCTTATATTTCTGGTTCTCATAAGTATATAACAATACATTTAGAATTAGATACTAGTAGACTCTGTGGTAAACTAGATTTGTGCTGCATTAAAAATGTGTTCTTGATTTCTTCGTTTCTCATTTTCCTTCTTTGATTTGAATTTGTTATTTTATATCTTGATTTTAGACCCAGTGGAAGTGAATAAAGACAAATGGCATCATTTCACTAATGAAGATGGAGAACTGCGGATAAAAATGAAGACAAACATCGGTTACAAAAACCTCATCATGTCAAAAATGAAGATGGAAATGCAGTTGTTTCACAGACTGAAGAGAATTTCACACAAAAACAAGCTGAAAAATCTGGAGACAAAGAATTTTTCACCTGTTCTGAGTGTGGAATGTTTTACGTGCACAAATCAGACCTTAATAAACACATGAAATCTCACACTGGAGAAAATCTGTTCACATGCACTCAGTGTGGAAAGAGTTTCACACGTAAATCAACCCTTAACAGACACACGAGAGAACACAATGGAGAAAAACCATTCACCTGCTCTCAGTGTGGAAAGAGTTTCAGTCGCAAAGAGGATGTAAATGTGCACATGAGAATTCACACTGGAGAAAAACTGTTCAAATGCTCTCAGTGTGGAAAGAGTTTCACTCACAAGGGAGGCCTTAATGTGCACATGAGAATTCACACTGGAGAGAGGCCTTATACATGCTCTCAGTGTGGAAATAGTTTCACATCCCAAAGTGTTCTCACCACTCATCTGCGCCGTCACTCTGGAGTTGAGATCATTCAGCTGTGATCAGTGTGAGAAAACATTTGTTTTGGCATCAAGCTTAAAAACACATCTTAAAACTCATGCTGGTGTGAAGCCTCACTTTTGTTCTTTTTGTGGAAAGGGTTTTTCCCGACTGCAGAATTTAAAACAGCATGAGAGTGTGCATACTGGTGTGAGACCTCATTGTTGCTCTGACTGTGGGAAGACTTTCACTACATCCAACAATTTAAAAACACATCAGAGAATTCATACTGGAGAGAAACCGCACCAGTGCTCTTCGTGTGGAAAGAGTTTCACCCAATTATCTACCCTACAGAAACATGAGAAAACCCGTTGCCCGATATTTTCTAATTAGCAAATGTTTGTGTTCAGCTCCATCACTTACAAGTAGGGTGTAACGACTTCACTCTTTTTCTTGATGCATCGATAACAAATCCTGACGATGCATATGCATCGATCCTGAAACATGTATTTTGAAATAATTGAATCGTTTATTCGCGTGCATAATCAATTTAAAAGGCTAAGAATTTAATTAATCGCAATCCTATAGCAATTCAGTGGTTTAAAATATATAAACACAACCTTAAAGTGTTCCTGGTACAAGCTGCCAACTCTCACGCATTGGCCGCAAGACACCCGCATTTGATTGGTTTACACACGCTCACATGCCACACCCCAATTTTCTCACGCTGAAGTGTCTACCCAGTCGGTCAAATGCCTGAAAGATGAGTTTATCTATCTACCTGTTGAGCCACTCGTGTTAGAGCCGAGTCCGCGTATTCTGCGCACAGCACACAGCAGAGAGGTAAAGCGGTGAGAGAGAACTTTGCGTGTGCTTCCCTGCGAGAGTCTTTCCATGTAATAAATGTGCGCCCTTGAATAACGTGGGCTTTTACTTCACAGCTCAGGATGGGTAATGTCAATGGTATGACCCCATTTCAGTAAAACTTCAGTATCTTATCTTAAAGAAAATAACTGCGACGTTTCACACGCAATGAAAGCGTTTTATTTCATAGTGCCCACACAATGGCATGGCAGTTTTACCAATGGCTTGAGCAGTTTGCATTCAAGACTATTGCTTTTTGAAAGAGAGCTGGAGAGCTCAAACATGGACTGCTCAAAAATCTGTAGATGAGAGCTATGGGACAAAGCGAGCAAAATCCAGTGAAAAGATATTAACGAGTGCACTGGGAGAACAAAAATGATGGCGCACATCTCCATTAATTTGTGCTTTTAAAATATTGGCCTAAGTACGTTTCTACAAAATGCTAATTTATAGGCTATTTAAATATTGTTTTATAAAAATAGATTTATTAAAAACAAACATGAACTGAACATTAACAATCGACAAAATGTCATTGTTGTTTTTTGTCCCCACTATTTGAAACATGAAGGGCGCTGTGTAATTCAAAACCAAGACAAAGACCCATTGGGGGAAGCATTGAAATAATACTAAAATGCATTTAAAAATTAAGAATTAGAATTTGAATCACATTCGAATTTGGATGTGAGATCGCCTCAAATTGGATTGTTCTGAATTGCACAAATCTGTTACTTGAATTGAACTAGAAAAACTATGAATTGAATTTGTGAATCAAATGCATTTGCTGTTTACCCAAAGATTCACAGCCCTACTTACAAGTAAATCATTTGACATTCAAATTAATCAACTCTGGATAATTTGCTAAAATTTGTAGTAAAGTTAGATTTTTTCACAAGGGGAACCTTTGGGGAAGGTCAAAATAATAGTTAGAATACAGGGATTTGAGTGAAAGTAACAACAATTCATAATAATTTGCAGTCACATGACTGCCATGGATGCCTGGTGGGCAACAAACGGGTATTTTCTAACGTAGAGTCCTGTAGTACCAGGTCTTTCAGTAGCTATCAAGTCTGTTGGTGAGCAAGCTGCATAACCATGGACTGAGGATTCAACTCCAAGGTGAAGGTAGTTAAATTGTGCAAAGCAGACAGGGTTTTGATTTAGATAATCGAACAGTAATGAAGTTCCTCCGTAAATAATCTAGCTTTACTGTTCCCATCGAAAACCAAAGATATCACAAACCTTAAAACAACCTATCACACACTTTTGTTGTTGTTAGCAAAATACGACAGCCACGTTTACACCAGCGAGAGCGTCAAAGTGCGTTCTGTTTTCTATCATGCGCCGTGCACGTTGCAATGACGTGACATGCACACAAACGCACCATGGTTCGATAAAATCAAGTTGAGTGTGAAACCAGACCAACAATGCGGGGGCGTCAGGACAAACGCACTCAGACTGCAGCAAAGGAGCCCAGTGTAAAAGCCCCCTGAAAGTGTCACTCCTGTTATGCCTAGTTCACACTACCTGATTTTAAAATGCTGGGCTGAACTGTGTGGTTAACACTACATGGCTTGCTCTCTGTGAAATCAGGAGTGTTTAAAGGGCAATTCCACCTCTGGAAAGATGAATGTGTATTTAAAATGGGTCATTTATGTAGAAGAAATGTGAAATTATTTTTTAATTTGGAGCTTTCTAGACTGAGAAAAGACAGAAAATGTATTTTTGGCTTATGTGAATGAAAAACATCAACTCCCAGAATTCATTTGCTTCGCTGCCCTAGGAGGCCACGCCTACCGCTAACCTCGCAGTATGTAAACAACAGTCTACTAGTGATTCTCCGTGATGAGTCTGTCCGAAAATGTGTTTCGAGATCGCCCAAAATGTCCGCTGATTCGGCTTTTGCGTTCTACAGTCGTCATTCATCATGTTTACTGTGGCAAGCGGAACGAGTGCGAGCTGTATGTAAACGGCGCGAGACGAGCCAGGTTTACTGTGTCGACCGGGATGAGTGCCGGCTGTCTGGATGACGGCGCGAGGCCGGTGGCGTGATTACCGATGAGCGGCACCTAAGACGTAGTTACCGGTCTCGTATCTCTCACGGAGGAGCAGGAATTTTCTTAGCAATGTTAAAACGCATCAACCGATCACTTGTTTGGCGTTCATGTAAACACAACAGTCAGATTCACCAATCATAAGGAATTGAGTTAGATTGAAACAAAAGCTGTAACTTACATGTAAACAATGAATGGCGACTTCAGAAATTAAAAGCTGAATCCCGGACATCGACGGCCGGACATGTCCAGGAAAAAGAGGACGGTAACCCCTACTACTCAGCTTTCTCCACAGAACAAGAGCCTGCTAGCTTAGCGTCCAAAAAAGATGTGTAATGTTAATCCCAATCCTCCATAACGCATCCGTCAGCGTATTCAGTAGTTTCGTCCACATTTTCAAAACGTTTCTGCCAGTGAAATCAAACGCATTGGCACTGATCTGTGATAGGTCTGTTAGCGCAATAGGTCCAACCCCCTATTGGCGGGTTTGAAAGGGTGGGGACTCGGGCTTGTAGTTTTTTACTGAAATCGCCCTCTCTTACACTTCCGCCAACAATGACGTAAAATGACGATTTTTGCGTCATTGTTGGAGGAAGTGAAAAAGGTAAATAGCAGATTTCTCTCGTCTCAGGGGAAAATGATAAAGTGTTGCATGACCATTCAATAGTATAACTGGGTTTCTAACAATGGAAAGCTTAATGCAAATGGGTGGAGTTGCCCTTTAAGTTGTTGAGCTGTTCACACCACACGACATAACATGATTGATCCGCAACAGGAGGTAACGCACTACACAAGTTGATAACATCAACTCTGTCACCCAATGATTCTATCTGGTCTACAAACCACATTTAGTCACGAAAAATCACGCGATAAAACAAACCAAAAATGACGTGAAACAGCATGCACCAATACACAGCGAAGAAGAGAAGAACACAACACGCAAACATGGACGTCAGATAGAAACTAGTGCTGTAAACTGTTTGCACGAAGATTTTCTCTGGGAAAAGAAAAAAATAAGATTTACCTGGTGACCTCAACCAATGTCTTGATCTGATTGGCTGTAGCTCATGACATCATGTGAGGTTGAGTCATGCGACAACTCTGGATATCTAGCATGCTAGATATTTTTCTGGGCTCTGCCGAGCGTCTTTAGCCGGCGTTTCCACCGCAGGAAATTTCCCCAGGAACTAGGAACTTTGGGGTGGTACTGGTGTGTTTACACCGCAGGAACCAGGGTCTAAATGAAGTTCCGGGTAAACATTTCCCCCAGAAAGTACCTGCTGGTGAGGTAGTACTTTTTCAGAGTTCAGGAACTTTCGGGGTGGGACTTGTGCGCTGAACATGCTGATTGGTTCTTACCACGCTATTCTTTCTGCCCGATGGCGCGCGTTCGTCCCATCCATCTCACGGTCAATGTCTGCTGATAAAAAACGTCTACTTTTATGTCTAGCATTACAAGCTTTCTGAATACGCTTTGGGTGCTCTCTCTTTTCTGCCGTTTTGTTAATTACCTCGTTAGTAAACCAAATCGCACACAAAAAAGCAGCAAAGCTTGAATCTCCTCCATACAAAACTTAAAACAAACGCGCAGGCTAGGAAGAGCAGTCGCACGCAGTTTAACCATGAGTTTAACGTCACTATATCTTCCCGCCTCGGACCGATACTTTAGTACGCGGTGTAACGCAGTAAGCAAGCGGTCTGGTGAAAAAAAGGTTCCTGTGAAAAAAGTTCCTGGGACAAATAGTTTCTGGTAATTGCGGTGGAAACGCGGCTTTTGATGCATTGTTGGCTCTTTCATACTAACATATTGGGCAAGCGTTCATCGCCCGCTAATCCCCAGCGATTTGCACGCGATAACACCCTGACCTGTCGGCGAGCTCAACGATTTGCCAATCGGGCTTAAATCGGGATTAAAATCCTGTTGTGTGAACTTGGCTATAGTTGGAGTGCAGATAGCCATCAAAGGGCACTGCTTGATCATATCATGAACTCTATAGAGGATTTGCGAGTGACTTGGTTACGCCCACTGAATGATAAAATCATACCCTACAGTGCTTTGCATAAGTGAACACACCCATGCTAAAGTTGACTAAAAACAGGAGTAGAAAATCATCTTTTGGAAATTTATCTTAATTCCTAATATAATTAATTTAAAAAAATGAGATTGAGGAAAATTCTAACCTTTAAGGACACCAATTTTCTTTGTGAATGAATTATGTTTCGTAAATAAATAAATGTTCTTCCTTAAAACACTGGGTGCTTAAGTCAGGACACCCTGTTAAATTTCCATAGGGATAGGCAGATTTTATTTTTAAAGGCCAGTTATTTAATGGATCCAGGATACTATGCATCCTGAAAAAGTTGCCTTGGCCTTTGGAATTAAAATATCCCCACATCATCACACACCCTTCACCATAGAGATTGGCATGGTGTTCTTTCCATAAGATCATCTCTCAATGAAAATCAAACCAGCTATTAGGCTAACTGAAATAAAACCATGCCAATCTAATTTTTTAATTAAGGCAATAATATTAATTAAAATATATATATATATATTTTTATTCCTCTATTTAGTCAACTTTACCATGGGTGTGGTCACTTATGCTAAGCACTGTAAATCAAACTTTCAAAAAGTGAATCAGTGATTCTGTATAACAGTATCCACACAGCACGGTGATTGACATCCGCGTGTTCATCCGCACTGTTTCATGCGTAAAGATGTTAATTCCGTGAATAACTGCAATTGCAGATTTCAAACAGAGATGGTGACAAAGAGGAAAAGTTTAAGGTCATTCCTATTTTTTTTTGTATACATTTTAATCATTAACTTTAAAAGCACACTCTTTTTACGACTAAAATAATAGTCAAGGGTTTAAAAAATTCAATTCCCAAAAATTAAAATGGAAAAAACGGAATTTGGGAAAAATAAAACTGATTTCATAGGGCCCTATACCTATGTCTTATCATGCCATTTTATTTTCTTAACTGAGTCCTGGTGTCCTCTACAGACAGAATAAAATAAAATAAAAATTATCCAATGATTTTTCATGCCACAAACAATGTGATGACATGAACTAAATTCACAAAGAAACATCTTCTATTTCTTGTTCTCATAAGTATATAACAATACATCTAGAATTAGATATTAGTAGACTCCGTAGTAAACTCAGATTTGTTCTGCATTAAAAATGATTTCTTCGTTTCTAATTTTCCTTCTTTGATGGAATTTTTTTTTTTAATCTTGATTTTAGACCCAGTGGAAGTGAATAAAGACAAATGGCATCATTTCACTAATGAAGATGGAGAACTGACGTATAAAAATGAAGACAAACATCGGTTACAAAAACCTCATGTCAAAAATGAAGATGGAAATGCAGTTGTTTCACAGACTGAAGAGAATTTCACACAAAAACAAGCTGATAAATCTGGAGACAAAGAATTTTTCACCTGTTCTGAGTGTGGAATGTTTTACGTGCACAAATCAGACCTTAATAAACACATGAAATCTCACACTGGAGAAAATCTGTTCACATGCACTCAGTGTGGAAAGAGTTTCACACGTAAATCAACCCTTAACAGACACACGAGAGAACACAATGGAGAAAAACCGTTCACCTGCTCTCTGTGTGGAAAGAGTTTCAGTCGCAAAGAGGACGTAAATGTGCACATGAGAATTCACACTGGAGAAAAACTGTTCAAATGCTCTCAGTGTGGAAAGAGTTTCATTCACAAGGGAGGCCTTAATGTGCACATGAGAATTCACACTGGAGAGAGGCCTTATACATGCTCTCAGTGTGGAAATAGTTTCACATCCCAAAGTGTTCTCACCACTCATCTCCGCTATCACTCTGGAGTGAGACCATTCAGCTGTGATCAGTGTGAGAAAACATTTGTTTTTGCATCTACCTTAAAAATACATCTTCAAACTCATGCTGTTGTGAAGCCTTACTTTTGTTCTTTTTGTGGAAAGGGTTTTTCCCGACTGCAGAATTTAAAACAGCATGAGAGTATTCATACTGGTGTGAGACCTCATTGTTGCTCTGACTGTGGGAAGACCTTCACTACATCCAACAATTTAAAAACACATCAGAGAATTCATACTGGAGAGAAACCGCACCAGTGCTCTTTCGTGTGGAAAGAGTTTCACCCAAATATATAACCTACAGAAACATGAGAAAACCCGTTGCCCAAGATTTTCTAATTAGCAAATGTTTGTGTTCGAAACCATCACTTAAAAGTAAATCATTTGTCATTCAGATTAATCAAAAGCTGGATAATTAGCTAAAATTAGTTGTAAAGTTTGATTGTTTGAGAAGCCTTTGGGGAAGGTCAAAATAATAGTTAGAATATTTATTTTATTAGTCATATTATTGCATTTGGGCCTATATTCAAAAGAATAAATTTAACTCATTTAAAAACGCCGTCTATGGACTGGAGAGTTCTCTCTAAAACAAATGTTCTCTCTCATGTCTCGAAGGGGGCTTTCAAACTGGCGGTTTAGTCCCGACGGGGCACGGTTCGCATGAAAAATTGCTAATGTGAACGCTGTAGTGCGGATCCGGGTGCGCACTGGGGTGCCGAACCCAAGATTACCTGGAGGAGGTGGTCTGAGTTTGGTTGCTCCCGAACGTTCACGTGAATGTGAAAGCAACACAGACACGGGTGAGCACTTGTTCAGGAATTAAAGTAACCTGCACATGCGTTTTAGCTTATTGTGATGTACTCCGTTAAATAAAACACTTGAAAGGAATGATAGTGTTGTTGATTTACCTTGATCCGAGCGAGAGTTGAGTCTGCAGTGTATTCGTTGGCATTGGCATGCAATCAGGGCAGCAAATTTGGAAATCCACTGTATAACTCTATAGAGGATTTGCGATAATGTGTTTGCAAAGACATAGCCTGGAACTCACAATTGGCATACCTCAATCCGGGGCGGGATAAAGGTTGTCTTTCAGTATCCCTCTGCACGCCATAGGATAGCGCTAACCAACCAGAGCGATGATGGCTGTGGCTGAGTGAGTCCCATGCGTTTTCCCCATGGTTTTCTCTCCAGCGGAGCAAGTTGATATATTAATCTTTTTCCTTATGCGGTCGTCAAAACTCTGAACACATCTTCCTTTTTAAGAATGACTTAAGTTACGTTCTTAACTCCAAGTCATCCGAGTCACGGCCAAAGCCGGAATGGAAAGACCACTGTTCGCCAGCTGCGTCTTGTTTGTTTTTAAGTAGCAGGGAAATCACCTATGGAAATCACAGCGCAGATTTGATTCAAATCACAACCGTCACAACCCTGCCGCCATTGTGTTAAGCCCGCCCACCAACTCTATACACGATGTGATTGGCCAGACCAGAGTTTGGATTTTCCACTTCGAAAGTCGACGGAGCGTTGCTAGACCACACTTTGCAGCAAACTATTTTTTGCTGCCGCTAGGCTGCGTCTAGATTTCTAGCTCAGCCAAGACATATATCGTAAATAAATAAATGTTCTGCCTTAAAATACCGGGTGCATGAGTGCAGACACCCTATCTTAAATTTCCATAGTGGTAGGCAGATTGTATTTTTAAAGGCCAGTTATTTAATGGATCCAGGATACTATGCATCCTGAAAAATTTCCCTTGGCCCTTGGAATTAAAATATCCCCACATCATCACACACCCTTACTACCATACCTAGAGATTGGCATGGTGTACTTTCCATAATATCATCTTTCAATGAAAATCAAACCAGCTATTAGGCTAACTGAAATAAAACCATGCTAATCTTATTTTTAAATTAAGGCATTAACATTAATTAAAAGATTTTTTTATTCCTCTTTTTAGTCAACTTTAGCATGGGTGTGGTCACTTATGCTAAGCATCGTATAAAGTGTATAACTCTGTGTAAGTTTTAGGGCTAGATGGTATGCCAATGTATATAACTTAATATAACTTAGCCACACATAAATGTTAGGACACACGATTCCTGGCAGCATGTCAATATCCATGGATCACTGGATCTTTAGTAAGATGTAAAGAACACTATCGTGTCCAACTTTTAGTTTAAACTGATACCTGCTCCTGTTTTCACAGTTTCCTCAAATTTAATTGTGTTTTCTCTCACTTTTTGCAAAGTCTTGTTAGTGCCGCACTGCATTTCTGAGAGATCTCCCTCTGCTTATCCATTTTTTGGTTTTCATTTTCTGCCCAGTTTCTCGGATTTCCTTGTTTAACCTTTTCTGATCTGTTGTCTCTTTGTTTTATCTGTCCTGTGTTTTGACCTGTTGCCTGTTTTATGGATTATGATTCCGAATTTCTGTAATAAATGGCTGCAGTTGATTCCTCAACCAGTTTCAGAGCATTTTGTCCTCCATTGATATGTTTAATCTCTCCTTGTCATGATTTACAGCCTTTCTTTGTTCTGTTTAAACACAAAAGAAGATATTTTGAAGAATGTCAATAACCAAACAGTTGATGGGCATTGGCTTCCATATTATTATTTTTCCATACATGAAAGTCAATGGAGTCCATCAACTGTTTGATTACCCACATTATTCAAAATATCTTATTTTGTGTTTAGCAGAAGAAATTCATACAGACTTGAAACAAACTAAGGGTGAGTAAATTGTCAATTTTCATTTTTGAGTGAGCTACCCCATTAATTACACAGACTACAGCAGGAATATTAGGCTGATGTCACTTTACATTTACATTTAGGCATTTAGCAGACACTTTTATCCAAAGCGACTTACAACTGAGGACTAAAGCTCTTTAAGACCGAAAGCACGGATTCAATATATTGTTATACATGCAACTTATTTCCCAATTGTTGATGTTTACTTAAGACATAACTGACAGTGTTTAGGGGATTGGCGATAAGTTTGGGCTTTTAGGGAGAAACGAAAATTTCAGAAGGTGTTCAGTCAAATTTAATCAAGGTTGTTTAAGAGTTAGTCCACCCCAAAATGAAAATGTTGTCATTGTTTCCTCACACTCATGTTGTTCTAAACCTGTAAGACCTAAGGTTCATCTTAATGAATCTTCACAAATTAAGATATTTTGATATTATGAGCTTTCTGAACCTTCATAGACCGCAACGTAATGACCACTTTCAAGGCCCAGAAAGGTAGTAAAGACATTGTTAAAGAGCCCCTATCATGGATTTTTGAAAATGACTGTTCATATGGTGTGGAATATAGACCTTATGTAGCCCCTCCCCTTTTCAGTGCTGCGCTTGTTGTCTTTTGCCTTCCGGTCTGTATTTTCACAGCGATCTTTCATAGGCATGAATGAACTGCTCGTAAAAAAAAATCCCGGTCTACATTTGTTAAGACATCTGCTTTACAATGCTTATGATAAACATTACAATGCTCATGATAACTTTTGTTAACTCTACAATAAGTAAATCCACTTCACCAGCTAATTATTCCTCCACAGCGATGCCATAGAAATATATAGAGCGACCGCGAAACTGGAAGTTCAAAGACAATATTCTAAAGATGACGGCGTCCACGTTTCTCTGGTGCATAAGGTCTATAGCTCTAAGGGAATGAAACCATCCTGCAAAGATTTATATCTGAAAGTGCACCATATATAAAGTTACTGTCTTTCAAAAGTGAGAGTCGACTCTGAGTCTATGAAATGAATTATTTTTGAAACGAGTCATTAGCTGTTACATCGTGACCTACAGACATATTGGCCACGCCCAGTTACTGCGCGTGCAGACGGAAGTGTAAACTTGAAGTCTACACATTCAAATACTTCATCATAGCATCATGTTGAGAAAGACGCTGTGTTCTACAATGCAAAGATAGTTCATCCACTTTGTTTTCATTTACCAGGGACGAGCATGTGAAGAAATCGGTGGTTAGAGTTCATATTTGCAACGATACCACAACAGTATAGCCCGATTGTGTTCTCATCATTTTAATTACGAATCGTTCAAAAACAAATGAATTAAAATGTGGATTCGCAACGGTTGTTCCTGAAGGAGGGCTCAGTAACTTACCCAGTGTATATGGATCAGCTTCCTCCTATGAATCACAACCTGTAAGTATTATTAATAATTGTTGCTTTTATGGGTTTTGAACGTTTTTTTTAGCGTCGTGGCGTGAGGAGGGAACAGGGAAGGCGTATGTGTGCACGTGTGTGTAAGTTACGACCAGCAACTTCTAGGTCTCAAATGTCAATTTTTTTTATATGTGAAAAGTTTGTTGCTGTTATTGGAGTTGTCATAAAGAATAGAGCGTCTCAGATGTATCTGCAGTGCTTTAATATGTTTATGCGTTATGCTAACAAACAATAACTGACTGGGGTCATCTGACCAATCACCGTCGATTAGCGTCAAGCAAAGGAGTGGTTTGGAAAGTCAGAGTCGTTGTACGAATCATTTGGGAGTCTGTGAGCAAATCAGGTTAAAAATAAATGCATATAAGACAAAAAGTGTTTTTGATTCTTGCATGCATGCTTAAACTGTTTTTGGGAACACCTCTGCAACATCAGTGAGCTCCATATGCTAAAAATTGATTTACTTTTTTTATGTACGATCCAAAAATGCAACACAACTGAATATTGTTAATCAATAGTTTGAACAGTATCAAGTTAACCATGAGTCAATTTGATATTTCTTCTCGTTTCCCTTAACTCCAGGCATAGCCTATCTAATCTATAATAGGAAGCATCTAATCTTCAGGCTCTGGTCAGTTCAGTTCTGATTACTCAACAGCCCTATAAGCTTGTTTTCAAATCAACAGCATCAGAAACCTTTCCTTCATCTTCAGTGGCTATTTTAAATTAAGTCATAATCAAAAAAATATCATAAGGTAAAAAAAAACTGTCCTCAGTAAATGTTATTTCTAAAATATTTTAATGTGCTATTATTATATATTATCCCAAATCAGAACACATGTGGCGAGAAATGGGAGATATGGTGTTATCAGAGAAGATAACACGTAAATATCTGGTTTCCGCCAGTAGAGGCACTCGATCAACCGAAGCAATGACACACATTAGAGTCTAGAAGAGAGAAGTGAGTGAGGGAAGGAAACATGACATAAACGACATCATTTTGCTTACTAAATCTGCTGTTTTACATACCAGTGAGTACATTCATTTAATCATTTATTTGGAGAAATCAAAATACAAACTACTAAACGAGTCAGTTCATTTAGTGAATCAGTCAGAAATGAATCGACTGATGGTGAACTCAGTAGCAGCTACTGATATTTCACATTACAATTTGTGAAGATTATGAGTTGTGTTTTCATTTTATTTGATGGGTAACAGTTAAATAAAACATATTAAACATAGTTTTAATGCATGCAAATCATATATAATGTAAGCTGGGTTCTAAAGACGAGAGAACTTCCCTCTATGATAAACCACAACCCCCCAGCGTCCCTCATTAGATTAACCTGCTATTATGTAAATAATAATAATTATGCAAATGGGATATTAAAATTCTATACACTCTGTATATGCTTCAAACACATCAATTGACTTTCTTTTAAAAGAAGAGGACAGATGATATTTCTTTGATTAGTTTTTTAAGGACATTCCCCTTACATGTTTTGAAAGTGAATGCAATCACAAAGGTGATGATACACACATATGGTTGTATATTTAAATAAAATGTAAGTTATAACCTTAGGCCTGTATTTTAAATGGTTTTATTTTGTGCTGGCTGGAGCTAAACTGTGCAGAGCTGTGTCCCTGCAGGAATTGAGTTTGAGACAGTGGGTTTAAATGCTAGGGTTTATTCCCATCTTCCCACAGGAGAAAAGCAGCAGTGAAGATGGAGATTAAGGAAGAACCCTGCAGAATAAAAGATGAAGATACAGAGGAACAATTAGGTTGGTGTTTTCCTTCATTCTCTTTAAAGACTACTGATTATACATTTAAAACTCAATACTGAGTAGACTCGAATAGTAAACTAGATTTGTGCTACATTTTATGCACGTGCACACTGGGGCAATTATCACACATGCTGCTTATTGCCAGCGTTTATTGAGACGCGTCTTTGTGTTCATACCTTATTCGATTTGCACTCGACGATGTGCCGATTGAACGTGCAAATTCACTCCCAGAATCTTATTTGATCTGCAATTCCTTTCCATAACAACTCCCTCTTATCGAAATGTTTGTAGTCCCTGTCGACCAATATGGATTTGTAGAGTATGAATGAATCATTTCAATTCACTAATTCTGATCACCATGCACACATTCTTGCAAACAGTTTCTAAAGCCCAAAACTACAACCTCCTCCAATCTAAATCACCAGCCAGTGCCAGCAAGTCTGAAGTTTAAATGGGTCATGAACTGGCTTTTTACATTTTTTATATTGTTTTCTGAGCTCAACTTTTCACATTAGCTTGGTTTTTACATTCAAAAACATCAGAATGAATAAGTAGTAGGCTATTTTCTATCCTAGTTTTGAGCCTAGCTCAAAAACGCTTGTTTTTATGGCCGTCTCGCATTGAAGACTTGGAAGTAAACGCCCACTGCTGTGAGTGGATAACAGTTTTGCATGTTATAATAAGTTGCAACTCACCCGTCGATGCACGTGGGGAAGTTGTTTTGAAAACTTCCAGTGTTGTAAAATGGCAACCGGAAAGATTCGCCTATACATGTTGACCTAGAGTCCGTGTGTTGCACCATTGAGGTAACATCAAAGAAGACCTTTATCGCCAAACCCCTCCCAAGCAAAGTGAGGGGGTTGCCAGATGTCACATGAAGATACACACGCACACACACACACACACACACACACACACACACACACACACACACACACACACACACACAGATGTCGTCCTGACATTAAAACCCAGAAATGAGTGATTCTGAAATTTATATGTGATGTATTCCTTTATGTTTGAGTTTTATACTGTTGTATCAAACCTAGTCTCAGCCTCAGACGTCACGCCCACGGAACTTTGGCTAAACTTTGGCTAGCCTGTTTGCGACGGGATTTGGGAAGAGTATTATTTTCCAAGCCTGGTCGACTCTTTGCCTGCATTTAGACGGGTTCCCAGCAGATCCAATTTTACTAGTTGTGTGTCCCCTCCTATCTATTATGGAAGATCAAGTGAAGTACCTAACTGCAAAGTGGATATCAGCCGCATTTGCGGGCAAACATGAAACAACAGATGCTGACATCGCAGCTGGCTGATTCAGTATTGTGTTCGGTTCTCCAGAATTGCTTGTGGGTGTTAAAAAGTGCAGAGATATGTATGGCCCTATAAAATCCGTTTTATTCTTTCCCAAATTCCATTTTATTTTTTCCCAAATTCCGTTTTTTCCATTGTAATTTTTGCAAATTCCGTTTTTCCGTTTTAATTTTTGGGAATTCATTTTTTTTACCCTTTACTGTTATTTTAGTTGTAAAAAGAGTGTCCTTTTTATTCCGTGATCGCAGAAATTATAGGGCCCTAGATATGCTTCAAACAGATGTTTAACGTCAGCATCTGCATAGGTTTCCAACTGATTTACTCTGTGTTTTGATCAGATGTGGTAATGCAGACGCCATTGTTGTTATACGTGGACAAACAGATCAATGACGTACTGCTTGTTTTCTTCTTCTTCTTTGATTTTTCTATGCTGACTGACTTGTTGCACACTGGTATGTTGTTGTGGGGACATTTCCACACCCCGAAAAGTGACGCTGAACAAAACGAACTGTGATTGGTTGTTTGACATGTCGGTCAAACGACCTTATAGGCTGGCCTTGGCCAAAGAAAGCTGCTATGAATTCCAGACCTTCAGCCGTCAGTCTGGTTATGCGAGACTATATCAAGCATAGCTAGGATTGTTAGTTGTGTAATTGAACTCTAAGGAATAGAACTCTCGTTCTATAAAGAATCTAAGAGTATTATATATTCTTGTATGCATGCCAAATGCAAACTTCTTGGTATCAAACGAAATGTCTTGAACTTGCCTAAGCCAAATATATGTAAGACGTTACTGTAAGAAGTATTCCACTATGTTTTTCCATCTATGAATTGAGGGTCGTTGTCTTGCGTTGAGTTTTTAAAATGAATGAAATCACAGAGGTAATATAATGCACTCATATGGTTGTACATTTAAATAAAAGGTATTCATCTTAATGCATATATACACTCACCGGCCACTTTATTAGGTACCCCATGCTAGTAACGGGTTGGACCCCTTTTGCCTTCAGAACTGCCTCAATTCTTCGTGGCATAGATTCAACAAGGTGCTGGAAGCATTCCTCAGGGAGTTTGGTCCATATTGACATGATGGCATCACACAGTTGCCGCAGATTTGTCGGCTGCACATCCATGATGCGAATCTCCCGTTCCACCACATCCCAAAGATGCTCTATTGGATTGAGATCTGGTGACTGTGGAGGCCATTTGAGTACAGCGAACTCATTGTCATGTTCAAGAAACCAGTCTGAGATGATTCCAGCTTTATGACATGGCGCATTATCCTGCTGAAAGTAGCCATCAGAAGTTGGGTACATTGTGGTCATAAAGGGATGGACATGGTCAGCAACAATACTCAGGTAGGCTGTGGCGTTGCAACGATGCTCAATTGGTACCAAGGGGCCCAAAGAGTGCCAAGAAAATATTCCCCACACCATGACACCACCACCACCAGCCTGAACCGTTGATACAAGGCAGGATGGATCCATGCTTTCATGTTGTAGACGCCAAATTCTGACCCTACCATCCGAATGTCGCAGCAGAAATCGAGACTCATCAGACCAGGCAACGTTTTTCCAATCTTCTATTGTCCAATTTCGATGAGCTTGTGCAAATTGTAGCCTCAGTTTCCTGTTCTTAGCTGAAAGGAGTGGCACCCGGTGTGGTCTTCTGCTGCTGTAGCCCATCTGCCTCAAAGTTCGAACGTACTGTGCGTTCAGAGATGCTCTTCTGCCCACCTTGGTTGTAACGGGTGGTTATTTGAGTCACTGTTGCCCTTCTATCAGCTCGAACCAGTCTGGCCATTCTCCTCTGACCTCTGGCATCAACAAGGCATTTCCGCCCACAGAACTGCCGCTCACTGGATGTTTTTTCTTTTTCGGACCATTCTCTGTAAACCCTAGAGATGGTTGTGCGTGAAAATCCCAGTAGATTAGCAGTTTCTGAAATACTCAGACCAGCCCTTCTGGCACCAACAATCATGCCACGTTCAAAGTCACTCAAATCACCTTTCTTCCCCATACTGATGCTCGGTTTGAACTGCAGGAGATTGTCTTGACCATGTCTACATACCTAAATGCACTGAGTTGCCGCCATGTGATTGGCTGCTTAGAAATTAAGTGTTAACGAGCAGTTGGACAGGTGTACCTAATAAAGTGGCCGGTGAGTGTATATATATATATATATATATACATGCATTAAAATAACAATTTTGTGGTTATTTAAAATAATGGTAAAACTTTACAATAAGGTTACATTTGTTAAAATTAATGAATGTATAACCTAACTTGAACTAATCATGGGCAATACATTTATTACTCAAGGACTATTTATTAATCTGTGTTAAAGCCACACTATGCAGCTCTGATGTTTTTGTGAAACAACAACCCCTCAGAGCCGCTGTGGTGTACTTGCACTGTTGTAAATAACCGTTACTGCCCTGTTACTGCAGTCTACTGAACTACTGATGATGGTAAAAGGTTAATAATAACTATGTCAAGTGTTAAACTACTTGACAGTTAAATAATTGACTAAGTTGCTTATCACGTTTGCTGGCTTGTAACGTTTTTACATGATTTCTGCTAAATCACAAGTAAATAGCCTATAGTGTAGGACTAATGTATAATTTCTTTTGTGTTTTTTTGATTGTAATGTAAAAATTACAAAATGTCAGATGACATCAATACATTTAAATTTACATTGCATAATTTCATAACATTGGCTGTTATGATTTCATTAGACATGATTATTACAATTTATCATAATAGTTAGCAAATTGTGCTCAATTACACTATTTACAACCTCTAGGTTTATATATGTCCTAATAATGATGTGAGATATTGACTGTCTTCAAAATAATCGCAGGAATCAACATTAACAGCTGTCAAGAATGAATTGACTCATAATCAACACAATTTGAAGTAAAGTTACAGTCGGGAAGTGCACTGTTAGTCAGCTAAAGTTTGTACAAGCACAGTACGCATGCCATAAGAAATTCGAACCAGACACAGGACTAACATTACGTGATGAATACACATCACAACACCTGAGTTCAGCTGGCAAATTAGCTTTTGTGCCAAGCTAGGCAATAAAACATAAAGAAAAAACAAAAACTTAAGAGAAACGACTGTTTGTTAGGAAGTCTGCTTACAGCTCTGGTAATCAAAATCTAGCTAGACATGTGGGAATTATTCCCACACAAAGCATTTTGTGATTCTCACGAGATTTGCAGGGCCGCTCTTAAACTTGCATTGCTGGTTTTTCCGCGGCGTCCCCAAACTTTACCACCAGGATGATTCGACCTAGTATGACTTTGTTAATTAATGAAACGACTTTAAAGCTGTTATATTAAGGTACAAATCTTGCATAGTGTGCCTTTAAGGTTAGTTAATAAATAATATAACTGTTCGTTGTTTGTTCATGTTAGTTCACAGTGCATTAACTAATTTGGTTTGGTGTTTTCCTTCATTCTCTTTAAATACTACTGATTATACATTTAAAACTAGATACTAGTAGACTCAGTAGTAAACTAGATTTGTGCTACATTAACACCTCATGCACACCGGGACCATTATCACACATGCTTACTGCCAACGTTTTCGAGACATTTTTCAGCGCGTCTTTGTGTTCATACCCAATCGATTTGCCCTGGCGATGAGTCTTTTCCCGTCTCAGCTTAGCCCTGTAACGTGGAAGTAGGTGGACAACATTATGGTCCCATTTCCCTAAGGCAGGCCTGCAGATGGATTTATAGGCGTCTAGTATATTGCCATAGCACTTATCTAAAGTACGTTCCAGGCGGGTGGGACAGTCTATGTATTGATGTACGGAGGGTAAATGATCAGACAGATTACAGGAATTAAAGTCCCCAAGTAACAGGACCGATTGACTGACTGCATGGGACAGGGCGATGTTATAGCTCTCTGCTATCCTGGCTGCAGCTCCCACAAAATCCGCCCAGGTACATAGGCCAATATAATAGTGATCTGTCCAAACTCCCTCAGTAGATAGAGGGAGTGAGACAACCCAGGATTTCATAGTCATGTGTACACACACATTCCCGGACGGTGTACTGGGTGGCCCAGCGTGTATCCATATAGACGTACAAACCATGCCCAATAGATTTCCGAGACAAATTAACATCTCTATCAGCCCGAATAATTGTATAACCTGGCAAATTGGGATCTAGCGTCTCCTCTTTCAACCAGCTTTCCGTAAAACAAAAATAATCCATCTTGTTGCTCAAAGAGCGGACATTAGAGAAAGTTATTACCGGTAGTGGATGTCTGCTGCCGTGCCTCCTCAATCTTTCTCTCACTCCTCCTCTCGATCCATTAGTGCTGGGCGGTTTGACAGAAAATTTATATCACGTTTTTTTTTCAAAATCATAACAGGTTTTTCGGTTTATGACGTTTTTTTTTCATGCATAGTCAGGTGTTCAATGCATTTTCTACTGGTTAAGAGAGGAATTACTGCAATAAATTGACTTAGGATGGTCTATTTTACTGTCATTGGTGAATATTGTAGAAATAATTCCACACTAGTAATACAGGTTTGCATGGCCTCAGAAAATTATGCTGTTGTTTACAAATAAGAGCCATTCATGATTCTAATGAAGTGAGGGAATCAAAATGACAAAAGACAACTGCAGTCAAAATACAGAACTTTTATTTTAAACAACAGAATTAGAACAACTTGGAAATACTTTTGCTAGTTCAAGTACAAATCCAGGAACATTACGTGCATTCAAGTAAATATAAAAGGAAATCTTGTCTTGCATTGCTTTTGAGGTCTATTAAAACAATTAAAACAAAATTATGCAACTTGCATTAGTTATTCCTTCAAAAGTATTGCTTCGAAACCAGAACAAACATAAAATAAATATAAAGTGCTAACTTACTTGGCACACAGGATTATCCTGTATAATGGAAACAATATTTGGCTTCGACTTTTCTTTAGCTTTCCCCGTGTTACATGCTGATGTGGAGGGCGCTAAATCTACGGCTGACTTTAATTTAATACATTCTTGATATTCCAAGACATGTTTGCGGCTAAGGCGCTGGAGCAAATTGCTTGTGTTGCCGCCTTTGGCGCGAATATTAGCCCGACAGCACTTACATAAAATGGTTGTTTGGTCAACGTCGGATTTTTGGAAAACAAAAAACCTCCAAACAACAGACTAGGGCTGCATGTTAACGATTATTTTTGTTGTCGATTAATCTATCGATTATTTCTTCAGATTAGTCGACTAATCTAACGATTATTGTTTCGATTAATCTAATGCATATTTTTTGGATTAGCTGATTTGGATTGGGAAAATTTCCAATAAATAATAAGTACAACTTCTACCATTAGTATATCAAACTTTTATTAATTCATTTTTCTGAAAAATACATAGAAATTTACCAGTATAAAAAATAAAGTGCCATTATTAAAATCCAAGCAACACTTTCAGTGCATCATGTAACATTAATTTCACATAAATTCTGCCAAACACAGCGCAAAAAATACATTAATATGAAGGCATTAAGTTGTTTAAAGGAGCAAAGTACAACATAAACAGTGCAAAATAGAAAGAGGTCCTTTTTATGGAAAGAAATATTGCACACAGCTTTGTCTCTTCCTGAGTAATAAAACAAGCACAACAATAACATCATAAACATTTTTAATAATAAAATATATGAATGCTACCAATATATCAGCTGTATTTTGAAGAGTAGGTAGTGCATCTGTATATTATTTTAACATGAAATGATGAATGACAAAAAAGTTTTTCAGAAAGGGTAATGAAATATGCAAATATTTTAAACTTTATTTGTAACTAATGGTACTATTTCATAAAATGTCCGATGTATACAATCACAGACCTATTTAGGAAATGTGTTTATTATAGTCTGTAATTAATTACTATAGTGGGAATATGATTTACTCAATTAACTTGTTCGAAATGCACTTGTTTTTTTTTTTTTTGCAAAAAGGTTCAACATAAACTAGATTACAGCCTAAGGTACTGTTAATATGTAAATATAACGGTTACTGATTCGTTTTTAAAGATTCGGATTTCTCCCTTAATAATTCAGCACTGAACAAAAAGTCTATTTTGAGCCATGAGGAGATTCTATCTTAAATGCTTCCAATTGGCCAATGCATTTCAAGAAATCAACACATATGTCTGTGATTGGCTACATTGTTAACCGCTGCAAACACTGATATAATACAATTCCGGCCTGTAAATAGTTTTTATTTTGTTTTAGTGGTTCTTGTTGCTTTTGTGCAACAGATATGTGACAATTTACTAGTTTTGAAATGTTCAATTTATAGAATTACTATTTCGTGCAGAGTTCCAATAGGTTTTATTCTCCGCAAACAGCACACACACAAGTGCGTTGACATAGTTACCTGTCTGTGCCCGCACTCGTCGGCCATCAGATACAGTGCCTCATTCTGTTGAGTCGGGTCCGCGCGGAGTGCAGGTATTTAGTCTACATGTGCATACATAACTTTTAAAAACTAGCTATTTAAATGCACTGATTGAAAGCTTCAGTTGACAGATTTGAAGTTGAAGTTATAGATGAAAGTCCATTATTGTCGCCAAATGGGGCAATAAATTACATCTGCATTGTTAGCATTATCATTATTACCTAGCATACAAGCTGTAATAGCTGAAAAAGAAAAGTATAACCGTAACAACTCTCAAAGTGTCACTGGAATAAAGCCTACACTTGCCCCAGCTGGCTCGTCATTTGAGTTCGCAGTCTCACAGGATGTTTCTCAATGACAGGATGATGCTCGTTCATAGCAGTGGCACTGCTTACTGCTTCGCATCAGGGAACAAAGCACCTTTCTGTTCGGCTGTAGTTTAAAGTATTCCCATATTTTGGATGATCGTAGTCATGGCTTTATGTGATAATATGTGTGACTTTGTGTAATTTTCACCATGAGCTGGAACAGAAGCTGCCATGACTCGATATTTAATCGTAAATAATGAATGAATGTGACGCCGATCAACGCTTTCCATGCATGTTCGACGTATTTTCATAGTCGACTAATTCATCGACGTCGTCGACGTGCGCTGCAGCCTACAACAGACCCGACTCCTCTTTTTGGCACAAGTTCTTCTTCGGTGTCATCACTGTCATGTTGTACTAATTCTTCTCAGCATCCATCGTCCATGTAACGTTGACAGTAGCCGCTGCTGTTTGTTTACCTCGTCGGTGTCAGGTAGTGCAACGGGTAAAGGGTCCGTCTGAAACAGTGTCGCGCACTCTATGGTCGCGCAGCGTAACGGTCGTTCCAACGCTGTGTAATTAAATACACCGGTATGGCGGTTTATTCAAAATCAAAATCGTGCACGAAAATATAAACCGGTTTTCGGTTCTGAACCGAGTCTACCGCCAGCACTATGACCCATGTATCTATTTTCGTCCCTTTTGCGTTCCGATGTACTTAAGTTGCGGATACTTGACCATCAGCTCCAGACCAGAGTCCTAATTAAGTGTCTAAGTGACAACAGCTGTTCCCTGGTAGGTAAGGTCAGGATTCCGGCGTTTCCATGTAAACTCCATACTTCGGCGATTAAACCACTAAGAAGGCACACGGCAGCCAAAGCAGCATGCCAATGCTGAAATTCATTTGCCACAGCGCGGCTGAACAGTGTTTGAGGAGAGTGTGCAGCTGTCAATCACCGCACCGTGTCCGAATACTGGCATTCACAATCACAGATTATTCTTTTGGAAGTATGACCAACATAATAATTTTCATCTAAACTAGTAAGAAACATCCACTTTTGTTCTGGTTCTAACATTGCAGTAAATTGCGCTGATTAAATCTAACAATCGCTCAGGTAGGGATGCAACGATTACAGATTTTGTATGTACGATTATTGTCTGAGAAATAATCACGGTTTAACCGATTATCATAATTATTATGCATCAATTAATTTCACAACACTACTAATGTATACTATAATATTACGTTAACACTCAACACTAGATTTTATTGTGTTATTTATTGCTGCCACAACATGGTACAAAATTATAAAATGACAAACAATAATCAATATTATTGGACACAGACCACATTAGGTTTGCACCGTCACTTTAAGACATTGGATCATGTCCAATGACATACAGATTCATATTGCACTGATGCACAGTGCTTGAAGTGGGGGAAAAAGGTGCCGGTACTCTCTTGCATTGGCAAATCATGACATTTGAACTTTTACAGGAAAAAACAAAACTTGGAAATATTGCTCTTACAACTACAATTTATTGTTATTTCAAATACATTTATGTATTTTAACAACATAAATGTATTTAAACAAGTCGTGTGTGCGCGCATTTCTTTAAAAAGAAACATTCTCTTTAGAAGTTTGTCATTAATAAACTTGATTCCTGAAGTTTGTTAAGATGGAAAGTATACAACAATTGCCAGTAAATGGTAAACAACAGAAACAACCAAGAAAACAGCTCCCGATATTGTCTTTTCAGTCATACTTGGATATGTTTACAAGACAGCAAACATAAAAAGTAGGCCTACACTAGGTTTGATTTGGGCATGTAGGCTACCTGTCTGTGTAGGCTATTACAAAAGAAAAGCTTATATTCTAACTAGCTTGCTCATTTTATTTATTTATAAAACATAGTTTTACCCAAACTGAATAATAAGGACAAGTTTAAATGGCTAAATCTTGTATAAATATGTTTGAGTCTTTTTCTTTTCTGACGTAGCCTACTCCAGTTCTTGTTAAAACATAGCCTAGGATACTAGACATGCAAATTCTGTGCATTTTGGTCACTTTTTGTGTGAAATCATATTTATTTTCTCCATCAAAAGTGTGCTCTCACCTTAAATGAGCGTAGCACAATCAAAATAGACTCACTGCTGCTCACGCGACGCACCTCCTCGCGCCACGGTGTGAATGAATGCACTCATTGATTAACATGCAAGCCGAAAAAGATACGCGATACTCATGCTTGCGGTGGCTGCGAATCCCGCTAATCATCTTCCGGTTGTCGTTTTCGCAGCCGTAACGCGCAGATGTGTTCAGTAAATAAGGTGTTAACGGCCGTCACGCTTTTCTGTCAGTGGTACAGAGTACCGGCTGTATGCGAGAAGTAGCGGTACGCAAGAAAAGTGCAGGTACGCTTAAGAGTAAAATGTAGAGGTGCCGGTACTGCGTACCGGGGAGTACCGCCCCACTTTGAGCACTGCTGATGCACATCCAATACACTCACAACTGTTTGAGACATAACCGACATAGCTATAGTTTACATGAATACTGTCCAAACCGGACATTTAGACATTATGATGTGTGTATTTGTCAATTCAAAAACAGAAAGAGAGCTCAGTTCAGTCCTCGCGCACTGTACAGTATGTGTCTATGAGCATGGCTGCACGCGTCGGGTTTGAGTCTGTGCGCCCATAAGAAAACCATACCGAACAGAGCTCTTTTTTACATCGTCACTCAGATCTATAGACTATGTCTGCTCTACTCATTCTCCCAGACGTTTACATTTTTGTAACATGTATGGGAACCGGGGGTAGATCAACAGTACAAATGTGGGCATTACACACACAGGACATCAGTTCTGACTAATTGCTCCCAGATCGTCTCTATCTCAACATTTGCGTCTACTTTTTATTCGTTGACGGAAATGTCAATATATTTAAATAGTTTATTAGATTAGGCTGCTGACTGTTTTTCGTCGCTGCTTAGTCCCTCTGCCATAGTGACTGATGAGCACGGCACTTTAAGCTTGTGCACCGCTGGTGTTACTTTGTTTTTGTTTTGTGTTAGTTGCCCGTGAGAAACACTCGGTGTAGCAAAGTCTTCACGATTAATTAACCGTGACGTTTTAAATCGCGGTTAATTTTGAAATCTGGTAATCGCTGCATCCCTACACTCAGGAGTTATCATATCATGCAAAAACGTGCAAATTATACTTTGTTTTCAAATTGTTAATGTTAACAACGTAAGCAAGCATTGCATGACTACATTTAATGTCTGTGGTGAGCAGGACGGCCGAGGGATGTGAGAAGATGTTGCGTCTCGCATCTCTTACGTAGAAGCGGAAGCATAAAGGGGGAGCGCAGAGTGGATGATCGAGAGAGGAACAGGCCTGCTTTTGTTTGTATTTTATTTTGGTAAGCCAGCAGTCGTCCGCGAGGGGCTGCTGGCCGGTAGTTATGTTTTATTTGGGTAGCCAACAGTTCCGTGAGGATGGGACCCTCATTATGTTACCATGTTAGTGTGAGGCTATTTTGAGCCTTGTTAGTGGTATTAAGAAGTGATTTCTTTTTACTTATTAAATGCCCCCATATACTAGCGTTATACACTAAACAGTGTTGCCCCATATACTAGCGTTATACACTAAACAGTTTTACATTCGATTATCATGAAAACAAATCTCAGAGAACGGTCGACTGAGGTACCAATGTTTTATTAGACCAAAGGTTCATTTTGCGCCAGAGTTCTCCTTTAATAATCATTTACCCCAGCCCTGAGTCTATGCCAAGTACTTTAACTTCAGTAGCTCCAGGCACATGAACAAAAGCAGCGATATCTGTTGGTCAGACCGTTTTTAAAAGGTTAGTTCACCCAAAAATCACCCTCATGTTGTTCCAACCCCATAAGACCTTTTCTCATCTTCGGAACACAAATTAAGATATTTTTATTATATCTGAGAGTTGGATCACTCCTGCATACTAGTCCATAGGCTTCTTGAGGGATTGAAACTTGCTGGCCTCAGAAGTTCGTTAAAATAGTCCAAGTGACTACAGTGGCTAAATCTTAAGTTTATCAAATGACGAGAAAAGTTTTGTGCGCAAAAAACAACAAAAATAACGACTTTATTTCAACTATTCATTTAGTTCTCTCTCTGCCTCGAGTCAGGTTACTAGTTTAATAACGTAAGCTTCTGTTATTGTACGTCTCTATGCATCACACTACGTTAACTGACTAGAGGCTCATAGAGAAGGAAGTGAATAGTTGAAATAAAGTCGTTATTTTTGTTTACTCTTTTACTCCTGCCGTTTTGCGCGTCGGTGTGCATGCTCACATTGGTGCCCTTTGTTTAGTCACGAGGCGTTAAACATAATCGATCACCGGTATGCATGTGCCTTATGAATGAACATTTATTTAATTGTATCTTGGTTTTCCCTATTAAATTCAATTTTAAATTGTTAATTTTAGACCATATGGAAGTGAATGAAGTCAAACACCATAATTTCACAACTGAGGATGGAGATCTAACAGATAAAAATGAAGACAAACATCAGTTTCAAACACCTGAACACACCACATGGAAATACAGTCGTTTCAAAGACTGAAGAGGATGTCACAGAAAAACAAGCTGATCAATCAGGAGTCAAAGGATATTTAACCTGCTATTATTGTGGAAAGAGTTTCATAGATAAATCACAACTTACCTGCCACATGGCACTTCACACTGGAGAAAAGCCGTTCACCTGCACGGAGTGTGGAAAGAGTTTTATGTATGAATCATACCTTAAGACACACTTGACATCTCACTCTGGAGAGAGGCCTTATATATGCATTCAGTGTGGAAAGAGTTACATTCAGAAAGGACACCTTAAGGTGCACTTGAGAGTTCATACTGGTGAGAAACCTTATGCATGCTCTCAGTGTGAAAAGAGTTTCATTTCCAGAAAGGACTTAAGTCAGCACATAAGAGTTCACACTGGAGAAAAACCGTTCACATGCCCCCAGTGTGGAAAGACTTGTGGGCACAAAGCAAACCTTATGAGACATGTGTTATGTCACACTGAAGATAAGCCTTTTTCATGCACTGAGTGTGGAAAGAGTTTCATTCGGAAGGGACGCTTTAATGCGCACGTGAGAGTTCACGCAGAAGAAAAACTGTTCACATGCACTCAGTGTGGAAAGAATGCTCTCAAAGATCGCATGCATTTTCACTCTGAGAGTGAGATCATTCAGCTGTGATCTGTGTGATGAATCATTTGTTTTGGCATCAAGTTTAAAAGCACACCTTAAAACTCATCCTACTGTGTAAAGCCTTACTATTGTTTTTGTTTTACACCAGATAATTCATTCTGAAGAGAAACAGTATTCTTAAGAAAAAACGTTGTCTAATGAGGAAAGTTTTTGTTCAGATACATCCCTTACAAATAATACACTTACAAGGGATTTTTGATTTGTGAACGTGAATTTGCAGTCATTATTTTGTAAATATGTTGAATGTTGAAATAAATTCATACTCTATGTTGTATTGAAAACTGCATAATTGTATGTTATTAAATAAGCACGGGCAAAAACTATACAAGTTTAAGGGCTGGACGATATATTTAACATCAATACAAGTGATTACCTGGATTTAGACCTACCTTTATTGTATTTATAAAAAGCATTCACAAGCAAATTATCTTTATGTATTTCCAGGGTTTTCCATACATTCATTAATTTGTGGCGGCCCGCCACAATATTAACGCTGACCGCCACAGATTGATTTTCAGATTTTTGGTATTTAATATGAGTAAAATTTTATTTTGACTGCGCGCAGCTTGCTCCCTCCCACCCTCTCTCACAAACTGACAACAGAGACGCAAATAGCCCCTCCTCTTCGAGCACAATCTGAATCAAAACATGAGCATGCGTTGGATAGGCTTGCCACGGTAGTCGGTGTTACTGGTGTTCAGTCTCAACACTGGTTTCATGACATACCCACCGCGGTTGGCATGTGAAAAAAATGTAAAGCCTTAAAAATATTGAACGCAATTATTGCAGTAGTCGTTAAATCCTGCCTATTAACACACCACGGCCCACAGAAAAGACGCGCGCGGTCTCGAGTCTCTCTTTCGGGCTTGAACAAACCATAACACACAAATTATGCCAAAATGTCCATAAGAGCAGTCTAAAAGTCCCCGTGAACCGGAAGTTGCAAACGATTTTTCTCCAGTGCTGTGAGGTATTTCCAAGTGAAATGGAATATTGAACAGAGGGCAGGGTTTTACTTTAGCGCTCCTCCTCTCCATCTCTCGCTCATAGCAAACTAACGGTTTGAGGGGAGTGGTTAAGCGTTTCCCCACCCAAGCTGTGAAACCTACGTCATCAGAAAAAGAAACCATTCCAGACCGGAAGTAACTTTCAGATTTTGATTAAAGATTACCAAGGTAAAACATTTTTTTTAAAGGGGGGGTTGACTGTGATTTCACTTTTTTCATTTTAAATAGTGTGTAATGTTGCTGTTGGTGCATGAACAGTATCTACAAAGTTGCAGCGCTGAAAGTTCCAATGTAAGCAGAGATATCGTCTTTTAAAAATCAGGAAGTATAATTGCCTACAAAAACGACTCTATTGGGACTACAGCTGGGTTATGGTACGTCACTAACCTACACATTTGCATCAACCCCTCCTGCCGGAATATGCAGAAAAGGGCATGATCATATTTCAGCAGCTCCTCGTCGAGTGTGTTGTTCACGCAGCTGTCAGGTCTTCTGTGCTCGGACTTCCCACGGACGCTGTACTTAGTCAACAATGGATACAATTTATGTTTGATTATGTTCCTGAAAATGACGATCGTAATCTAGCTCTCTGTGCTGCGCATTTTACGGAAGACAGCTTCCAGAATCTCCACGAGTTCAGCACCGGATTCAATAAGAAACTGTTACTAAACATGAAGCAGATCCAACTTTAAAACCAGAGGCAGCAGTTGTTGAGACACAACCTGTAAGTAGGCTAAAGGGGGTCGCACACGGACGCGCCGCGTGCGCCACGTCTTTAAAATTCGAACACATTATTCTCTATGAGTGTATACACACCGGCGGCGCCATTCGGCGTATGTCCGCGGCGCCCAGCGACGGCTCAGGACCGCGTTCAAAACCCTGCAGTGCCACAGAGCACCATTTACATACGTTTTAAATCAAATTTAAACTATTTTTTGTCTCAAATCGTTGCTGATGGGTCCTGACTTCGACCTATGCTGCAATATACATTTCGTTTTGCATTCATTTACAGAAATCAGCTGCTTGAATGACAATTGCTGATGTTATTGGATTTTTCAGGTGAGATTCTCAATTCATTCAGTTAACGGATGCTCTAAGGTAAAGTTTTCAGACTGCAGACTCAGCAACGATTGTATTTAATTGTGCAGTACAATAATTACATAGAACAGACATTATCTTCATCTCCTGTCATTAAACATTACAATATTGCTGGCCATACACTGATGAGAAAGTGCGCGTCAGGTGTGCGATACCTTGAGTTGTCCTAGACGCGCGGCGCGTCCGGTGTGTGACCCCCTTAAGACTTAATTTTAAATGCATGTATAATTCCAGACGTAGCCTTGTGTTTTTATTATTTTTCAAATGCCAGCACTGGCTTTATAGGCTACTGGTTATGCTATTTTGTGTCAACGACAAATGCGTACAAACATTATGGACCTGAATTTTGTAGTACTAATGTTGTAAACGTATTTTTCATGTAAATTTGTTTTATGACGTTATTTTCGATTTGATCAAGAACGTAAACTTGCCAACGCTGTTTGTGTTTAACATTTGTAGCCAGTCAGTTGCTATTGTTGCCAGTCAGATGCTATTGTGTAAAACAAACGTGCATAAAGTTAAAAAAAATATAGTAAATTATCATTCAGAAACCTTTATTAAGAGCCGTGTGGTGAGTTTCTGTTTAACTCTCTTCATCGCGGCTTTCTTGGTCTGATTCTGCCTCAAACTGAACTGCAGTTCGACACCATTATTTACATCTGGACCGGAGCTCGCGTTTCCCTGTAAAGGTAATAACCTTCCGGACAACGTGAGCGACAGTTTAGCCAATCACAACACACCGGGCCAAACTAACCAATCTGAGCACACCGAGGGAGCGGTTTCATAGAATCAGGAAGTGAACCGCTCGTTCAGGGGACAGAGGAGAGCGCGGCTGACAATAATAAAAATAAGACTTAAAAAAAAGAAAAAACACGAATACATGTTATATTGTACCCCATAAACACAATCATGCGAAGAAAAAAAGCAGTCAACCCCCCCTTTAATATATATTTACTTGCATGGATTAATTGTTCACCACAAGACTAGTAATATGCGCTAACAAAGTAAATAGGTTCAATTTTGATGTCACAGGGACTTTAAACGAACAGATTTGTGAGAAAAATGGGACGCGTGTCAGATCAGGGACGCATCTCTGTCTGCAACGGTTGTCCGAATTCGCTCACTCGTTTTTACTTACTCCTTCTCATTCACTCCTTTAAGTGAACAGTATTAGTGGACTAATGTAGGGAATAGGCCTAGTTAGTAAATTAGGGTTTTGAGAGCGATTTCGGGTTCAACCCATGTTCTCAAGCAGTGAAAAATAGAGGACACTGACGACGCGTTGACAGACAGGACCGAGCAGGTAATATTTAATATGAAACTGTCTCAACTTTCAAATTTGGTCTGTCAAAGAAAATCAAACAATAAATAGGCCTACCGTTTTGTGGCTCTTTAATGTGTCGTGACAGATTGTCTGATAAAGCCAAGTTCCACCGACGTTAATCTACTCCTGACTGCTTTCTGACTGATCCTGTCAGATCGTCTGTCAATCAAACTCCAAGCGAAGGATGAATTGACGCTAATTTAAAAGTGAAAGTTAGTTACGTTTTCAAACTAGCGCGTATTCAGGGCACAATAACAAAACAGTTCTTTCCTGCAACAACGCGCAACGCGCCACTGACTTTAGACCAGGATTTTTCTGGTCAGTGGCGCAATTGTTTTCTGGAAGTGTAAAATAGCACCAGGGAATGTTTGCGCCGACACACGCCTCCTTTTGCGCTCGATCCGCCCAGGGAGCGCAAGTTCATTTCCTAGTTTACCCGACGTGCGTCTTTGGAGGAAAAAAGCCCGCTTTGCGCACGTGCAAAATAGGAATGAGACATTCGTTAGTGTGTAAAGTCATTTGCGCCGGGTGCAAGATAGGGCCCTTAGGCCCTTGTGGCATGGCCTAAGCTTTTGTCCTTTATGCACCCCCCACATCCCCAGTCCCCAAACACCACACCACCACAAATCGAATCTAATTCTGTGGGAAACAATGATTTCCCTGACTTCAAAGAACACTATCGAGTCTAGTTTAAACTGATAACCGCTGGTGTTTTTTTCAGTCATGGTTGAGGGGACATGTTCCAATATACTGTTATTGGACATACAACTTATTTCACTGTTTATGTTCACTTAAGAAGTGAGTGTTTAAGCGATTACTCACCAAGCCGGCATTTTGAGATTTTTCTGTGTTTTTAGTGTTTTTAGTGTTTAGTGCGAACCCAAAGCTCGGTGTTCACTTACTTCTCCCATGTTCCACTCTATCCAGAGCGCACACACACAAAAGACACTTAAAGGTGCAGTGTGGGATTTTTAGCGACATCTAGTGGTTTGGTTGCGAGTTTGCACAAGGTTTGCACTAAGGGCTCAGCCCACTGCTCACCCCTCCCTTTCGTTGGCTGAGACAGCAGAGAGATAGCCAGAGTAGGCCAAGAGTGTGTAACATTGTCACTGTTTCTGTACCACAGTCCATTATAAACCACATCATGGATAAAGTTTACAAAGCCATAGTCAGGTGAGGAACAAGGGTTTTAATGTATAATTTAATATAATAATAGTAATCAGCTGATTGTCTCACAAACATAACCAGCAGCACATTTCTCCCCACATCACATAGCAAACCCCTAATACAGCAATGGAGAAGAACCACATGAAACTATGCTGCTATGTATTTTTTCTAACAGGGTAGTAAATGTTTATCTGGCTAATATGAGCTGTTACTGTGGACAGTATTGAACTGGTTAAAGCTTAAAGCCTTGTTTACACTCGACGCGTCCGCATGAGTCCAAAGTGGTCCAAACCTCCGCATCCCATAGACACCATTTACTACACACAACAGGCTTTTTCTCTGATTTAGACTCTTCGCGATTGACTTAGATCCCCACATAACAAACCCATAACACAGCTGGGGAGAACTAAGTTACATGAAACAATCCCAACTGCATATTTTACACTACCCATAAGGGAAGAGTCACTACTCACAGAGTTTATGGCTAGCTTCTAGTTTTCAGCTGTTTCTCTTTCAAGGTAGAGATGAAACGCGCTCTGTTTCGCTGTTTGTTCGCATTCGACCTACGGTCAGACACATGACGTCACATTATGGCGACCTTCATAGAAGGGATTCCGCGGTTATGGAGATACAAATGTCTCATTCTCAGGTAATAAAAACATTACGGTTTATTAAGTAAGTTCTTTATACACCACTGAAAACATGTTATGGATGTCATATTGCATTTCTGGTAATAGATACTCAACTTTTTTACACATTGCACCTTTAAGGAACAGTATCAGTTTTGTGGCTTAATGCAGTTTTAATAACTCTTAAGGTTATTTTTTAGAGTATTTTCGAAGTTATTTTAAAGCTACTGCCTTTATCGAGTTTAGCAACAATAGACTCATTACGACAATCACTGATCTACATAATTTGGATGTTAGGTTTGATGAAGAACTGCATGTTGAAAGAAATGCACTAAAATATCACAGCCCTAGTTTCTTGCTGTTGGGTTGATGTCATTGCAATGTCTCTGCTCTCTGCAAAGATGTATTGCAAATTTATTGTCCTTTCCAGGCACCTTGTAGAACTGCCAGAACAGTGAATGTCAAGTAATTTTAGCTTTACATAGAAAAATTGCCTTGCGAGGTTTGCGTCATCAAATCGTTTTTTCTGAACAGCCTTTCTAGAAACCACCGATCAAACTAAAAGCTTTTATGATCAATCCGAGCACCCTTACTCTTCTATAGACTTAAAAGTATTGGAGTATCTAATCATGAAGTTCTGTGGTTTACTGCTTATTGAGGGAATGCGCGTCACATCACCGTCGGCCAGAGTGCCTGCAGTTACTCACAGTGAGTGGCAAAAAGACTGGGCGGCTGTATTTTCAGCATGAATGCCCGAAAAACAAACACAACGCATATAAAGTGGGAAAGAGCTTTGCGATTGACTGTACAACTAGATTTGACAAAAAAATCGGTTTGACAACTCATCAATTACATTTTTATCATTGCATATTCTGCATTATTGGATGTTTTTCTGGCAGCAGATCTTTTGCCACTCAATCAGGCTGAGGGGGGTTCTTCTGGCAGGAAAGTGACGTCAATGCATTCCCTCTATTTAAAGGGAAGAATGTGTTCAGGTGGGAACTGTTCAGTCAATTAATCAAGGTTGCTAAGGGAATCCCCAAGGATCTGTGCTGTGGCCATTATTATTTACTTTC
Source organism: Hybognathus amarus (assembly GCA_030378365.1). Taxonomy (NCBI): domain Eukaryota; kingdom Metazoa; phylum Chordata; class Actinopteri; order Cypriniformes; family Leuciscidae; genus Hybognathus; species Hybognathus amarus. The sequence goes on from JAQIUQ010000636.1 coordinate 185,263, forward strand.
CTACATTTTACTTCAATCTGCATTTGACAATTCAAAAAAGGTTTTACGCTGTTATTTTCACATTTTAAAAATTCTAAAACTTTATCAGATAACTTCATCACACTTCTCAGGGGAATTTGATTGCATCAGTGTAAGAGTACAAATATTTTACTAAATATTAGATACGAGGTTCACAGCTTGCTTTCAAAAGGAGTGATTGAGCAAATCCCTCCGAGCGAGCTGAAGAGCGGGTTTTACAACCACTATTTTGTGGTACCCAAGAATGATGGGCCACCCTGTTCAATTCTAGACCCATTAACCAAGCACTTCACAAGTGTGTGTTCAGGATGACGACTCTGAAGCGGATCCTGGCACAAATCTGTCCTGGGGACTGGTTTGCATCTGTGAATCTGAAGGATGCATACTTCCATATTCATTTAGCGACCTGCCGCACACTCTCAGGAAAAAAAGGTACAAAAGCGGTCACTTGAGCTGTACCCTTTTAAAGGGTACACATTTGTCCCTAAAGTGTGCAAATTAGTACCTTAAAGGTAAATATTGCTGTTCAAAAGTGCACATATTAGTTCCTAATGGTACATCTTAGAACCTGTTTAAAGTATACCATCTCAGTGACAGATTTTGTACCTGTATACATTCAACACAGTCTCATGAAGATGCGTATCTATACCACGAGTGTCATTTCTCGTGGCATTTATACGCCAAAAGTGTTTTTTTCGTGTATATGGTACGCACTAAAAAACCCTGGGTTAGGTTTAGGGGGAGGGGGGTGGGGAGTTCGTGCATATTATACGCCAAAAAGTGCGTATCATATGTACGCGAAAATTGCGTGCCATAAACACGCAAAAACTGTTTTTGGCGTATAAATGCCACGATAAATGACACTCGTGCCATAGATACGAACTTTCATGAGATCGGGCTGGTATACATTATACACTCACCAAAAGGATTATTAAGAACACCTGTTCAATTTCTCATTAATGCAATTATCTAATCAACCAATCACATGACAGTTGCTTTAATTCATTTAGGGGTGTGGTCCTGGTCAAGACAATCTCCTGAACTCCAAACTGAATGTCAGAATGGGAAGGAAAGGAGATTCAAGCAATTTTGAGCATGGAATGGATATTGGTGCCAGACGGGCCGGTCTTGAGTATTTCACAATCTGCTCAGTTACTGGGATTTTCACGCACAACCATTTCTAGGGTTTACAAAGAGGTGTGAAATAGGAAAACGTCCAGTATGCAGCAGTCCTGTGGGGAAAACATGCCATGTTGATGCTAGAGGTCAGAGGAGAATAGGCCGACTGATTCAAGCTGATAGAAGAGCAACTTTGACTGAAATAACCACTCTTTACAACCGAAGGTATGCAGCAAAGTATTTGTGCCACAACACACACAACCTTGAGGCGGATGGGCTACAACAGCAGAAAACCCCACCGGGTACCACTCATCTCCACTACAAATAGGAAAAAGAGGCTACAATTTGCAAGAGCTCACCAAATTTGGACTGTTGAAGACTGGAAAAAATGTTGCCTGGTCTGATGAGTCTCGATTTCTGTTGAGACATTCAGATGGTAGAGTCAGAATTTGGCGTAAACAGAATAGAGAACATGGATCCATCATGCCTTGTTACCACTGTGCAGGCTGGGGGTGGTGGTGTAATGGTGTGGGGGATGTTTTTTTTGTGTTTTTTTGCCACACTTTAGGCCCCTACGTGCCAATTGGGCATCGTTTAAATGCCCCGGCCAGTCTCGAGCATTGTTTCTGACCATGTACATCCCTTTATGGCCACCATGTACCCATCCTCTGATGGCTACTTCCAGCAGGATAATGCACCATGTCACAAAGCTTGAATCATTTCAAATTGGTTTCTTGAATATAACAATGAGTTCACTGTACTAAAATGGCCCCCACAGTCTCCAAATCTCAAACCCAATAGAGCATCTTTGGAATGTGGTGGAACAGGAGCTTTGTGCCCTGGATGTGCATCCCACAAATATAAATCAACTGCAAACTGCTTTGTTTTTTTACACACCAAAAGTGTTCTCGTCGCTTGATAAACTAAAGATTGAGCCACTGTAATCACTTAACGAGTCTCTTAAATTTTCTGTGGCCGGCAAGTTTCACACCCTTAGAAGCCTATGGAGGAGTGATCCAGATCTCAGATTTAATCAAAAATATCTAAAAGGTCATATTGCAGTTTAGAGGACCCAACAAGTAGATGCATAGAAAAATAATGTAGGAACTAGATTTTAGAAGCTCCCACAGCAGTTCATGAGAGTTTAAATGCTGGGAAATATATCCCCACAGGAGAAGAAGAAGCAAGCAGGAGGAATTACTCCAGGAGAAACTTACAGACATACTATTGTAAAAATGGAGATTAAGGAAGAACCCTGCAGAATAAAAGATGAAGATACAGAGGAACAAATAGGTTGGTGTTTTCCTTCATTCTCTTAAACTGACTGATGAGGAACATTAAAGGTGCTCTAAGTGATGTCGGGTGATGTGACTTCTTGTTGATGTTTAAAGTATTTTCAAACAAAGCGGAGGCTAGATTCACCCTCCCTCCTCATCTGCGCACTGACCCCCCCCAAACCCCACCCCCAGGGCCTTCTTGTCAGTAATTGGCTGGAACAGTTTGTTATGTTTCATGGAGTGGGTTGCCGCAGTTTGTCTTTGTTGCCATTTGTGTAGCCTGGGTTGTCTGTAGTGTTGTCAAAATATTCGGTACTTCGGTACCAAGTCGGTACTAAAAAAATTTAAACGTCACGGTACCAAGTGCCGGTGGTACCGATACCCGGTCAAACCCGGATCTGGATGCGCATGCATGCACGAAGGGCGTGAAGTTGCGTCCTCTTCATGAAAGCAGCGGCGCTGCTGATGTGGTTTCTGTGTATACTAAACAGCAAAACGACTATTTAAATATGAACCCTGCATGTTGCGCTTGTCTCTGTGAATGAACGGCGCTGACGCGCGCTTTCATTTAACGTTAACGTTACCTCACACACACACACGCACGCACAGAAGCACGAGTGACGCTCGCGCTGTTTTCAGTCTCTGCTGCCTCACGATATGATGACATGATTCATGATCCATTCATCTCCGAGAGTTACTTCATGAGCATTTTACCGTTTAAATATGAACCCTGCATGTTCTGCTTGTCTCTATGTGAATTAACGGCGCAGACGCGCAGTTTCATTTAACGTTACCTCTCTCTCTCACACACACACACAAACACTGAAGCAAGAGTGACGCTCGCGCTGTTTTCAGTCTCTGCTGCCTCACGATATGATGACATGATTCATGATTCCATCTCCGAGAGTCACTTCATAAGCATTTTACCGTTTCATTTGAGAAAAACTATCATCATATCCATAGGGTCGTATCATATCATATATCATACACACACAGAAAGTCAAAGGTCTCTACGGCAACCCGTCAAAATAAAAGTTTGGTTTAACTTAAAGAAATGGACAGAAATAATTATATTAGGCTACTGTACAATATATTTAACTACGTCTCCATTTATTAAAAATACTACTGTAGCCTAAATCCACTGAATGCTGTATTTTTCACTTGATTTTTATTATAAACAATATTTCTCAGTATCATCAATATTTTCGTTTAAACAACATGCTATAGCCTTCAAAGCTTTCATAAATGTACCATCATAAATAATAAAGTGATTGAATTTAATTTAATATATTTTTTTCAAGTAGTTAAATAAAATGTAAAAAAAAAACTAATTTTGTTGTGGTACCGAAATTGGTACCGAGAACCGTGACATTTTAATGGTATTCGGTACCGACTACTGGAATTTTGGTACCGTGACATCCCTAGTTGTCTGCATAGACCGCTTTTTTTACAGTTTATTGGACAGGCAGCTAGCGGATAGAGAGAGATGTTTGCTGTATGTGACAAAACAAATTGTTTGTGCCTAAAAAACGTGACATCGCTTAAAGCACCTTTAAGATGAAAACTCACAAAAAATTGCATCTAAATCTAGATACTTAGGAGACTCAGGAGTAAACTGGATTTGTGCTGAATTGAGATTTTGAACAATGTTTATTTTTGTTTCTCATTAATCCTTTAATTAAATTATACTTTGTTTATTTTAGACCTGATGGAAGTGAATGAAGACAAACAGCATCAGTTTCTAAAAACGCATTATTTCACAAATGAAGGTGGAAATGCAGTCGTTTCAAAGATTGAAGAGAATTTCATGCAGAAACAAGCTGGAAAATCTGGAGTCAAAGGATCTTTAACCTGTTCTGAGTGTGGAAAGAGTTTTACATATAAATCAAAGCTGAACACACACATGATGATTCACACTGGAGAAAAGCCTTATAAATGCACTCAGTGTGGAATGAGTTTCATCTCAGTGATCATCTGCGCCGTCACTCTGGATTGAGATCATTCAGCTGTGATCAGTGTGAGAAAACATTTGTTTATGAATCAGGCTTAAGAACACACATTAAAGTTCATACTGGTGCTGAAGCCTCACTTTTGTTCTGTATGTGGAAAGAGTTTTTCACATCTTGGATCTTTAAAACGGCATGAGATTATTCATACTGGTGTGAGACCTTATGTGTGCTCTGACTGTGGGAAGACCTTCACTTCGTCCAGCAACTTAAAATCACACCAGAGAGTTCACACTGGAGAGAAACCGTATCAGTGCTCTTCATGTGGGAGAGTTTTTGCTATTCATTTACTCTAAAGAAACATAAGAATAGGCATTGCCCGAAGATATCTTAGTGAGCAAAGTTCACTTCCATAACTTCCATAATTTAATCTAAAATAAGTATTGAAGTTTGATTGTTTGACAAGGGGAACTGGTTTAAATGGTTGTGAACTGCATTGTAACTGTTGCATGTGTTGTTCTTCCGACACCCGTATTGATTATCTGTTGTGTTGCACATGCGCAGTAAACACTGAGTGTTACTGTACACAAGATGAACTGAACAGTAAAGCAACAAAGTCCAACTCAGACATGACTGGGTATTTATACCTCTCGTCGTTGATTGCTGAGTGCTCTCCACTCGTGTTAATTATCTGCGGGTGCTCATCCTCGAACCTTAATAAAACATCATATTGTTACAGTTGATGCAATTGGTGTGGATGACACACAAGCCCCTTTCACACAGCGCGTTGCCATCCCGGGAAATTGCCAGAACGCCTTCTGTGTGAACACAAACACGACCCGGGATTGATACCGGGACTGATCCCGGGTTGGGGACCTGGTAACATTGCCGGAATCAGTCCCGGAACGTGCGCTGTGTGAACAAAAACCAGGACCAATGCCGTAAGGGGTGTGTCATAGTGATGACGCTTGTGCTATTGCGCGACTCTGTTGCTCTTAGAAGAAAGTTTGTGTTTGTCATCAACAAAGAAAGGACGAACAAATACCTGCAAACTGGACCAAAGCAGAGACCAGGAGCTCCTCACTATCCGCGCTGAGATCGTTCACCAGCTTTGTGGAATGGTATGCGCGTGTACATGTTTTCGACACGTCCGTTATACGTCTCATCCTGACATAATGTGTCTTCCCAGAATTTTTATTGGTTGTGTGTGAACGCACTCACAGATCCCGGCAAATCACTGGCAGTGTGAATGAACCAAAATCAAACAATCCCGGGACAAATGCCGGGTCACACTATCCGTGTATTTTCTGGAATCTCTGTGTGAAAAGGGCTACAGTGACGTACAGTATTATCAGCTATATGATGTGTTTCTACCCTGAAACATTTAATATTGAGAGAGACCCAGTGCGCACAGTGAGGGAGAGAAACAAATTTGCTAAAAAGAGATCCTTTGTGCCCTCAAAGAGAGAGGCAAAGAAAAATGCCCGATCTTAATTTATGTTGCTTTGTAGGTTAGCCTACTATTTTCATTTTGTACTGTTTTAATTGTACACCACAAATCTGCAATTTCTTTGCCAATAGAAATTTTAAATGTCACAATAATGTATTTTTCATTTTGCAATGCAAATGGAAACGCTGAACACAACTTGTTTTAAATAACGAAACTGTCCCAACTCTTTATTTAAACCTTGAAGTGTGCGATGGGATTTTAAACTGAATGAATTTTAGTGTTCTTTTCATTGATTTTTATATTGAAAGCAATACTATTTAGTCTATTTTTTTTGTAGCCAAGTCAACAAAATCAGTAATTTTTCAGATTTTTTCAATGTATGGATCCGTTTAGAAATTTTTATTTGGTTGCTATGGCCGGGTATCACTGTCAATCGTCTCGATTTCGTGAATAATTCACAAAACAATAATTTAGCAGATTGAAGAGGAGCTTCATCATCTGATCATTTTCTGGTGAAATTGGCTGATAATCTTCTTCAACAGCATCTTCGGGTTTTGTCATCTGTGCAGCGCAACAGAGGCTCTACTGGAATGTAGTATTTATGTTGTAATGTGCCATTATTAATTTAACAAAACACTTGACTTTAATAATCTGTTACCTATTTAAGCATCAAGAATGGTAAAACAAAACATTTCTGTCTTCACTTTGAGCTGCTGTGGATTTGTTTAGATTTCAATGTTCTCAACAGGTTTAGAGCTGATTCTTCAACCATGAAACCTTGAAATGACTGAGAATGACAACAAATCTAGAGTCAAATCTGTGTAATAAATTGTAAATGTTCACTTCATTTAGAAACATACTGATTTATCCAGATGAGACAGCATCTTGTTAAAAGGACAATTCAGAATTAAGGTAATACAATAATTCACCTTTGTTTGTACCTGCGCGACTCCACCGGAGCAAGGACACCTGCAAGGCACTTAAGTTATCTTCTTCACCCTTTCCTTTCCTTCCTTTATTTTATTCCGCTTAATCAATATGTACTTTCAATTTATTCCTGTTGTCTCTCGACAACGCTCTCTCACCATGCACAGAAGGCAGTGCAATACTGCTGATCTGCATCCTATTCTTTCATCTTCACATTCACCTCTCACTCTTTCTATGGGTCTGTGGAATTGTCAATCAACGGTCAATAAAGTTGCAGACTCATCTCATGAAATGACGTATGTGTGACACGCCAATTCGTATTTGCATTTTTGGCGTGCTATCAACACCCATAATCACTTTTCCGCATGTTTATGAACGCCATTGACTTAACGTTACATTACTTTATAAATATATGACCTACCCCAACCCCGTCCCTAAACCTACCTGTCACTGGGGTTAATACCATTTATGAGTCTTCCCTACCATCCTGGGAAAAAAAATATCGCTCCCCAGATGTAGATCTACATTTTGCTTCGTTTCCGCTCGGACATTTAATGGTGTGTAAATACACGCAAAAACACTCGGACATTTAACGGCGTAACATACACTTATACACGCGGATAGCTCAAAATGCATATAGATAACACGGCACTTGACTTGAAAGTGGCGTGTATATTGACGCAAAAGTCATGATGTCATGTTGCAAGCTGACTTAATTCCAGCCTTTGCATCTCATTCCACTCTTAATATCTTGGGCTTTACTGAGTCCTGGATTCATCTAGAAGACTCAGCAACCCCTGCTGCTTCGAACAACTCTTTCTCTCACAGTCTCTCACCAGTCGGGGAGGGGTGGGGGTACTGGTCTTCTCATTTCTAACAATTGGAAATACTCAACTCAACACCTCATTTGAATATCATGCTAGTACACTTACAACTCCCATTAAGTTCCATGTTGTAGTCATAAGCTTTGTAGAGGAACCGGATGTGCTGCTGTCCTTTTTCCCTAAGAATGGCATCCCACTTGTAGTCTTTGGCGATTTTAACATTCACCTTGATAGTTTACAATTTAAAATTTATTCATTTAGCCGACGCTTTTATCTACAGCGAATTACAATTGCTATATATGTCAGAGGTCGCACGCCTCTGGAGTAACTAGGGGTTAAGTGTCTTGCTCAGGGACACATTGGTGCCTCACAGTGGATTCGAACCCAGGTCTCTCACACCAAAGGCTTGGGTCTTAGAGTTCTCAACGGGCCTGAAAATTATCACCCGACCCGACCCGGCCCGTGGCTTTTAAAGCCCAGACCCGATGTAACCCGACACATCAACATGAATTATCTGCCCGAACCCGGCCCCCGACTCGGACTCGCTCTACAATCTATTGCTGTTACGCTGTCTATTAATTCTGGTGAAATCACAAAATAAAATGCACACAAACTTAGAAAGATTGACTTACTAGTCCATCAACAAGATCGTCAGGTCAGCATCACCGTTGCATCCAGTGCTGCTTTTTAGCTCGCGCCCACGAGTGAAAAGCCCGACCGAGTGGGACTCCTGTCAGGTTTCTCACGCGGTCAGATTCTCTTTTCTTTTCCTAGTCTTCTGACTTCGTGTTTTGCCAACCAGCGGGCGGGCTACGAGTTTTGAAACAAAATAGGCCTTGCCTACAAACATAATCATATGTTTATAATAGGCATCGTGGAGGAAGATCAGTGCGTCCACAGTGGATGGACTGAGGTGTGTTCTCCTCTCGACCAGCCACCTGCGATGCACTTTGCACGCAGCAGCCAGACTTTCGTTACGGTGAACAGCAGCGATGATTAATATATTTTTTTTTTACTGGGTGGAAAAGATTAAGCCCGAGGTCCGACCTGAACCCGAGTCATTTGCTTATATTTTCGACCTGAACCCGCGGGCCCGTCGGGTTTGTCGGGCCGACCCAACCCGTTGAGAACTCTAGTCTTAATCACTGCGCCATCACCACCCCACCACCTTGACAAGCCGCAAACGGCTCATCACCACAGGTACCACCAACTCCCCTACTAGTTATTTTCAGATGAAACCTGCGCTCACTTTCTCCAACCCATCTCTTCTCTGCTGTGTCGTCTTCTCTTCCCTTACTCTTGCATTTCTCATCTCTGGATGTGAATACTGCAACGGATACTTTTTGCTCCATTTTAACCTCTTATTTAGGCAATATCTGCCCTCTCTCCTAACGCCAGCACGCGCTACTCCCTCTAACCCCACAGCCCAGATATAGTACATCTGGAGTCCACACAGTCCAGATGTGGTACCATGCTGTGACCTGAGCTGCACCTCAGAGAGAGAGAGAGAGAGAGAGAAAAGACAATAGAGACGCACACACATTCACACCCCCACACACACAGGCTCAGACTAAAATGTGGGTTTACCTTATATTGATTACATGGCTACTCAAGGAAATGTGTTAAGTCACTCAATTCACACAAGTTTTTTTTCTTTGTAGCATAAATTCTACACTCAATACAAGATGCAATGAATGACAATAATTGTGCATCACCACTTAACAGACAAATTCCATAATAATTGAATTTATACGTTGAGCTTGATATGAAGCCAAAAGTGTAAATTCGTTAATCATTGAATTGTTTCTAAATGATTTGCACCTGGATAATCTCGAGTGATTGTAAGTGTGATGATCATCTGCTAAATGAGCAGCAACGACCACAATTCACTCCTTCAGTCAGTGAAGCTTCCACAGTCGTTCATGAGATTTTAAATACTGGGAAATATCCCCTCTTCCCACAGGAGAAGAAGCAAGCAGGAGGAATTACTCCGGGAGAAACTACGGACATACTATTGAAAATATGGAGATTAACGAAGAACCCTGCAGAATAAAAGATGAAGATACAGAGGAACAAATAGGTTGGTGTTTTCCATTCTTTTTAATGACTGATGAGGAACACTAAGATGAAAACACATATAAAACATATGACAAAAACATCTAAAACTAGATACTAGTAGACTCAGTAGTAAACTGGATTTGTGCTGAGTTGATATTTTGAACAATGTTTATATTTTTTCTCATGTATCCTTTAATTGAATGATGGGAATTTCATTTATTTATTTTAGACCTGATGAAAGTGAATGAAGACAAAAAGCATGAGTTTCAAAAACTGCATTATTTCACAAATGAAGATGTCTCTTTTCTGCGTTGTGTTTTGGTTGGTATAAGAATAACAGGACAGCATTCAGCAGTTTCACTGATCTTTTATTCCTGATATAAAACAAATATAATCAGCCTCTTAGTGTGAGTCACCCTCGTTTACTCTATACAACAAATGTGATGTACAGTTATCACGTGTGCTCTCATTTCCACATTTGAGCCCAGATACAAAAATATAATTTAAACGGGATAAAATGACAAAAATAACCACACAGATAGGTAAAATAATATACTGTATATACATAGATTAGAGTGAAAATATAGACATAATAGCAACAATTCTAATTAAGATTAGGAAAGATTATCAAGAGCCCAAAATAACCTCACCTCTCAACTGCATCACCAATGCAAAGAGGAAGAGGAGGAGACAGAAAAGGAAAATATATTGACTCATGATGTCATCACCACAATTAAAGGGGAAAGAGACTCACGCTTCAATTAGGCAGTCATATCTGGTGTATGTAAACAAAGAATTTTGTGTGAATTCTTAAAACATGTATTTAACATTAAACTTTATGTACTTGTTACAGATGGAAATGCAGTAATTTCAAAGACTGAAGAGAATTTCACACAGAAACAAGATGGAAAATCTGGAGTCAAAGGATCTTTAACCTGTTCTGAGTGTGGAAAGAGTTACATATATAAATCATAGCTGAACAAACACATGATGATTCACACTGGAGAAAAGCCTTATACATGCACTCAGTGTGGAAAGAGTTACAGACATATAGGACACCTAAATGTACACATGATGATTCACACTGGAGAAAAACCGTTCACATGCTCTCAGTGTGGAAAGAGTTTCAGTTACAAAAAAGCTCTCACAGAGCATCTGCGCCGTCACTCTGGAGTGAGATCATTCAGCTGTGGTCAGTGTGATAAAACATTTGTCATTGAATCAGGCTTACAAAGTCACCTTAATGTTCATTCTACTGTGAAGCCTCACTTTTGTTCTGTATGTGGAAAGAGTTTTTCACGACTACAGACTTTAAAAATGCATGAGCGTATTCATACTGGTGTAAGACCTTATGTGTGCTTTGACTGTGGAAAGACCTTCAATTTATCCAGCAACTTAATAAAACACCAGAGAGTTCACACTGGAGAGAAACCGTACAAGTGTTCACACTGTGGAAAGAGTTTCTCTCATTCAGGAAGCCTGAAAGTTCATGAGAGAATTCATACTGGAGAGAAACCACACCAGTGCTCTTCATGTGAGAAGAGTTTCACCCAATCATCTGCTCTACTGAAACATAAGAAAAATCATTGCCCAAAGGAATAAGTGAGTAAAGTTCATTTCCATAACTTGTAAATAAGCAAAAGATGGAATTACATTTAATACAGTAATTAAATCTAAAATTAGTGTTGCATGACCCACCATAAGACCAAAGCACGACTCAGGTTCATTGAATAGAAAATATCATCAAGATTTATTTAATGTTTGTACAAAAGTATATTTTTCACACATACATGAGGACGCTTTCATCACCAACTACCTAAACAGAAAGGAGCCCTTTAAACCACAAAGCAAAACCAAAAAAACACAGCAAAACCAAAAAAAAACACAACCACAATTGGAAAACAACTCATAAGTTAAATTCATTAAACAAATCCTTGTGAATAACTGTTAAACCAAAATACATGCAAAGGTAGCTCCTCTGTTCAACCACTGAGGCTGTAGCGTCCTCATGCTGCCATGAATAAACAGTGGGAGAACAAACAATATAAAACAAACAAACAAAAAGGAAAAGCAAAAAAAACTAGTTCGCCCCAAAGGCCTTTCCCATTTCTTTTTGGCCCGATTACCAGCTCAAGCGCCCAGGCGGACTAGACAATATAACTGTTACCCAAAAATAAAAAAAACCTAACAAACCAAAAAAAATCAAATACAACAAGAGCCACAAATGGGCTCCGTAGAGCTGAAAATACAAGCATTAAAACACATTTACTATTCATATTAAAACAATCACCCCATATTAAAACAATTTACTAATTTGAATCAGCTCATACCTGTCTCAAAAGATCCAAACACATCCACATGCGAACCTGCACCTCATTGCAAATGAACGGGAGTGTCGCTCGATTTCCACCGGCCAGAAACAAACGCACCTACTGTTCTCGTTTCTACCACCGCTCTTTATACCAGGCTAACCACTCTTGATTCCAAACATTACTTCCTTGATGTCACCCGCTACATTCCACCCCCTCAAAATGCATCGACGACCTCGACGATGTAAACAAACTACAATTCAAGCTTCCGCATAATCATCTTCCACTACCGATCTTGGCAAGTTATGGGGATTAGAATGTTGACCAGCTGTCCTTCTAGAGGATCTCCGAGGACCTCCCTCTATTAACTGAGGGCCCCTTTCAATTTCAATCACATGGTCTAGATCCTCCACTGCTGACAACCCAAAATGTTCAGAGGGAGAGCCCAAATGTTCAGTAGAAGAGCCAACGTCTTCAGACGACTCAAATTGCACCATTCCCAGAGGATAAAATTCTACCTCATCATCGTCGGTCTGCAACTTCCCCTCGTTTCTGCATACCAGGCCCAGGAATCTCATCAACTCCCAATGTGGCCATTGGCACACATCTAAGCTCAGTTCTATGTACCTGTCGTATTGGACCATTCTCGATCTACTGGAATAATCGAGTAAGGAGCCCCCCGTTCTTTAGGCTGTCGCACTACCCTATACAAAGTAGAGTCCCACATGTCCTGAATCTTGTTGCGACCCTTCACTGCATGGTTACGTGTATAAACAAAAGCACCTTCTATAATACCCGTATCTGTAACTTGGGACTCATAACCTTGATCTCTTAGCTGCCTCCTAGACTCCAGCCGTTGTCTCACATGATCATAGGCCCCTTCCAATAACTCCTGGTGCTCCTTCACCCATTCCTCCACTGAACTTTCTCCTACCTCTTCTGCCTCAGCCCCTAAAAAAAATCAAATACAACAAGAGCAACAAATGGGCTCCGTAGAGCTGAAAATACAAGCATTAAAACACATTTATTATTCATATTAAAACAATCACCCCATATTAAAACAATTTACTAATTTGAATCAGCTCATACCTGTCTCAAAAGATCCAAACACATCCACATGCGAACCTGCACCTCATCGCAAATGAACGTGAGTGTCGCTCGATTTCCACCGGCCAGAAACAAACACACCTACTGTTCTCGTTCCTACCACCGCTCTTTATACCAGGCTAACCACACCCCCTTGATTCCAAACATTACTTCCTTGATGTCACCCGCTGACATTCGTATTGAAGTTTGAATGTTTGAAAAGGGGAACTGGTTTAAATGGTTACGATTGTTTGTTTGTTTGTTTGCATGTATGAAGGGGTAGGGGGTGGGTTGTTTCTATTTGTATCCTGCTACAAATGTAAAGTAGCTTATGGCTAATTCTGCTACAATGCATAAAATGGCAACATTTATGCTAGAAATTGTACATGGTCCCTAATAAAAAAAAGGAAAAGAAAAAAAGAATTGCATTGTAAGTGTTGAATGTGTTGTTCTCCCGACACCCGTATTGATCCTCTGTTGTGTTGCACATGCGCAGTAAACACTGAAAAGCAACAATGCGAAATACTCGTGTCAGTGTCATCGCTCAAGCAGTGCATGGTCATCTCATACAGATGGAACAAGAATAATAGTTCAGAAAACTTTTATTATTTTCATTGAACATAAAGTCAAAATTCCAAGAATGACATAATTCTACTCTTACTCCAGTTTTGTTATGGTTAATCTCCATTGTAAAAATCATTAGTTATTCATTTAGTTCATTTATCTATACAGCTGCTCTGGAGAAAACAGTGATGTCATCGTCCAGCTAAGTTCATCTCTCTTTAACTTCACTTATCTTTTTAACTTCACTTATGTGTGAGTCCCTCAGTTGAACAAATAGGTTGGTGTTCATTCTCTTTAATGACTGATGAGGAACATTAAAATGAAAGCTGTTAATAATTGGCCTATGCTATCTATTTATCAACTGAATAATTTTAAAGAAATGTATTTTAAAATGCAGTTGTCAGGACCTTACTTGTCCTGTGGCCAATTTTCCGGTATTCCTCTGGGACTAGCATTGAATCTCTCGAGTCGTGGTGAGTACTGGAACGTATGTCTACTAGCCAGTGGCGGTTCTAGACCATTTCAACTAGGAAATGGCATTTCAACTAGGAAATGGTCTAGTTGTAAAAGCTGGGGCCAGTTGTACTGTTAGAGGGGCCAGTTATATTTAGACCTTATTGTTGTATCACTGCACTGCAGGCATAAACAAGCAAAATACCATGTTTAGAATCATCCAACAATGTATTTGCATTTCCATTACATTTTTACATTTGCATTACATATTCAGCATCAGTCACAATAACTGTATTCTACGATTTTTGTGGGGTTTATTTTATTTTTTTTTTCAAAAAGATCAGCAAATTATCCTCTAAACTGGCCTTTTTTAGGGGGCTTTCTTCTCAGAGTGAATGAGAGGATGCATAATTGCTTTTTCCTGACCTCTTTGAAAGACAGGTGCATCAATGGCCAGGATATAATTATAAAATATGACATGATTTTAAAAGTGACCTATAAAATCGGCTATGCAATACAGTTTAATTTATTTAGTGCTAATAAAATTATTAAGCTTATTTGGAGAGAGAGATGTTTATAATGTGACAATATGTCAGTCATTGTGTGATCAAGGAAAATATGACTAGGCCTAAACCATAGACTGTTAAAAAATATGAACGTAGTGTCCATGACGTCACCCATTGGTTTCTGAAGAGCGTTTTTGAAGCCTAAAGTGGGCGGGGCCGGCCGTCGCCATCTTGGCAGTGCGTCACCTCTCGTCACTACCGGATAAATTAAAATGGGCAAAGAGGCGGGTCATGGGTGGAGCTGAGGTACTAATGCTATGCTACTGCCCGAATTGAAAAAGTAAAGCCAATGGTTAAAGTTCATGTTTTTGCCCTTCGAAATATTATAATAGTTAAGACGTAACTAAAAGTGAGACTATTTACTTTACTTTTTTATCAACTTTATTAATCTCACATGGGGCAATTAGTTAAGAGCATGTATACAAGTACATAACACAGATCACACACATTTCTCACAACATACAAGCAGTCAACTATGTGCATCGTGATGCATTATTATTCTGCTAGTTAAAAATGTATTAGTTACTTACAATATTGCTCTAAGCTTGTGCATGTGACAGTGATTCAAGGCAAACACACATGTCAGTCGGCATCTCACGTCAAGTTCGTAAAGAGCTTTAATTCAGTCCATTTTACAATCTGATTTTGGCCGCCTCTCAGTTTCTCAGATGGGTCAAACCAAAGATATTACCTCAGAACTTCAAATAAATGCACTAGAAATACGCGCTCATTCAAGGGTGTGCCTCTATTGCATGGACGGCGAGAACGCGCTGAAATCATCAGACATCCATTAGCGCACGTGAGGGAAACAGCTGGAAACACAGCGCTGACTGTTCTCTCCATAATCAACACGACGGAATCCGACGGCATGCACGGGCGAAGGCATAATACATGTATTAAATTGTATGATATAATCCCGGAAAAAGCACAAACACAGCTGAGGGTGACGACGCTAATAGACCGCAGACAAACGACTAGCAGTGAAAGCAGCGGCACCTGTCACTCAAGTGGCCATGCCCTTAATTATGCAGAACTTTAAGGCTTAAATATAATTTAAACAGATGAGTTGTAACCCCCCCCCCCTTTTTCTGCTGTAAAGTTGGGCATTTTAACATGGGGGAGATATAGATTTGACTCGCTTCTGTAGCCTGCCTCAAGCGGCCACTCGAGAATTGCAGTTTAATTCACTTCCGTGTTGGCTTCAAGAGAGAGACAGGGAGGTTGTCGCTTGGCCTAAACTACTTGTTCTGAGCAGGTGTTGTTAGTGAACAGGCTGTTAAACGTACTCGGTTACTGGAGAAAACGGCCCTTTGGTGATGGTCCAATGGGGGTGCTTCGGGTATAAAAAAGTATAAAATAGTGTGAAAAGTACAGTTGCGGTGAAAAGCATTTCTGAAGAATCATTTGTGAAGATCATGTGACACTGAAGAACAGTAGGGGAGCGCGGGGCACAACGTAACGCGGGGTTAAATGTAACACGGACCGTTTACAAAGTTCGTCAGGATCAAGCAGGTTGTCTTTCCGCTATTTTTCTCTTGCTGCCACAGGACGGTCTATCGCGAATTTGCGGAAAGTTTTGATTATATTTCGTGAAGATACTGGACAAAGAGTGTTTTGACACCATGAAAGTAATTTTTTTCATCATCGATTTTTTTTTTGGTTTCTGAGTTGGGTGTATACATTTCCAAATCTAACTTTATATCGCCTTAATCACTGTCTCGTTGGCTCAAACATAGCACCGTTTTGAAACATGTCAGCAATTCCTAGCGACTGTTAGCTAGGCGTAAAATATGTAATACACAGTGGGGTTAGTTGTAGCACAGTGTAACAAACAAGCCGCCAAGTGTACAATGAGAATCAAATGAAAACGGAGCCACACAACTTTTCAGGTTTGAGTATTTATTTATACATTTAACTTTGTTAGACTTTCACAAACAATGTTGGAATTTAAAATGTTTAAAATTTTGTGTACTATGAATGATAACTTGTTTATTTATTAAAAATATGGCCTGTTATTAATGCAATAAACCCTTTACATCTTTATTTTAAGCTCATTTGTATTATTATTACTGTTATTATTATTATTAATAATAATTTTGGTACATGCAGCTGCCACACACAAATCTAATTTAATTGCAATTACAATAATTATAATTGTATTTATTATTATTTATTGCAAAACTATGCAGCCCTTTTCTATGTCTCTATCCATGATATTTATCCATAATAGAATGATGATTGGATGAGGGATGGATGTATGGATATCTGTCTATACAGATGCACAAACAATATCAAACTATACAAATAAAATAGTACTGAATTATGTGTGTTACACACAAGTGTTACAACTAACCCCTCTGTCTGTTACAATTAATAAATAAATACGAAAATGGTTGGTCCTAGAAAAAAACTTTAAGTGGTCATTTGTAGCAGAGATGTGTATGTTGCTTGTGTAAAAAAGTATTAATCTAACCTAATTATTTTTAATTGATTGAGCCAAAACCAAAAAGCGTTAGGTTGTGCCCCGCTCTCCCCTACTGACCTGGAGTAATGATGCTGAAAATTCAGCTTTGACCACAGAATTAAATTACATTTTAAAATATATTCAAATAGAAAACAGGTATTTTAAATTGTAAAAATATTTCACAATAATACACAATATTTTTATTTTTTTTATTTTATCAAATAAATGCAGCCTTGGTGAGCAGAAGAGACTTCTTTTAAAAACATAAAAAATCGTACTGATCTAAAACTTTTGACCGGTAGTGTAACACAGTTGTTTAACATTATAATAATATTTCACAATATTACTGGGGTTTTCCTGTCAAATAAATGCTAGCTTGATGAGCAGAAGAGACGTCTTTAAAAAATATGTATATATATAGTAATGTTTCCAAACTTTTGACCGGTACTGTATATTAATTTTATACAAAATAAATTATATTTAATAAGATTGATGTGGTTTGGCATTGATAAATTGTGCTTGAAAAAACATGATCAGAAATATTTCAACTCAAATTAGGCATACACTGTATTATATTGAGTATTATTGAAGATAACAGAGTATGTCAAGTCTTCGAGAAAATGTTTTTTTCCTTTCTCTTTCTCACACAAACAACACATCAAATACACCTTTTTAAATTCTTCATTGCAGGTGCACAAATCCTATTCTACAAATTAATAAACTCACAGGGTCATATTTTTGTTGAGACCAGTATAGTTTTGGCCAATCATGCACATTTCTTTGTGTATAATTTTGTGAATCATCTATACTGTTTGGCTATTCTTATGTGGTCACACTTCATTCCATTGACATCCATTAATTTACATGTGAATGTAATCATTTGTATTTTTATTTATTTATTATTATTATTATTATTTTTCATTTTATAAAACCATATAATATGTATATTGGTCACTATTTCGGTCACAACACTGCATTCGATAGTTTAATAGAAATTGGTTTCCGCCAGTAGAGGCGCTCGAATCAATGACACACATCTGAGCCTAGGAGAAGAAGAAGAGAAGTGAGCGAGGGAACATAAACATGAGAAACGGAACACAGCCGTTCATTCTGCCCTAATTCCTACCTTTTATACTGTGAGTACATTCATTGTATGATTTATTAGGAGAAATCTAAATCCAAACGACTAAACGAGTCAGTTAATTTAGTGAATCACTCAGAAATGAACCGACTAGTGTTGTCCATTACGCTCGTGAAACAAACTCTTTACTGAATGTTTTTTTACATTACAATTTGTGAAGATTGAGTTGTGTTTTCATTTTATTTAATGAACGAATGCATGTAGTTCATATTTTATGTAAGTGAATTGTTTCTAAACAGTTGTGTGATCAAAACAGTTAAAGCTGAATCGAGTGATTGTAAGTGTGATGATCATCTGCTAAATGAGCAACAACGACCACAATTCACTCCTTAAGTCAGTGAATCTCCCACAGCCGTTCATGAGAGTTTAATGCTTGGGAATATTCCCATCTTCCCACAGAATAAGAAGAAGCAAGCAGGAGGAATTACTCCAGGAGAAACTAGACATACTATTGTAAAGATGGAGATTAAGGAAGAACCCTGCAGAATAAAAGATGAAGAGACAGAGGAGCAAATAGGTTGGTGTTTTCCTTCATTCTCTTTAATGACTGATGAGGAACATTACGATGAAAACTGTCATACAACAATACATATAAAACTAGATGCGTGTGACTCTGTACTAAACTGGATTTTGCTGTTTTGGGCTTTCTGATTTTGTTTTTATTGTCTTTAATTGAGCAATTCAAATTTAATGTTGTTTTTAGACCCGATGGAAGTGAATGAAGACAAACAGCATTTCACGAATAAAGATGAAAACATAATTTCACAGACTGAAAAGAATTTCACACAGAAACAAACTGGAGTTAATGGATCTTTCATCTGCTCTGAATGTGGAAAGAGTTTCTTACGTAAAGGAAACCTAAATCAGCACATGAGAATTCACACTGGAGAAAGACCGTTCACATGCACTCAGTGTGGAAAGAGTTTCACTACAAAAAGAGTTCTGAACGATCATCTGCTCTCTCACTCTGGAGTGAGATCATTCAGCTGTGGTCAGTGTGATAAAACATTTGTTTTTGGCTCAGGCTTAAGAACACACATTAAAACTCATGCTGATGTAAAGCCTCACTTTTGTTCTTTTTGTGGAAAGAGTTTTTCACTATTGCAAAGTTTAAAAGAGCATGAGAGTATTCATACTGGTGTGAGACCTCATGTGTGCTCTGTCTGTGGAAAGACCTTTATTACATCGAGTGACTTAAAAAAACACCAGAGAATTCATACTGGAGAGAAACCGTATAAGTGTTCACACTGTGGAAAGAGTTTTGCTCTGTCAGGAAACCTGAAAACACATGAGCGAGTTCATACTGGAGAGAAACCTTATGAGTGTTCACACTGTGGAAAGAGTTTTGCTTATTTATCATCCTGTGCAGATCATGAGAGAGTTCATACTGGAGAGAAACCGTACAAGTGTTCTTCATGTGGAAAGAGTTTCACCCAACTATCTAATCTAAAGACTCATGAGAACAAGCATTAAGATGAATATCTCTAAATTATCATTTTCAACAAGCACAAATAGATGTGAATTATTCTATTGCTTTTATTCTCCCTCCTTTTGAAGCAGATTCCGTCTCATCATCAGGATAAATCAGTGTTTCTGTATAAAGTGAACATTTACAATCCCACTCTAGAAGACAGCATTTGTTGTCATTCTCAGTCATTTCAAGGTTATATATTCAAAATTTATTTCAATTTCAAAATATTTTTACTGTACCACAGCATGTCATTTCAGTGTGTATAAAAGGTTTTCAGACATGAAAACATTTTGGTCATTTGGGTCAAAATGTACTGTAAAAACATCTTAATATCATTATAGATAAATTTTCCTTGCAGTTTCTTAATTTTTAAGGCCCAGTATGATTAATTTCCAGAGATACAGTGATCTCAAAGTGGCTCTATGAGTAAACTTGTTGCCATTTTCATTGACTGTCACATTTTCTCATTACAAATAATCATAAAACTAGAAAAAACATCTATTTTTTTTTTCTGTCAACACAGTTGGACATTCATGTCTGAGTGCCATACATCATATTTTCTAAAGTTTGTGTGCCCGTTACTCTAAAAGTATACTTTTTCTTAATAAATTTCTCTTTTCTTAATTTAAAGGCCGTATTTGGTTCAATCCCATAGTGTTGGCGCAGCCATGTTCTTGAAGGATAACTGGTAAATTTGAATAAACTATACTATGGGGGAAACACACACATACCTCGCCTGTTGGACTGGAACCGGAACATTTGTATTTGGCATATTTCTATTTCCATCTGTGGAAAGCAGGTTAGATGCATGTAAGCAGTTTGAGCGCACACCTATTACAAACATTAACACCCTCACTTCATACTGTACAGTATATCATTATAATAACAGAACACAGACCTATTTTCTCTTGTGTCGTATTTACATGCCAAACATGAAACTGTAATTTCTCTAGTTTTAACTTTAGTTTAGTTATAACATCAGACACTATTTCTTCTTGTGGGTAATACTCAATTGTCATTGACATCACCCAATGAGTCCACTGATGATGACACTCATTTTGATTTGCAAATAAAAGCTCTTTTCAAAGTATTTGCATTAAATTCATTGCATTACAAGAACATTTATTTTCATACGGTTTTCTTTATTTTCCAGTTTTTTTTTTTTAAATGTACAATCCAATAAGCCCTCACAATATTTCACTTATTCTGTGGTCAATGAGTTGAACAAACGCCACCTAAAATGAGTGTCCGCAAGATTAAAAAAAATGCCAATATTTATTGACAGGAGAAGGTATATTCTGATGTTTACTGTGTGCAGAATTTTCCAAACTTATCAGAACAGTTTTTTAATCCAAACCAAGCCGATCTGAGAAGCAGTGGGTGGTAAAAATCTACCGTTATTTCACCACAGGTGTCGTTGCTTGTCTAAACTAGTGACCGCAACACTGAAGTGTGTGAGAACAGATGAATATTGTTTGATGAATTCGTTTTGCGTACCTACCTCAAAGTGATAAAATAAAACAAAATTCTGTATCAAATTTATAGACAAGACAAGTTGTTTGTTCAGGCATGGATTTGTAGGGAATTACAAACCTGCGCACATATATTCAAATACACATAACTATAGTATCAATTCTTAATGCGTATGTGAACACCATCAGCGTTAAACACATGTTCGCATTTAAAGTCTGTTAAGAGACATTCATATACATTTTTACCTTCAAGTCACTGTAAATCTGGCATCCGAGAAGAACTGGCCCCCAACTTTTTTTTTCTCCATTGGGTCACCTGATGGAGTTTTAGGACACCTTTAGGTCACTTGATGGAGTTTTTTGGTTCCTTGACACTGTTGCCTTTGGCTTGCTCAGTAGGGGATATTCTAATTAACCAATCAGTAATGCCCTTGATCAGCTCTACCAAACGTGGATGTTTTTCCACTAAGAAACGAACATTGTTATTATGTTTTGATCTGATACTGTGAAGTCGTTTTAACATTGCTTAAATTCCTGCTCCTCCATGAGAGGTAAGAGTCTGGTGCGAATCGATTCATTCTTCTAAGATATTGAAGCCAAAAAATTATCCTTGTATTCATTGTCAACGCAGTGCCGCTGCTAGCAGACCTAGAGCGGGCATCCTAGCATGCTCATTGGCTGCTCTGCGGGAATTGCACAGCCTACCCAGCGAGCCCGTCGTGACGTCACGGTCAAAGTCCTTTTAGACAAAGTCATGCCACTCGCCGCCATCTTTGCAACTCCTTCGGGCAGCTATTTCGGACTAACAAGACCAGGCTCCTATCTAAAATGAGTGGGCAGAGAGTCAGAACTGCACTTTCACTGGTCACCGGGACATAAAACTGCATGTATAGAAACCGCAGTAAAATCTGATAAAAATCGCTGAAAAGTTTGATGACTTTGCCCCAAAATAAGGTTTAAAATGCTGTTTTTCCCACAGGTTATACTTTTACTCTGCATGCGCAGGGTTCCTGTACATTCGCATTTGCGTGCGATGTACAGTTTGAAACACAGTATGTGCGCGCTCTTGCTCACTCACTCACTCACAGATTCCGGGAGATTTAAAGTAATTTGCGGACATCAGCGAGCCGCTATCAATCTGCAGAAGACACCCGGAACTTCTGGGAGACTTGGGATGTCTGATATTTACACAGACGCACGCATAAACTCACATATCAAATCTGCCACCTTTTCAAACAGTAATGTATTTTCTGCTGTTGCAAACCTCAACTGTGCGCATGCGTCTGTCGAACCAGCCGATAGGCTTAAATGTTTCCCAGCTTGACTGTTAAAAACAGACGACTGGCTTTCCAGCTTGAGGGGCAGGACGTGCATACAACCGCCATATTTGGTGTTACTGGTTTTCCCTATACATTTGTATTAAGGATTGAGGAAGTGGCATGTCTCTGTATAAATAGTCTCTGGTCACGTCCAATCGAGGGCCCTCAACGTCCTCACTGCGTCCTAGCCTGCCAAAATTGGTGTGGCTTAGCTTATATAAGCAGGACTCTGAGGCTAAATTCTCTGGTTTTCATTGACTGAAGCAGATAGCGCTGTGGCGCAGAGCACGGCAGGTCACGCAATACTTGTTCCCTCTTCTAGAGAGAACCAAGGTTACATTAGGTAACCAAGTACATTATCTTACGAGAGGTTCTCCTGATCTGCGTAAGCCCCTTGTCAAACCCCTTGTTGACGCCGTGCGTCAGCGTTCCACCCCATGAGTCCCGAAACGTTTCGGGGAATACCAGATAAGTGGGAAAGGTGCATGTACATGAGCGCGAAGAGATAAGCGTGTGTACATAAGCGTGTGTTAACAGCGCATCCTTCTGGCTCCCCTGAGGAAGCAGATGATAAGCTTGTTCGTGCAGTAAGCTGTCTCGCAGCCATCGAGTCTGTTGGGCACGGCGCTTCTTTTCCTGCGCTGTCCATCAGAGGGCTGAGAGACAGCTTCACCCTTGAATGCTTCGTAGTCGAGACCGCAGTGTCGACATCGGAAGCTCCTCACAATGCTCACATCCTCCGGAAGGGAGGGTAAGAGCAGCGTGTTCCTGGCCCAGGCAGAGAGCGCAGATAACTTGGCAGTCTTCAACGCTGAGCGGTGCTCTGCACGAGCCACAGTTGGTGCAAGGCATTAAAAAGACACTCCGGCTCTTTTAGATGCATTTTAGCTTGCAATAAAATATGTCGCCGGATAGCGAAGCGTCCTTCGGAAGGCTGAAGGTGGCAAAGATGGCCAGCTTCCTCAGTCACTGTCTAGCTGGCTTGTCACTGTTTCAATGGTGGCAAGGCTTCTAAGATCCAGCGATGCGTGCAGCTTCACTGACGAGATGAAAATCTGAGAATTCAGCCTCCGAACGATGCTTATAGACGCTGAAGCCACACCCCAGCAATCACTATCACGCCTGCGATATGTCCAAAATGCCACAGCATGGTTTTTATGTGGAGTAAAAAAGAGGAAGCATATTACACCCATTCTACGCTCACTACATTGGTTACCCGTGAGTTTTAGAGTAGATTTTATTTGTTTATAAATCTTTAAATGGCTTAGCACCAACTTATTTAAATGAACTATTGATTGAATATGAACCTGCAAGATCACCCTGCTCTTCAAATCAGAGCTCAAATGTAGGGGAGATCAGAGTGTTTTACATTCGCTGCCAAGGAATGTTTCTATAGTTTAAGACAAGCTCCATCACTCAAAACCTTTAATCCAGACTTAAAACATATCTATTTTCTAAGGCTTTCCATTAACACTGTAGCTTGTGTTTTACGTTTTTCTTGTTTTCAATGTTGTGAGTTATGCCTAATGTGTATAGTTCTTGCATATCTTTAGGTCTCTCTCTGTTATCCTGTCTTGTTTGTTGGCTGTTTCTTTAAATGAATTTATTTACTGTGTGGAAAGCACATTGGTCAACACCTGTTGTTTTAAATTGTGCTTTACAAATACATTGTCATTGTCATAATATAAACTGTAACAAATAAATAATATTTCAAAAATAATAATTTAATATTTTATTATTACATAGCCTATACTATCCCAAATCGAACACACGTGGTGTGATAAATAATATTTGTACAATATCAGCCAAAAAACGGATAACAAATCTAATCTATGAATGTTAGATAGTTTAATTGGTTCTGCCAGTAGAGGCGCTCTGAGCAACCGAAGCAATGACACACACATCCGAGTCTTAGGAGAAGAAGAGAAGTGAGCGAGGGAGGGAACATAAACATGAGAAGTGGAACAGCCGTTCATTCTGCTCTAAATCTGCTGTTATTAGACTGTGAGTACATTCATTTTATTATTTATTAGGAGAAATCTAAATCCAAAGGAAAAACTGAGTCAGTTAATTTATTGAATCATCTCAACTGAAATTAATGGACTGATGTTGATTACGCTCGTGAAACATAAACTCTTTTTTACATTACAATTTGTGAAGATTATGAGTTGTGTTTTCATTTTATGTTAATGATCAAATGCATGTAAAATATTTTAATGCATGTCATTCATATTTAATTTAAGTGAATAAATCAGTTGTTTGATCAAAACATATAGCTGTCAAATTACATACAATCTCAAATGATTGTAAGTGTGATCAAAGTCAAGTATATTTATATAGCGCTTTTCAGCAATATAGATCATCTGTTCACACAATATCAGTCAAAAGAACAATGTTCGTATCTTAGTGGAAAAACATCCAAGTTTGGTAGAGCTGATCAAGGGTATTAAGTGATTGGTTAATTAATTTGAATAGTTTCCCACAGGAGAAGAAGAGCAAACAGAAGGAATTACTCTAGGAGAAACTACGGACATACTATTGTAAAGATGGAGATTAAGGAAAAACCCTGCAGAATAAAAGATGAAGATACAGAGAAACAAATAGGTTGGTGTTTTCCTTCATTCTGGTAAAGTGCCCTTTTATGCTATTTAAAAGGATCCTAATTGTGTTTTGGAGTCTCTACTTGGGGCTGCATGATTTGGGAAAATGTCATATTGCGATTATTATTGAGGTCAATTTTGCGATGTGATTGCGATATAATAAACAAATGGTTTCATGTGTCAGTCAGCTTGCTTGGTTCTAAAGCAAAATGCACACCCAGATTAGTGATAATTCTGAAATGTGTATTTCTCAACTCAAAACTAGCAACAACAGCTAAATGATTGATAACACCTACAGTGATTCATTGATGTCTGGATAAAAATGACTTTAAAAAAGATTGATTAGGTTTCAAAAATTGTTATTTTTATAAAAGCGTTTATTTTTATAAACGCTTTTAAGTTAATAATTAAGTCATACATAATATCATACATAAATCATAATAAATGTCAGATTTACTGTGCCCTTCCTGTCTGAAAAGGTGGGCCATACAGAAATTGAATAAACTTGTCAAACAGTCTGCTGCATAAATAAATTTATAGACTAATCCTTATTAGTGCTACAAAAGTTCTTTAGTCAGAGTGGTAATTTCCTCTGTCCCCTTTGTTCTTTGATTAAGTTTACTGACTGAAAGCTTTATTGGCTGCTGTCCTTTTAAAGCTGCCGCTGTTTGACAGAACTCTTTACCTAAGACTGCTCTTTTGTTATGAAGATACTCGACAAAACGACATTTTGGCATAACTGTGTGTTATAGGAGGATCTTTGTTGACATCATTGTACGCATGCGCGAGTCGTTGGGTGGCAAGAAAACAATAGAATGACCGGCTGTAAAGACGCGACAAGCACTTTCAAGAGAGTTAGCAGGCAAAATCCACAATATATAAGCACTTTAATATCTGACGACCGGAGGAGGTTTGGAGAGAAGCTCAAAATTTGTATTGGTGACAAAATTTAAATTATTCAATTCAAAGCCCATATGTGATTTGGGATGTCAAAAGACGTCGGTCCGACTCGCCCGTGTCTTGGCCACTATAATCTACTGGGGAGACATTTATTCTTATTTAGGACCCTTCACTCATGAAATATTAAAGGCTTTCAAAAGCCTGGAGGGCTATGATTATTTTGTTTCTCGAAAAGTTGGGCCGATCTTTTCTGCCAAACAGAAAGCAGTGATAATGCTAAAAGCAACATGACATCATGATTTTTGCTTAAACATACACGCCACTTTCAAATCAAGTGGCGTGTTATCTTAATGCATACTATGCGTGTATGTCTCTGCGCTTAAATGAAGCGAAACAAAGCAAAATGTAGATCTACATCTGGGGAGTGATATTTTTTTCCTAGGATGGTGGGGGAAGACTACATAAATGCTATTAACCACAGTGACGGGTAGGTTTAGGTACGGGGTACGGGTGGGTCATATATTTATATATACAGTAATGTAACGTTAAGTCAATGGCGTTCATAGACACGCTGAAAAGCTATTATGCGTGTTGGAAATACAAATTGGCGTGTTATACATGCGCCATTTCACGAGTTCACACTTACATACAATTAAAAGGGGATGAGTATAATGCGTATTTGGCATGCTGTCCGGGGGAGGGCTCCGAGCTCGGAATTCGGCCCTGAACCCAGAGTACTCCCACCCGTATGTAAGGTGGTTTAGGATTAGAAAGGTGGAGAAGGGGTGGTGGAGGGATGCTGCTATACTGTAAGAGAAATGAGGTGAGACTGCTGAGACTATATATACACTATTTAATCATAATTGCTGAGTGCTCTCCACCTGTGTTAATTATCTGAATGTGCTTCACCTGGACTTTGTTAATGAGACATGATTTAATCATGATTGCTGAGCGCTCTCCACTTGTGATAATTATCTGAACGTGCTTCTCCCGAACTTTGTTAATAAAACATCATTTCACGAGTTCACACTTGCATACAATTAAAAGGGGATGAGTATAATGCGTATTTGGCGTGCTGTCCGGGGAGGGCTCAGAGCTCGGAATTCGGCCCCGAACCCAGAGTACTCCCCCCAAAAGCTAAAAAGCAGAGGACAGCCGCCGGACTAAAGACCCCCCAAATGAGTGCCGAGTTTGGCGGGCTGGCCTGTTAGACAAGCTGCTGGAAAAGAGGAAACGGGAAAGAGGAAGGAAAATTAAAAGAGGAAAAAATGAGTACTTGACTGGGAGATTTTCTCACACTGCGTCGCTGGACGAAAGAGAAAACATAAATGCTCTACCGGAAAGTTCTCACTGGGTCCGCTGTGGGACCAAAGCCCACTGGACAGGAAAGAAAGAGAAAATGAGTACTCAACCGGGAGATTGTCTCACACTGCGTCGCTGGACGAAAGAGAAAACATAAGTGCTCTACCGGAAGAGTTCTCACTGTGTCCGCTGTGGGACTGAAGCCTGCTGGGCAGAAGAGAAACAGGAAAAGAGAAAATGGGTACTTGGCCGGGAGATTTTCTCACATGGCGTCGCTGGACGAAAGAGAAAACATAAGTACTCAACCGGAAAAGTTCTCACTGCATCCGCTGTGGGACTAAAGGCCTGCTGGACGGGGAGAGGAAACTTTTTTATTTTTTATTTATTTATTTTTTTTTTATTTATTTATTTATTTATTTCAGGCAATGGCACAAAAAATACAAGGCAGACAAAATGTTTGTTAAATCATACAGTGCAATGAGAAAACAATAAAAAAACAAAGAAAAAAAACAAACAAAAAACAGAACATATATATATATATATATATATATATATATATATATATATATTTTTTTTTTTTTTTTTATTATTATTATTATTTTTCTATTTCTTTTTTTTTTTCTCTTACTGACAATCGAATTCTGCCTGAAACGGAGTGGGAAGAAGAAAACTTATTTAATCCCACCCCAGTTCACCACTTGGTGATTAATACATTAAGCTTCATTATTACTTCGGTCACGGATTGTTTACATACATATTTTGTATCATGGTGGCGTTACCACAGCAACAAGAATTTATTATAACAACATTACCAACAATTTAAGAAGAATAAACAATACCAACTATGGTAATGAACAATATACCAATGATGCTAATGGACAATATACCAACGATGGTAATGGACAATATACCAACAATGGTAATGGACAATATACCAACGATGGTAAGGAAACATTGAGCACCTGTTAACATTTTAAGACAGAGTACAACATCAATATTTAAAGATCCTCATCTCTGTATTTTAACCAGACCCTATGTTTATATGACAATTTAAATTGATGGATCGTTTGACATTGCTTTTGTTGCAAGTCCAGTTTGTTCCAGAGTTTCACTCCGCATACAGACACACAATAATGTTTATGGGTAGTTTGGGCTCTTGGTAACGAAAAATATCCAAAGCCTCTCAAGTTATGAGCTTGCACTGGGATTTGAAAAAACCATTGTAAGTTAGGTGGTAATAAATTGTTAAATGCTTTATACAGGACTATTGTTGTATTATATTTTACAAGATCATCAAGTTTTAACAATTTTGACTGCATAAATAGCGTATGAGTATGTTCTGAAATAACCCACCTTATGAATGATCCTCATAGGTCTTTTCTGTAATATGATCAGAGGATTTATTGTGTTCTGGTAATTATTTCCCACACTTCAGCACAATACATAAGGTATGGTAGTACCAAAGTGCAGTATAGGGTACCGAGTGCATTTTTATCAAGGTATAGTTTTGCTTTGTTTATAATTGAGAGGCTTTTGGAGATTTTTCTTTCAATGTGTCTGGCATGGGGTTTCCAAGACAATTTACTGTCGATTATTACCCCAAAAATGTATTCTCACTCACAATTTCAATTTGGGTATCACCAATACTTATTCTCTGTTCAATCATTTTGCTACGATTACTGAACATCATTATTTTAGTTTTATTTATATTCAAGGATAATTTGTTTGTGTCCATCCATTTTTTAATTATATTTAGTTCCGTTTACCGTATTTACGAGCTCCTTATAATCATCACTACTATAGAATATATTCTGTGTTGTCTGCAAATAGTATGAGTTTTCAAGTACTTTAGATATGGTAAAAATATCATTTATATACACATTAAAGGGCGGGTTTACTGCTCTTTTTCTTTGCATGATTGTGTTTATGGGGTGCAATATAACATGTATCCGTGGTTTTACTTTTTTTAAAAGTCTTATTTTTCATAAATTTCACCTTTATTGTCAGCCGCGCTCTCCTCTGTCCCCTGCACGAGCGGATGACTTCCTGAGTCTATGAAAACACTCCCTCAGAATGACGTTGTGAGCTCAGATTGGTTCGTTTGGGCCGGTGTGTTGTGATTGGCTAAACTGTCGCTCACGTTGTCCGGAAGATTACGCCCATTACCTTTACGGGCGAAACGGGCGGGCATGCCAAATGTGGATAACATAGACGGTGGATACACGTAAATAATGATGTGGAGACTGCAGTATCAGTGAGGCAGAATCAGACAGAGAAAGCCGCAATGAAATGAAGTCAAGCAGAACCTCACCACACACGGCTCATAATAAAGGTTTCTGAATGATAATTTGCTTCATTTTTTAACTTAATACACGTTTGTTTTACACAATAGTATCTGACTGGCAACGATAGCAACTGACTCGCTAACTAATGTTATACTCAAACAGCGTTTGCAGGTTTACGTTCTTGATCAAATCGAAAATAAAGTCATAAAGCATATATATATGAAAAATACATTTACAACATTAGTACTTATACAAAATTCAGGTCCATTATGTTTGTACGCGTTTGCCGTAGACACAAAATAGCCTAACTAGTAGCAGCTAGCCCATAAAGCCTACAAAGCAAGCGCTGGCATTTGAAAAAAAAAAAAAAAAAAAAAACGCTCCGTCGGTAATTATACATGCAAATACATTTAAAATGATGAAGTCTTAGCCTACTTACAGTGTGGCCCAACAACTGCTGACTTTTAACTGCTGGTTTTAAAGCTGGATCTGCTTCATGATTCCAGAAACAGTTTCTTGTTTACGTTAATCCGGTTGAACTCGTGGAGATTCTGGAAGCTGTCTCTCGTAAATGCGCAGCACAGAGAGCTAGATTACCATCGTCACTTTCAGGAATATAATCAAACACAAATTGTATCCATTGTTGTCGAAGTATAGTGTCCGTGGGAAGCCCGAAACACAGAAGACCTGACATCTGCGTGAACACAACTCACTCGACGCATGCCCTTTCCTGCATATTCCGGAGGGAGTGGTTGATGCAAATGTGTGGGTTAGTGACGTACCATAACCCAGCTGTAGTCCAAATCCAGTCGTTTTTGTAGGCAATTATACTTCCTGGTTTATAAAAGACGATATCTCTGCTTACACTGAACTTTCAGCGCTGCAACTTTGCAGATACTGTTCATGCACCAACAGCAACATTACACACTATTTAAAATAAAAAATGTGAGACAGGAAAAGACCCCCTTTTAAATAATTTCGGCCCCAACACTGACCCCTGGGGGACACCACAAACTATGCCAAGAGTATCTGATAAATACTGACCAATTTTTACAAACTGTAACCTCCTTGTTAAATAACTTTTTAACCAATCTCCAGCCAGCCCCCTAATTCCATATTGTTCCATCTTATTTAACAAGATTGTGTGATTAATAGTATCAAAGGCTTTTCTTAGATCAGTAAAGATACCAACTGCATACTTTTTTTGCTCTAGTGCATTAGTAATTTCTTCAACAGCTTCAGTTATTGCCATCGAGGTAGTTCTTTTGGACCTAAAGCCATACTGGCCATCATTAATTACATGATATTTCTCAAGAAACCCTTCAAGTTCGAGAACTGAAAAGTTTCTCTAGAAAACTGAGGCAAGAGAGAGATTGGTCTGTAATTAGTAAAATCGTGTTTGTTATCCTGTTTGAAAATTGGAATTACTTTAGCGATTTTCATTTTACTTGGAAGCAGCCAGTCTGGAATGACAAATTACAAATGTACGTTAAGGGTTTTACAATATTCAATATAACTTTTTTAATCAATGTCATACTGATATCATGACAGTCAGTGGAGAACTTGCTTTTACATTCCCAGACAATGTTTGTCACTTCCTGCTCATTTGTAGCTGAGAGGAAGAATGAAAAAGAATTTCGTTCAACAGTTGATCTTACTGGCTCCATTGTCTGGAATATCAGCAGCCAACTTGGGGCCAACATTTACAAAAAACTTATTAAACTTATTTACTACATTACTCATGTTATATTCTTCACCATTTGCGTCAATAAAGTGATCAGGATATATCAACTTTGAGGATCCTTGTTTGATTAGGCTATTCAAAACATCCCAAGTTCCTTTTATATTGTTTTTATGTTCATATAGTTTTTTTTGTAATATAACCGTTTGCTTGTTCTTATAATATCAGTTAATTTATTTTTGTACTTCTTATATCTTTGTTCCGCTTCTTTTGTTTTTACTTTAATAAACACTTTATAGAGGTTATTTTTCTTTTTACAAGCAT
This sequence comes from Hybognathus amarus, assembly GCA_030378365.1. Lineage (NCBI taxonomy): Eukaryota > Metazoa > Chordata > Actinopteri > Cypriniformes > Leuciscidae > Hybognathus > Hybognathus amarus. Next base: position 216,819 of record JAQIUQ010000636.1, read on the forward strand.
TAATTATTCCTTTCGTAATCCAGGGACTTTTTTTGTGTTTTTCCTTTATAGTATATTCTTTCATAGGGCAATGTTTATTGTAACAGGGAAATAAAAATATAAAAAAATTTACAGTAAGCAGAAGCACTGTCCACATTTGATTCTCTATAAACTGAGTTCAATCCTGGAGTGCTAAACTATTGTTTAAAGCACAGATCATGTCCTCAGTGATTTTTCGTGTAGAGATTTTTGCCATAGTATCTTTAGTTTTCTTGAGATTACAGTCATACATTCTACTGTTATGCATTGCCGAATAAGCCATCCACAGCTATGGTCATATCAGTTGAAACACTAAATTGAACTGATTTGTGGATGTACAAAGCAACCCCCCCCTCCTATTTTGTTTATTCTGTTAGTATATCTTAATTCATAGCCATCAAGACAAAAAGCAATACCTTTATCGTCATTAAACCAGGTTTCAGTAATTGCAATAATGCTAAATGGATGAGCGAAGTGTTCCAAATAATCTTTGATAGACTCAAAGTTGGTGTACATGCTTCGACTGTTAAAATGTATTATTGACAGATTATCTTCTGGTTTTACACTGTTTTCATATTGTTCTTGGGTAAGATAATTGCAGTTTTTAGCAATCGAAGAGAAAAAGTTATTGTCAGGGTCTATCTCAGTATCAAGCTCTGTTGTGGTGTGCTCTTGATACTCGCACGTCTCCAGTTCGATTTGTTGATGTTGTAGAATGTTTTGCAGCATGTCCATATCAACACTTGATGTAGTCTGTGTTCTTGGTTTGTTTAGCATTTGTTAGTGTAAGGAGTCACAAGCTACTTGATACCAGGTGCTGCATCAATGTCAATACTTATCAAGATCTTCTATCCTCTTCACCATCAAAAGTTTTGCTTCCTCTGGTGTCCCATTTAGTTTTGATGAAGATCTTACAGTTAGTTACCCAGGTTTGTTGAATCTTGCCTTGTTTTTTAAGTTGTCGTGCAATCCTTGAGATGTCAGCATTTTTCTTTGTCAAGTGTTCATTTATGAAAACATTTGTGCCTTTCAGTTTGCGTCCTTGCTTCAGAAGTGCTATTTTCTTTTTCCGATTGGTAAACCTCATGATGACCGCTGGTGGTCTCTCGTTCTTCGTGGGCAGTGGGTGACACGCCTCGATGTGCTCCAGGTCCATCTCTATCCCCCTGTTCTGGAGGTAGGAAGCAACCTGTTGTTCCATCCGACTGTATCTCCTGGTCGCTGGGCTCCCGGTGTCCGTGGCCACCGCACGCGCATAGGAGCGCGGCCTGACTCTTTATCCCGGTGATGACCACGTCATTCATGCGGGAGTATTGTTCCAGCTCGTCCACTTTCCGCTCAAGATCCACAATACGCTGGTCTTTTTCCGCGTTCTGGAGGCGTAGTTGTTTCACCTTCTCCAGTAGCCCCAGGAGCTGATCCTCGCTGCGCTCTAACCGCAGCCACATCGCCGCACAGGGAGTGGATAGAGAGCTTTATCTCCTCAAATTCCTCCGGTATCGGACCTTTTCCGCGATGGGGGCATTCTGGTGATTTATACGCCAGGCATCCAGTATCCAGTATCCAAAGGAATTTATCCCAAAAACTCGTTTGAATTTTCCCGGATAAGCGTGGCTAACATCTCGTGTCACGCAACTTTAATGAGGAAAAATGAGTACTCAACCGGGAGATTTCTCACACTGCGTCGCTGGGACGAAAGAGAAAACATAAGTGCTCTACCGGAAGAGTGCTCACTGCGTCCGCTGTGGGACTGAAGCCTGCTCGGTAAGAAGAGAAACCAGCAAAGGAGAAAATAGGTACTTGGCCAGGAGATTTCTCACACTGCGTTGCTGTTATGGTTGGATGGGCGACGAGAGGTTCTTCGTTTAAATGACCAAATCGGTCCGAAAATGATTTATGCGAGTCACAGGGCACGGCCAACTTGGATTTCATCAGAATTCTAGCTCTATGTCCTCACGTTTGTCTGACTTCGAGCTGGGACATCCGAGGAAAGGGGGCGTGTTGCTAGGCAACGTCTGTCTTTTTAGTCGGACTCCGACACGCATAAATAATAGAACGCAGCATAAGTACCTAGAACATCCACTAGGAGACCAATGCTTGCTGGATGGAAAAGAGTAGAGATAGATGCATGCTACGTCCGCTGGGGGACCAATGCTCGCTGGACAGAGCTAGAAGAAACATAGATGAAACCAGAGAAACAGAGCTCCTGCAGGAGCAGAGGAAACATCACTGCTGCTACAGTGTAGAAGATTAGCTAGAGAGAAAGGGCTCCTGCGGGAGCAGAGGACACATCACTGCTGTGGCAGTGCAGAAATTAGCCAGAGAAACAGAGCTTCTGCAGGAGCGGAGTAGACATCACTGCTGTGGCAGTGGATAAATTGGCCAGAGAAACAGAGCTCCTGTGAGAGTGGAGTAGGCATCACTGCTGTGGCAGTGTAGAAAATTAGCCAGAGAAACAGAGCTCCAGTGGGAGCAGAGTAGACATCACTGCTGTGGCAGTGTAGAAAATTAGCCAGAGAAACAGAGCTCCAGTGGGAGCAGAGTAGACATCACTGCTGTGGCAGTGGAGAAAATTAGCCAGAGAAACAGAGCTCCAGTGGAAGCAGAGGAGACATTACTGTTAGGGCAGTGTAGAAAATTAGCCAGAGAAACAGAGCTTCTGCGGGAGCAGAGTAGACATCACTGCTGTGGCAGTGGAGAAAATTAGCCAGAGAAACAGAGCTCCAGTGGGAGCAGAGTAGACATCACTGCTGTGGCAGTGGAGAAAATTAGCCAGAGAAACAGAGCTCCAGTGGGAGCAGAGGAGACATTACTGTTGGGGCAGTGTAGAAAATTAACCAGAGAAACAGAGCTTCTGCGGGAGCGGAGTAGACATCTCTGCTGTGGCAGTGGAGAAAATTAGCCAGAGAAACAGAGCTTCTGCGGAAGCAAGAGGAGACATCACTGCTGTGGCAGTGTAGAAAATTAGCCAGAGAAACAGAGCTTCTGCGGGAGCAGAAGAGACATCACTGCTGTGGCAGTGGAGAAAATTAACCAGAGAAACAGAGCTTCTGCGGGAGCAGAGGAGACATCACTGCTGTGGCAGTGTTGAAAATTAGCCAGAGAAACAGAGCTCCAGCGGGAGCAGAGGAGACATTACTGTTGGGGCAGTGTAGAAAATTAGCCAGAGAAACAGAGCTTCTGTGGGAGCAGAGTAGACATCACTGCTGTGGCAGTGTAGAAAATTAGCCAGAGAAACAGAGCTCCAGTGGGAGCAAAGAAGACATCTGCTGTGGCAGTGGAGAAAATAAACCAGAGAAACAGAGCTCCAGTGGGAGCAGAGGAGACATCACTACTGTGGCAGTGGAGAGAACGTACCTGTGCAAATTGAGCTGTGGTGTGCACCGGGCGAAGGGGAAGTAGATTGGGGCCTGGCGGGCCGATGATCATCTTCTTGAGCGTAATCAGAGACGCGAAAAAGAGGGGAGATTAAATCTTTGCAGGATCATGCGCATCTTTATTAACATTTGAAAATGGCTTAGGGAGCTTTCGCCCTGGCAGTTAAGTACATAACGGGGCACGGTTCGCATAAAAAATCGCTAATGTGAATGCCGTCATGGGACTCGGGTGTGCTCTGGGTACTCGAACCCGAGACTACCTGGAGGAGGTGGTCTGAGTTCGGTTGCTCCCAAACCGTGCCGCGGTTTGCGTGTATGTGAGCGCAGCACGGACTCGGGTGCACACTTGTTCAGGAAATAAAGTATCCTGCGCATGCATTTTAGCTTATTGTGATGTATTCAGTTAAATAAGTAGGGGATGATAGTGTTGAGGAATTACCTTGGATACGAGCGAGAGTGAGCCTGCAGTGTATTTGAGCATTGTGTGTGGAATCAGAGCAACACATTTGGAAATCCACTGTCTCCTTAAGAGTCCGTTTGTAAGCAGCAGAAGTCCATCTTATGTGACATGCACAGTAAACCTGTATTGTTCACTCAACTGCACATGAGCAGCAAATTAATAAAGATAAATAAATAAATAAAACACAATATTTACCCATGTTCTGCTTTCTATCATGCGCCGTGCACGTTTGCGATGATGTAAGATTCACTCAAAAATGCATGATAGAATCAACTTGAGTGTGAAACCAGACCCACGCTGCAGGGGGCGTCGGGAACAAACGCGCTCGGACCGCAGCAAACAAGCCCAGTGTAAAAGCCCCCTTATTTTCTCATTTTATTTATTAATTTGTCATTTCTAAGGGTCACGTTTCCTGCCGATTTGTTCGTTCTTAATCAGTAAACCAAATGGTAAAGCTGTGGGTTTGAATTAGTCTGAACTTTATTTATTTACAGGTGACTTGGTTGTGTTGACAAATGAAATCGGTTGCAGCCGCGGTTTGTGTTAAAACTCTTAGGAGTCGATTCCCCTTAATGGAATCGATTCCAACCTTTGGAATCGACTCTCAATTCCGTTCGCCTCGGAATCGATTCTTTTGGAATTGACTCTCAGTCCTGCTGTTTACATGCGAGTTTACGCCATAAGGAAGCATCGCGTTTAAGGAACGTAAATCATTTGTACAGAAACTATTTAAAACGTGTGATCCTCCGATCACTATTAGTATCCAGATAGCATAACTTGCTCGTCATTCAACAATTGAAGCGATGCGAAGTTCAATCAGGAACACAAACGTTGAGCTAAGCACTCACAGATTTGACCCGGCAGATGTGAGATGCAACCGGGACTGAATCTGCAGTGTGGCTTAACTTACAGCCTGTTGCGGCGGCCTGACGCTGGAGGAAGGTCCGTTCCTTTGCATTAAGAGGGCAGCATTGCCTTGTCCATTTCACTATGGCAGGAATTATTGAATGGTCAAATACACGGAAGTAGATTGCGGATGTTTCGAAGACCCGTTTGTTTGCCCTGACGCCCACGAGATAATACCAGGTTGCGGCAAAGATTCCTGGTTCTGAAGGACGAACAATTCTTTATCGAAACAGGAAGAGCTCGGGCATGGCCAAATGCTGCTATACTGTCAGAGAAATGAGATGAGACTGCTGAGACTATATATACACTATTTAATCATAATTGCTGAGTGCTCTCCACCTGTGTAAATTACCTGAATGTGTTTCACCTGGACTTTGTTAATGAGACATGATTTAATCATGATTGCTGAGCGCTCTCCACCTGTGATAATTATCTGAACGTGCTTCTCCCGAACTTTGTTAATAAAACATCATTTCATGAGATCAGACTGTTAAGTCAGAGGTTAGACCTGGCCAAGCAAAGTCACAGCATGATTCGCAATTTCGCATCTCCCGTGGGTGATCGCAGAACGGAGAAATAATCACTGCTCACTGCAAAGCCGGGTAAGTCTTCAGTGATCAATATTCTTATTTATTTAAAATGAAATGAAAAACTTTTTATCAAGCCCCCAACAAGCCATACAATCGACCACACAGCAATAGTGAACCATCCTCTTCTCTAAATCCTCATCCAAACGTGCAAAACAATCAAATTACAGGCATCTAGCGGTGTTTCGTGCCACACGATTCCCATGATGCAACGCGACAAACGTAAACAATGACGTCACAAAAGATCCTCCTATTGTTCATTCAAGTGTGAAAGAGAACCCTATTCTGATGCGCGGTCTGTGCATGCGCGCGGTACTGGCCCATGTCTTTCTGGGAATCACAATCAGGACATTCACAGTCAGCGGCAGCGTTTGTGCACTCTCTTTTGACTTGTTATGCATGAATGGTTTAAAAGCATTCGCAAGAGTTATCATAACACTTGCCAAAGAACTACTAAAAATAAGAGATGCTGCGTTAAGTGCGTTAACAGCCCTAATTTGTTTATTTCATATAAAATCGCAACATTTTGTGTCATATTATGCAGCACTAGTTTACATGCATCAAAAGAGAAAAAGCACCTTTATTTTCTCATATGCATTGCACATTATCACCACATTATTCTCAAACGACTCATCCAATTATTAAGTCTCTCTAAATCCCTCCTTTCTACAATCTACTCTGCTCTGATTGGTCAGATGGCCCAGTCTGTTGTGATTGGTCTACCTCTTGCAGCACGTATCAGAAAAGAAGCGGACATTGCCTTAACTGAACTTCAGCTCCAGAGACTTCCTAAAGCTCAGTGATTGTACACACTGTAAGTAATAAAAGCATTGATTTTATCATATCAATCCAAGTGCGAGTCCGATGATGAAACATTGGAAGAACTAGTTATTCCACCAAAACCTCAATCACAAGGATGACTTGAGCAGGACTTTTCTCAGTGATGTGCTACTCAGTTTGAATAACCAAGATAGCCATCTTTAAATATCTCTACACAAACATCATATTATTGAAATTAAACACACATGTAGCCTATGTTTTGTTTGTATCACTTTTAGAACACTTGATGATTCTCTTTTTAAAATTACAAAACATGTGTCTCAGTGACAATAGCCGCGTTTCCACCGCAATTACCAGGAACTATTTGTCCCAGGAACTTTTTTCACAGGAACCTTTTTTTCCCCAGACCGCTTGCTTACTGCATTTACACCGCATACTAAAGTACCGGTCCGAGGCAGGAAGATAGTGACATTAAATGGTTAAACTGCGTGCAACTGCTCTTCCTAGCCTGCGCGTTTGTTTTGAGTTTTGTATGAGATTTGATTGAGATTCAAGCTTTGCTGCTTTTGTGTGCGATTGGTTTACTAACGAGGTAATTAACAAAACGGCAGAAAAGAGAAGAGCACCCAAAGCGTATTCAGAAAGCTCGTAATGCTAGATATAAAAGTAGACGTTTTTTTATCAGCGGACATTGACCGTGAGATGGATGGGACAAACGCGCGCCATCGAGCAGAAAGAATAGCGTGGTAAGAACCAATCAGCATTGTTTAGCGCACAAGTCCCACTCCGAAAGTTCCTGAACTCCGAAAAAGTACTACCTCGCCAGCAGGGACTTTCTGGGGAGGACATTTTACCCGGAACTTCATTTAGACCCTGGTTCCTGCGGTGTAAACACACCGAGTACCACCCCAAAGTTCCTAGTTCCTGGGGAAAGTTCCTGCGGTGGAAACGCGGCTACATAAAAGAACTGGAATCAAATGTGTTTCTGATTTGTTTATATGTTTCTGTCTGCTGAATGACGGTACAGTTTGCTTTCTCACATCACTAGCTTTAAATATGTAACCGCTGCATAACGAATGCATAAAAGCGAACAAAGGGATATAAACTAATGCAAATAGATCGTAACAATCATGACATTAAACATATGGGTTGGACTTGCGTGTGTTATTGTCACTTTAACCACTCGAGGTACTAATGTTAGCGTCCTTTCAGCCTCAGCGGCAAACATACTGATGTTCTCCACTAATGCAGCATCTAGTCAACAAATTAATTACTTTTACATTACTTCATAATGATATGAAAATCCACACAGTAATGTACTATATAATACACTGTTTTAAATCCATATCTGAAGTATCCCGCTTTGTGCCGCATCATGTTTCAAAACAAAATCCTTGAGGTGTCTGTGTTTTTTTTGCCTCTTCTGATTGATGGAAAGAACTTCATTATAGTGACTATGGATGTCAACGATTAATCGACGATAGATTAATTGTCAATACATTTAATCGATAAAACGTATTCGATCATCAATTAAGCAGGATCATGCGCGCGCGTGCGTGCTGCTCAACCGCAAAACATTAAGCGAGCGCGCCGGTGTGGTGAAGTGTTGAGTCCCACTGACACCAGAATGACACACACTGGAGTTGTTTGTGACTATTTTACACCTTTGCGTGTGCATTCGCAGCCTTTTGTTTTGTGCAAATGCGAGTTGTAATAGTTTATTTTGTGTATGCCTATCTATGTCAGATTATCTCATATTGGATGCATTTGGTTGAGAATTGACGTGATCTTTAGCGCGCTCAGCTCAAACGGCAATGCATGACTAATTATGACTATTGGGACTGTCATATTACACAAGATTATAAAGAGAACAATATTGTAATAAAACATTGTGAATTATTTGGGTTTAGATGCCATGTTGCGTTGTTCCAGGAAGAGTCTCGTATCACCACCACAACGTGAGTCCTTCTGAATGGCACGTAACTTAGTTTAAGTTCACTTGTGCATTCACATCATTTTGTGCAGATATAATTTAGTAATATTATGTTTATTTTTGTATATATCTGATTATTATCAAATAGGATGCGTTTCTTTGAGTTAAATAAATGTTAACAAAGTGCTCAGTCAACGATTCATTCAGAATCTAAACTAGATTTTTGCTGAATTTGAGATTTGATTTGAACCATATTTCTCTTCATTTTTATAGTTTATATATTCATAAGGGCTAGAAACAAAATTCTTTCAAAATTCGATTCCTTAGCTCAAGACAATTCAATTGCACATAATTTTCCTTCATGAATATCTGTCCGCCATTTTGAATGCTCAGAAAACTTTTTCCTAAACTACTTTTCCGAACTCTTCCTTTGCCGTTGCTCCAATTTTCACAAAAATTTAACCAGATCATCTTCAGACCATGGCGACAAAAATTCACAAAAGTTCATGTCAATTCACCGTCATACTGTGAATACTGGTCCAGAGATATGAAAAATGGCTACTTTTACTTTACTTAAAATTTAAGGCATTGACCACTTTGAATTTCTTACCAAAACGCTGTATTTCATGAACGTATCGTTAAGAAACACGGTATGGGTCATCAGTACGATGCCCTGAAAAAGCCTGACAAGTTTTGGACCTGCACCACCAAATCTTTATAACTCTGGGGGTGGTTAACTTATTTTCACTTATTTCCTCCTTAGGTTCCTGAGTCCTTGCCAAGTCCAACGATACCAAACATGCAAGGTTTTGACTTACGGTTTGTGTTGAGTTGTGATTTAACGCTTAAAACATTGTTTGACCGATCGAGACGAAACTACTGTAGGAAGAAGTTTGGAAACATAGATCGTTGGCTATATGCTAATGCTCAAATGTAAAATTATTAATTGGAAGTGGCAAGAAAACGCAAACAAAGTCAGTTGTGGGTGATTTTGTATATATTTATTCATATAAATGTTTATTCTCCAAAACAAAATGAGATTTTCACCAAATTGACACATGTATAGGCTCACTCTGAGGACACACTGAAAAATAGTGTAACATTGTATGTTTCATTGTCAAGTCAAATGAGTCATCATTTATAAAGCGCTATTAACAATGTAGATTGTCTGATTCCAGACATCTATTTTGTAACTGCGCCACCTATTGGTCAAAAAAGTGACAAACCATTAAGCCATATTATTAGTGTTTTTTTTTTTTTTTTTTTTTCATTTTGCCTAAAACCTCCTTAAAATGTCTTTAATTGCTCATTGTTGCAGTTGGTCTGATACTCCCAGGCATGGTTGGTTGTCTTTGTGCTTGGTCCCGGTATATTAATTGTATTATTTATAAGGTGAAATATACACTCACCGGCCACTTTATTAGGTACACCTGTCCAACTGCTCGTTAACACTTAATTTCTAAGCAGCCAATCACATGGTGGCAACTCAGTGCATTTAGGCATGTAGACATGGTCAAGACAATCTCCTGCAGTTCAAACCGAGCATCAGTATGGGGAAGAAAGGTGATTTGAGTGACTTTGAACGTGGCATGATTGTTGGTGCCAGAAGGGCTGGTCTGAGTATTTCAGAAACTGCTAATCTACTGGGATTTTCACGCACAACCATCTCTAGGGTTTACAGAGAATGGTCAGAAAAGAAAAAACATCCAGTGAGCGGCAGTTCTGTGGGCGGAAATGCCTTGTTGATGCCAGAGGTCAGAGGAGAATGGCCAGACTGGTTCGAGCTGATAGAAGGGCAACAGTGACTCAAATAACCACCCGTTACAACCAAGGTGGGCAGAAGAGCATCTCTGAACGCACAGTACGTCGAAACTTTGAGGCAGATGGGCTACAGCAGCAGAAGACCACACCGGGTGCCACTCCTTTCAGCTAAGAACAGGAAACTGAGGCTACAATTTGCACAAGCTCATCGAAATTGGACAATAGAAGATTGGAAAAACGTTGCCTGGTCTGATGAGTCTCGATTTCTGCTGCGACATTCGGATGGTAGGGTCAGAATTTGGCGTCTACAACATGAAAGCATGGATCCATCCTGCCTTGTATCAACGGTTCAGGCTGGTGGTGGTGGTGTCATGGTGTGGGGAATATTTTCTTGGCACTCTTTGGGCCCCTTGGTACCAATTGAGCATTGTTGCAACGCCACAGCCTACCTGAGTATTGTTGCTGACCATGTCCATCCCTTTATGACCACAATGTACCCAACTTCTGATGGCTACTTTCAGCAGGATAATGTGCCATGTCATAAAGCTGGAATCATCTCAGACTGGTTTCTTGAACATGACAATGAGTTCGCTGTACTCAAATGGCCTCCACAGTCACCAGATCTCAATCCAATAGAGCATCTTTGGGATGTGGTGGAACGGGAGATTCGCATCATGGATGTGCAGCCGACAAATCTGTGGCAACTGTGTGATGCCATCATGTGAATATGGACCAAACTCCCTGAGGAATGCTTCCAGCACCTTGTTGAATCTATGCCATGAAGAATTGAGGCAGTTCTGAAGGCAAAAGGGTGTCCAACCCGTTACTAGCATGGGGTACCTAATAAAGTGGCCGGTGAGTGTAAATCCAAAATCAGTTCATTCTATGAATGACTCAGAAATGAATAGAGATGAACCGACTATTGTTGTTCATTACGCTTGTGTTACGTGAACATGCTACTGACTTTTGTACATTACAATTTGTGAAGATTATTAGTTATTTTAATTAATTTTTAATGCATGTAAATTATATTTGATGAAAGAGCAACATTAAACTAGAGAAGTTGAATTGTTTCTAAACAGTTGTTTGATCAAAACACTAAGCTGAATATTATTTAGAGAATATAATTTAGTGATTGGAATTTGGAAGTGTGATGATCATCTGCTAAATGCTGGGGAATATTCCCATCTTTCCACAGGAGAAGCAAGCAGGAGGAATTATTCCAGGAGAAACTATGGACATACTATTGTAAAGATGGAGATTAAGGAAGAACCCTGCAGAATAAAAGACGAAGATACGGAGGAACAAATAGGTTAGTTGAGGAACCTTACGCTGAAAACTGACATATATCAATATATCCGAAACTTCGTAGACCTACTTGCTGTTAAAAAAAACGTAACACCCGTGTGTATTTGTGTGTGTCTATGAAGACCGTAAAATGTTTCGATTACAATTGTTTTTTGCAGCGTTGAGTTTTTAAATCATCTCGTAAAGATCGTTATTACTAGAGGTGGCACGGTACATGAAAAAACATCCAAACCGTTCGGTTCGCTTGTCTCGGTTCGGAGCGTGTGTGAGTCTCACGGTTCGACACATGCACATTGTTGCCTCGTGCTCGTATGTGACCTCGGACGTGTATTTCCTTTCCGCGCGATATAACAACAGTGCACTGTATGTGTATACATATGAGGCTTGTTCAACTTGAACCGGTGCTGCACAGAGCGATCGGTGAATAACATCAAAGTGTCACAAGAGCAACGGCTCTGCATGCTTTTCAATCACTCTCGCAGTACTTTGTCATTACCAATCGCTCTGTGAAGTTGAAGCCTCGCGGGATTTACATTTAAACTGTTATCCATTGTATTTATGTTGTTGGTATCACAAAACGGAATATAATACGAAAAAGTAGGTATAGGTAAATACTAGGTAAGTAGGGCTATCTTACAGCGGTTTGCAACGATTCTCCTTTCCCTCACAATAGGCTTGCCACGGTAGTCGGTGTTACCGGTGTTACCGGTGTTCAGTCACAACACCGGTTTCATGACATGCTCACCGCGGTTGGCATGTGAAAAAAAAAAAGTTTAAAGCCTTAAAAATATTGAACGCAATTACGCAGTAGTCGTTAAATCCTGCCTAGTACACACACACACACACACGACCCACAGAAAAGACGCGCGTCGGTATCGAGTTCTCTTTCGGGCTTGAACAAACCATAACACACAAATTATGCCAAAATGTCCATAAGAGCAGTCTTAAACGAACATAGAGATTTGTGAGAAAATGGGACGCATGTCAGATCGCGTCTCTGTCAGCAACGGCTGTCCAAATTCGCTCACTCGTTTTTACTTACTCCATCTGATTTACTCCTTTAGGTGAACAGTATTAGTGGACTAATGTAGAGAATAGGCCTAGTGAATGAGGGTTTTGGGGGCGATTTCAGATTCAACCCATGTTCTCAAGCAGTGAAAAATAGAGGACACTGACAACGCGTTGACAGACAGGACCGAGCAGGTAATATTTAATATGAAACATGTCTCAACTTTCAAATTTGGTCAGTCAAAGAAAATCAAACAATAAATAGGCCTACCGTTTTGTGGCTCTTTAATGTGTCCTGACAGATTGTCTGATAAAGCCCACCGACGTTAATCTACTCCTGACTGCTTTCTGACTGATCCTGTCAGATCACATGTCTGTCAATCAAACTCCACGCGAAGGATGAATTGACACTAATTTTAAAGTGAAAGTTAGTTTCGTTTTCAAACTAGCGCATATTCAGGGCACAATAACAAAACAGTTCTTTCCCACACTACCACACCGTTATGTATTTTACGTTTGCCTTTAAATTAGCGATTTAAAAGCCCCGCCGGTGAGTCACCGGTATTACCACAACACTACCTCACAATGCATTGCATTACGTCACCTTGGGGAGAGAATTTCCAAAGCCCGCTTTGTTGAGAGCGACGAGTTGTAGACAAGAGTATTCAGATTATTGATGAATACCAAAAATACATAGATATAGAGAGATAGATATATAGATAGATAGACTACATATATAGACAGACTAGATATATAGATAGACAAGTTGTGAGAGATAGGCAGACAGCATAACATTAGCAGATATAGCTCTCTCTCTCTCTCTCTCTCTCTCTCTCTCTCACACACACACACACACACACACACACACACAAACAATACAAATACATGTATAATTCGACCCCTAATAGCTAGCGTGATGCTTTCAATTTCTAGATGACAAAGACAAACTTTACCAGTACTATGACTAAGGTTACCGGAACTTATCTGAACTAACGTCATGATCATGTACTGCCACTAGATATAAAGAAAACATTGACTTTTCACTGCTATTCAATGGCTGTAAAATAAATAAATAAATAAATAAATAAATATATATATATATATATATATATATATATATATATACATGTATATGTCGTTATTGTGCACTGCTTGTAGACTAGCTCCAGTGCTCATTGCTTCGTTGCTAAATGATAGCAACTCACCAGGACACTTCAACAACTCTCCACTCATTCTCCTCAGACCATGCATTTAATTGGGTTTGATGGCCATCAGTTATAATTGCCAATTCTTAATTTGCCCTCTCACGTCTAGCAGGTTCAAAATTATATTGCTGCTGCCATCATGCATGTTGGCTTTTCTTGCCAACTCCTTCTCATCCCAGTCAGTCACCATAGTTCTAATACTAGGCTGAGGCGCCCTTTCCTCCGCTTTTCTCCAACGTGACGTCATCACCGAATTGCATAAAAAATGCTAATGGAAGAAACGTGTAAAACTGGTCTTTAGGACCACTTACTGAACCACATGAACGCCACCACATTGTCGTAAATACGAGTGGGAAGCTCAGGATTTTCTATATTATTATATTATCAGGATTTTCTATATTATAATATTGTCAGGCTTTTCTATTTAAAGCGAAGTAAGCTAATTGCCTACACATAATATGATGGCATTATAATTTTAACAATAAAATATGGAACAAAGTTTGCAGTGGCAACATAACATTTTCAAGTGTAAGAACCTTACTGTTTTTTTGTGTAATTAATTAAGAGAAAGTACACTGCCATCTTACTGTGCCGAAAGTGACTCTGACTGACCTTGTGAGGGTTTGGAAAAGTCATGGTAAATATTTCAAAAATGTATATAATAAAATATGTTTAAGGGATAAAATTAGTTAAACAAACTACAATACTTAATGTTCATTCAATCCATCCGACTGCACCATTTCCATTAGATTTAGTTTTGCAGTGTTGAGCATTATAACCAGTTGCACACTTTTGCATTGAGTTTATGGGTGTGATGACCCGTTCAGATGCGTTCAGATTATTCATCGCTGAACTGAAGAGTTTTGTTCAGTGCGCCCTTTCTCTGACTGAATTCTGACTTGGAAATTCTCCCATCATAAACAACAAAGTAATATTTATGTTGCAGTGTTGTCAGTTTTCATGATTAAAATGAGTTTTGTGAGTCCTTACGCTAGACCCACATTATGGTGGACAGCCTCACGACCGCTTCTGGCACTGCGTATCTATAGCACGAGTGCTTTAGTAATTAATAAGTGAGACTAGTACGCAAATTTTAACTTGTGTACCAAATTTTTAATTGGCTGGTTATGTATATTTCGTATCATATATACGGTGAAAATTGCTTATTGGATGCACGTTGAAGGTCATTTATGCAGATAAAGAGCATGCAAAGCTCGAACGGTCTCATTCTCTGCTCCCTTTCTGTATACAGTTTATTCCAGTTAATTTAATTTATTCATCATGCTAAGACTGTGTAGACTTAATTTTCAAATGCGTATAAAGCATTCATACAAGTCATAAATGGTTCTTAGGTTGTTTTATCTATGTAGCCAGAATATGATGTGCAGTTTCCTAAAACAGGAAAACCTTTTTTTGTTGTCTATTCCAATTATATAAGTTTGAGGGTTTGAGTCAGAGTTTTACTGAATGAGATTGATCACTATTGGAAGCACATTTGTTTTATTTACAGAATAGCACTTATTCGGCCTTACGTTTTCCCCAAAGATAAATTCATTGCAGCAGTTAAATATATTTACATGTCACTCTTCACAGTTCCTGATAGTTCATGCAGTAAATTCAGGTGTTTTAAAAGCAAAAAGTGTTTCACGTTAGGTCTTAAAGTGTCCTGCTTTTTTCACTCGCACAATCATATTCCTGAACTAGGGGTGTAACATGTACACAAAAATCACGGTTCGGTACGTACCTTGGTTTTAAAGTCGCGTTTCGGTACATTTTGGATACAGCAAAAAGAAAGAAAGGCAGAGAAATTTCCTATTTGTTTAAAGAAAAAATATTTTTAAATAAGTGTGTTTTCCTAGATCTTGAAACTTTCAGGTTTATAAATGGGGTCATCTTTGAAGGATGAACAAATAATGTTTTGGTCATCACATTAAAAATATCATTTAAATATATATTTATTTATATATTATTAGAATTTTGAAGTGCTGGAAAAAGAAAATCCATGGTGAATGTTGCTGGTCTGTGGACGTAAAGTATAACTTGTTCATTCACGACACAATGTTTCTCCTGGTTTCCACGGTCTGCGCTGTTTGATCTAATAGAGATCTACGGTTAATAACGGAGAAATGTGAATGCATCTCACTAGATCTTCGCAGCGATGTTATTACCTCAGTGGCGATTTCAAATGTTTTCTTTACCGGATCTCTTAGCGCGGTGTGGTAACAGTGACACTTGATTCGAGATCGGCTCGCGCTGCACAGATGTTGCTGGTCCGAACTGATAAACGATCCGTGAAGCACATAACGAGTTGCGCAGTTTCGTTCGCTTGCCATTTGATGTTGCGCAACGTTGTGTTGGCCGTGACAGCACGAATTTTGCCGGCAGGAATAATGGTCCAAGCAACCGCTTCGGTTTGTATGCGTACCGAACCGAAACGGTTCAATACGAATACATGTACCGTTACACCCCTATCCTGAACACTGTGTAATTAAAACAGTCATTGTGTGACAGATGTTCTGAATATAACAGCCATTTCACTCAGTCAGAGAGATTGTGCTGTGGCTAAAGCCTAGTTCACAGTACATGATTTTAAAACGTCAGGCTGAACTGTGCGTTCAAGTTGCTGAGCTGTTCGCAACACGACACAACGTGATTGATCCGCAACAGGAGGTAACGTCACTACACGAGTTGACAACTGTCTTTTGTTTTACTGTTTTTGTTAATGAACATACATTTAAATAGTCGTTTAAAACACAATTAACACTCTGTTTTATACAACTTTCACTTAGGAGCAAAAATCTGCCTTTAAACTTGAAAGAAATAAAGATTCAACATATATCGTGATAATTATCGATATCGACTGATATAAGAAAAATTATCGTGCTAATTTTTTTTTGGCCATATCGCCCAGCCCTAGCCAATACACAGCAAAGAAGACGACGATCACAACACGCGAATATGGACGTCAGACAGAAACTAGTGCTGATTTACCCGGCGACCTCAACCCATGCCTTGCTCTGATTGGCTGTAGCTTATGACATCACGTGAGCTTGAGTCCAGCTCTGGATATCTAGCATGCTAGATATTTTTCCACGATTTGATTTGAAAATCGGCCTTAAAATCACGTAGTGTGACCTAGGCTTAAGCTGAAGTTTCAACTTCACTTTTTATAAAAGAAGGAAATGCACTTTAGTTTTAGCCTATATCATTAACCCATTTATAATTGAAATTAATATGAATGAGTTAATTCATTTACTTGCATTTAACATGTTTAATTTATATATAATAACTTGTCAATTTGATTCAGAATTCGTCTTTCTTAATAACTTGCGAATTTTGTTTATAACTTAATAATTTCAATTGTTCACTGGTATTGGTAGTGATTCCTAAAATTTTGGTATTATATTTTATTTTCGAACTTATTTCTTGTATCTAACTTGTCCTTTATTTGAATTGTGGGAATTTATTCTAGATCGTATGGATGTGAACGTTTTGAAACATGAGTTTCGAAGACCTCATTTCACAAATGAAGATGGAAACGCAATCATTTCACAGACTGAAAAGAATTTCATGCTGAAAAGTAATGGAAAAACTAGAATCAAAGGATCTTTAACCTGTTCTCAGTGTGGAAAGAGATTTACAAATAAATCACACCTTACGAAACACATGAGAATTCACACTGGAGAAAGACCGTTCACATGCTCTCAGTGTGGAAAGAGTTTCAGGGGCCAAAAGTACTCTTGAAGATCATCTGCACACTCACACTGGATTGAGATCATTCAGCTGTGATCTGTGTGATAAAGCATATGTTGTGGCATCAAGCTTAAGAAAACACATTAAAGTTCATGCTGCTGTGAAGCCTCATGTTTGTTCGTTTTGTGGAAAGAGTTTTTCACTAAAGCAGGCTTTAAAAGAGCATGAGCGTATTCATACTGGTGTGAGACCTTTTGTGTGCTTTAACTGTGGGAAGACCTTTACTAGATCCAGCAACTTAAAATCACACCAGAGAGTTCATACTGGAGAGAAACCATACAAGTGCTCACAATGTGGGAAGACTTTCACCCAATCATCTAATATAAAGAATCATAAGAAAAAGCATTGCCTAACGCTGCCTAAATAAGCATATTTTCATGCTTGGAATTTGTTTTATCAAAGTGCCCGTATTATGAATTTTTTTAAATTACCTTTCATGCAATGTGTAATGTAGCTGTATGTGAATATAAAGAGTCTGCAAAGTTTTGAAGCTGAAAGTGCAGCATAAATAAAAGTTATTGTATCTCAAAGGAAAGAGTCAACTCTAAACTGTCCAAAACAAGTCATTTGGAGTTCAAATCTATTTCACACATCACAACTTGTGTTATGAGCATTTGCATAATGCTTGCATACGTTCTGCGTGGACAGGACACCTGGCTGTAGCTCGTTAGTATGGATATCATGTCGTCAAGCCACGCTGTGCTCTCCGCTGTAAAAGAGAATTCGGTTGATTTTCACTTCCAAAGGATGAGGCTGTGAAGAATCATTGGTTAAAATTCATTACCATGATACCACAGCAGTATAATCCCAAACTTTTGCAGTGTTCCCTTAATTTTATGGACGATTGCTTCTCAAATCTCGGAGTTCAATGTGGGATTCGCAAAACGCTTGCTCTAGAAAGATGGGTCAATACTAGGGTTAGGTATTGGTTGGGTTTTATCCGACCGATACCAGTACCTACTCTGTATTTATTTATTTTTTTAACGGTTCCGGTGCTTAAACGGTTCTTAAAGTCGGCATGAAATCAAATTTGACAAATCTTCTTTTTATATGTAATATTGTAGTGTTTATTATAAATGATTTATCCGTGCACTTCAATATTTTTTAAAATTCATGTACCCTTGAAATCTTTAATCAAAACGGAGCAGCACGCAATTTGTCAAAAAATAATACCCCTTTATTTACAGGGCCAAACTGGACACAATATTAACTTAGATAGGGAACGAGACACTGCGTTCGCTGCCAGACTCCTCGTGCTGCCGACAAGCGTCCTTTTTCGGCAGAGTAATCTGAGGAGCAGATGATGCACGCGCTGATATAATATGACATGAGCGTCAAGGCGGTGCCCGCACCATCAGCCAATGGATTGGAATGAATCGAGATTTGTTCTGACACAGAAATCATTTTATTCACAAATGTCAAATCAATTAAAAAAAAAGACATTTTCGTTCAATCTTTTTTGTTAGTTTAGCCACTTATTTAAATAGATACCTAGAATTAGGTTTATTTTCTTCTAGCTGGTTTTAAGGCATCTCTGTATGTGATCGAGCTCTCCTTCCATGAAATCCGCAATACCTCAAATTTAGTTTTCTTCCAGCTACGTCTGATGAAACAAAGATTGAACTCTTGACTTTGGCCTGGATGGCAAACATCTTGTCTGGAAGAAACCAGACACCGCTCATCATCACCTGGCCAATACCATCCCAATACCAGTGAATCATGGTGGTGGCAGCATCAACTGTAAGGATGTTTTTCAGCGGCTGGGAGACTAGTCGGAATCGAGGGAAATACTCGGGCGAAGGTTCATCTTCCCACAGGACAACGACCCTAAGCACACAGCCAAGATTACAAAGGAATGGCTATGGGACAACTCTGTGAATGTCCTTGTGTGGTCCAGCCAGAGCTCAGACTTGAACCCGATTGACCATCTATGAAGAGATCTGAAAATGGCTGTGCACCAACACTCCCCATCCAACCTGATTGAGCTTAAGAGGTTCTGCAGATAAGAATGTGAGAAACTGCCCAAAAAGGTGTGCCAAGTTTTTAGCGTCATACTCAAAAAGTAATTGGTGCCAAAGGTGCTCCAACAAAGTACTGAGCAAAGACTGAATACTTATGTACATTTGATTTTTTTAGTTAAATAAATTTGCTAAGATTTCAAACAAACTTCTTTCACTCACTTGAAGTGTTGTTTGTTGAATTTTGAGGAAAATAATGAATTTAATCCATTTTGGAATAAGGCGGTAACATAACAAAATGTGGAAAAAGTAAAGAACTGAAAAAAATTCTGTATTATAAAATTTTCAACGCTTGCACCTTGGAACCCATTTAATGGTTTGCGTTCTCGAGCCACCAGACACTGTTTTGTGCAAATGAGCGGCCGAATCGCATCAGGGGTTTCCTGTTAGAACGGTGTCTTGTTAGCGGCCCCTAAGTTAATAACTAATGATGGTTGAGTCAGAAGTGAATCAATCAAAACTAGATTTAGCTGGACAATAACTTTTTATTCTAGAGCTGCTGTAAATCCAAAACAATCTCTTACTTTAATTTCCTATTATCACTGTAAAGCTCCTTTTTCAAACAATCTATATTGTTAAAAGCGCTATACAAATGAAGGTGATTTGACTAAATGTGCAACAACGACCACAATTCACACCTTCAGTCAGTGAAGCTCCCTCAGCTGTTCATGAGAGTTTAAATGCTGGGGAATATTCCCATCTTCCCACAGGAGAAGAAGAAGCAAGCAGGAGGAATTACTCCAGGATAAACTACGGACATACTATTGTAAAGATGGAGATTAAGGAAGAACCCTGCAGAATAAAAGATGAAGATACAGAGGAACAAATAGGTTGGTGTTTTCCTTCATTCTCTTTAATGACTGATGAGGAACATTCAGATGAAAACTGACACGATGGAACGTAAAAATGGAAGCTGAGCGCAGTGGAGATTATATTAACTCTTGCTTTTTGTATAACAAACCTGTTCTCCCGAAGGAAAACTCGACAAAGTGCTATTAGAAGACATCCTGTCGTAGCTTTTTGATACACAACGGCTACTATAGATGCAACACGCATATTTAAAAGCTAGGTGCTGGAGAGCACAATTCGTTTGAATGCAAAATACAATTTCACCACTAGATGGAAGAAATTCCTACACAATGTCCCTTTAAGCCTGAAACACACCAAGCCAACGGTCGGCCGTCGGCAGTTTTTATGTCGGCCGACTAAGTTTTCTCAGTGTTTTCCGCACCGTTGGCTGAAATTGGTCCTTATCGGCTTTGTTTCGGCCAATTCGACATGTTGAATTTGCATCGGGCCGTCGGGGGAAAGAGAGAACTCTGATTGGCTGTTCAGCTAAGTGAATGACTCAGTGCACGAGAATAAAAGCAAAACAGAAAGCAAAGAAGTCAAAATGGTAAAGATAGAAGGCTGTTCTTATGTTACGTCGTCTTACCTGAGTGTTCCTTGGCGAATATTTCAATATTTACATGAGCGGAGTGGAATAAAGAAAGTGTTTAGCAGGATTTATATTCAAAACGGTAAGCACGCACTGCTTTGTTTATGCTATGTGTATCTGCAGCCTTCAGCGTCACTTTCCCTTTTTGAATGATGAATGTAGAGGAATATATCTGCAGAAATACACAGTTGCCTCATTTACACACGCATTCTAGTTAAAGATATGTTTGCAGTGTTTTGTCAGCAGAACAATCGAAAAACACATGCAATAACAGAACAACCCACTGAAGAAATTAATATCCTCACTTTCATTCCCGTTATAAATCTTCTAAGTCTTTTAGTTTTTGTAATTAATCCATTTATAATTTAAAATAATTTTATTAAAAAATATAACTGGGTTAACTTGCATTTAACATGTTTTTATGTATATAAAAATTTAATTTGATGTGAACACCAAAATGGTGACGTTTTGTCTTTAAAAATGAACTTATTTAATTTATTTACTGGTATTGGTACTGACTCCTAAAATTTTGGGATCATATTTAATTTTATAACTTATTTCTTGTTTCTAACTTGTCCTTTTTTATCATGGGTGTTCATTTTTAGATTGCATGGATGTAAATGTTTTGAAACATGAGTTTCGAAGACCTCATTTCACAAATGAAGATGGAAACGCAGTCATTTCACAGACTGAAAAGAATTTCATGCAGAAAAGTGCTGGAAAAATTGGAGTCAAAGGATCTTTAACCTGCTCTGAGTGTGGAAAGAGTTACACAAATACATCAAACCTTAAAAAACACATGAGAATTCACACTGGAGAAAAACCGTTCACCTGCTCTCAGTGTGGAAATAGTTTTGGAACAGGACTTGGACTTGTGTGGCAAAAGGAACAGAACTTGTGTGGCATAATGGATAAATGTACTCCCAATCAAGAGGTTATACAGCGTGCAACATTTATATTTATGAGTAAAAAAATCATACTTTATATTTGCAGTTAGGTATTCAGCGGGTGCTTTTATCCAAAGAGACTTGTATTGCATTAAAGTTCACATGATATTAGTTAATGCGTTCCCTGGGATTCAAACCCATGACATTGGCTTTGCAAGTGTTATATTCTATTGTTTGAGCTACAGGAAAGCTAATAAAACTAAAACTGCATCATATGTATTTCAATTCATATAACCAGACATTAACAATAGGAATTGGATATGAAAATAAAATGCACTGTTTGTGGCAAAGCAGCATCTAGTGGTAAAGGAATTAACTAACTTTTATTATTGGTCAATGATTAAAGTAAATGCATTCATTTTATTGATTCTCCTTTTTTATAAGGATAGATTTCCTACAGTAGTTCAGGTTGCAGGATTGCTGAATGTTTAAAGAAACGTTATCAGCATGATGATGTAAAACTACATTTACTTTTATCCAAAGCAACTTACATTGCATTTCAAGGTACGCATTTACCGGTACATTCTTTTCAGTTCTTGCTTTCCTTGGGAATCGAACCCATGACCTTGGCAATGCAAGCACCAACACTCAACTGTTTGAGCTACAGGAAAGGAAGACATTTTTTGTCAATTACCACCATCTGCTACCAACAATGAAGAAAAGCTCAATTATAATACCAAAATATGTGGGAGAGCGTTGATAGTGTGACTATATTGTATTGCAAAAGGCACTGAAACAAAAATTGTTAACACATTAATTGTAATTGAAAGGGTTTGATGAGAATGTCTGGTTATGGTTACAATTGAAATATACTGAACAAAACAAAACACTTTTGTTTTTACCCCCATTTTTCATGAGCTGAACTCATGAAAAAGATCTAAGACTTTTTCTATGTGGACAAAAAACCTATTTCTCACAAACATTGTTCATAAATCTGTCTAAATCTGTGTTAGTGAGCACTTCTCCTTTGCAGAGATAATCCATCCACCTCACAGGTGTGGCATATCAAGATGCTGATTAGACAGTATGATTACTGCACAGGTGTGCTTTAACCTGGCCACAATAAAAGGCCACTCTGAGGCTATGTTTACACGGAAACGATTCTGAAGAGAAAACACAAAAGTGGCGTTGCGTCATCATTTTTTATTCTGCATTTAGACGAGTGTTTTGTGTGGGAAATTTGCGTGCAAATGGTGACGCATATGTCTGAGAAATTCAATGTAGTATGCACTCCAGGTGGCTAGGAGTGCATACTACAGCAACACCAAGTCCACGCGCCTGCGTACAACCTTCGCTGTCAAGCAGACTTTTGCGTTTCTACCCTTTACACGGGAATGCGACGGTGGAGTGTTTTAAGATTTCCACTCTGGAGGGTGGTTTCACTTTTTTGCGTTTTTAAGCCTCAAAAATGCTGTCGCCGTGTAAACGAAAGGCACATCCGATAAAATATTTTTACATTTTCACCCGCGAGTCTTCTCGTGTAAACAGGGCCTAAAATGTGCAGTTTTACTGTGTAGGGGGTTACAACAACAAAAAATTTTGGTCCACTTCTTTTCAATAGCTGTGCGAAGTTGCTGGTATTGGCAGGACCTGGAACGCCGATCCAGAGCATCCCAAACATGCTCAATGGGTGACATGTCCGGTGAGTATGCTGGCCATGCAAGAACTGGGATGTTTTCAGCTTCCAGGAATTGACCCTTCGCTAAGCCCCGCCCTCCCTAGTTACTGTTGCTACGCCTGTCAAGCTTTCGCGGCTGGCACATCTATTACAGTGTGTCTGCACCGGTGTCAGACATTCACAATGTTAGATAATTAGTCATTTTCGGCGAAAAAGTGAAATATTTGAGAGAGCGAGACAAAAGGGACTGCAGTATTGCATTCGAGGGATATATTCACAGCATAATATGCAACCGATTAGAGAATAATTTCTCAAAAATTTAAGCAAAAACCTAACGTTATTGTCCCAGCGCAAGCAGCAACCGCCTCATATGCTGACCATTCAAATGGGAAACACAAATTGAGGAACAGCTATGTTCATGCACAGCAGGGTATGTGAAAATCTTAATAATTATAAATCAAACAGTTTATCCATAAATCTTGTGGAACAAAACTAATACAGAGAGAGCCGCGATCGGATTGGGTTAAAGTAACCTAGTCAGGGGTAACGTTAGTAGGACGTGGATTAACAAAATGCTGAAATATATTTTAAAGTATGTCAGTGAGCCTTTGTCTTGTCTTTAATCGTCTTATTTTACGTTATATCATTATTACCAAAGAACCGTCAATATTTCCAAGCAATAACGTTAGGTGTTTTTGTTTATCATGTCGACATTTACCGGTAGTGGGTCTTCCACACTGCTTGATCACGCCCATCATTTCTCCCCTTGGCTTTTAGATTTTCTGGAAGGAAAACTATTCCTCTCCCAAACTTTTAGGATACCGGTATCAGATTTGCACAATCCATACGCACAATGCTTCGGCATGTTTCCCTCGCTCGAAAGCTTGCCAGACCTCCCGCGCATAGTTACGGTTGCTAAGACACGATTGGCCAGTGGCGGTTTTCTGGCGTGGCTTAGCAAAGGGTCAATTGTGTACAGATCCTTGCAACATGGGGCTGTGCGTTATCATGCTGCAACATGACGTGATGGTCGTGGATGAATGGCACAACAATGGGCCTCGGGATCTCGTCACGGTATCTAGACTGTGCATTCAAAATGCTATCAATAAAATGCACCTGTGTTCATTGTCCATAACATATGCCTGCCCATACCATAACTCCACCGCCACCATGGGCCACCGCTCACCCACACGATGCCATATATGCTGTCTGCCATCTGTCCTGTACAGTGAAATCTCTCCAAAGTGCCAGATGCCATCAAATGTGAGCCCACTTAATTTGCCCAATCACTTTTATGTGATTTGCCCACTTAAGTCGATTACGACGACGATCTGCAGTCAGGTCGAGACCCAGATGAGGACGAGCATGCAGATGAGCTTCCCTGAAATGGTTTCTGACAGTTTGAGCAGAAATTTATAGAAAGTTTTGCAAACCGATTGTTGCAGCATCTGTCCGGGTGGCTGGTCTCAGACTATCTCAGAGGTGAAGATGCTGGTGTGGTTACATGTGATCTGTGGTTGTGAGGCTGGTTGGATGTACTGCCAAATTCCCTGAAACGCCTTTGCAGACGGTTTTTGGAGAAATGAACATTCAATTAGTGGGCAACATGCAGCACTGGCGGAGATTCCTGCAGTCAGCATGACTAGATGTGTTTGGGATGCTCTAGATTGGCGTATGGGTGATTCTTTAACTATGGTACTTTTCTTATTCCTGGATGAAATAATACAGTCTAAAAAACATTTCTTCTTTTTGTTTTTGCCAGACTTACTTCACCCTAAGTGGAACTTATAAAAAAATTATCATGGTTCAATCAGTCTTTTTATTATATAATATGAGGCCTTTTATGCATGATTTTTACTGTTTTCCACCTGTCGCTAAGCCAGACTTTGTACCTTCAACCTTGCTTAATTCTAAATTAAATATTTAAATAATGTAGATTTTAAGTACAAATTATAAAATAATGTCTATTTCAATTATACACATTATATATTGCAATATTTATTCACATTTTGTTATATTTTTCATAAGTAGAACCCTTGTCCCTTGGGTTCACTGTCATTTCCGCCATACTGTCCAAAATAGAATCCTGAGATCATTGTTTTAGGTTTGAATACTTAGTAACCATAGCAATAGAAACTCCACAGTGAACACATGGCTGGGTGAAAGGGTGACCTCTTTAGCGGGTAATAAAAAGAAGAAAAATCAAGGTAAATATGACTAAATCTGAGAATATGTTTATTGGCCGTCATTTCCAAATGGCTCATATTTCACATGGACGTAAAAATAACTGGATAAAATTAATTTAATAATGTGTAATTTGTGTATATTTAATGCTAACTGTAAAACTAATATTAACAGGCGAACATAGCATGATATTTTAGAGGAAAAGGGGGAAATGTCATTTCCGCCACAGTCATTTCCACCACGGTGTTCATTGTGGTGGTAAAGACAGGTTGTGGTGGAAATGACATTGTTCGTGCTAAACAGCAAATTATTTTGGGCTATAATACTAAAACGTTAATTTAAAAACAAAAACAACTTACAATTAATTAAGTTAAGGTAGTAAGAAATATTTTATTATTGCTACAATATTGTTGGTAAATAAGAGAACTTGGGCGTTTTCTTGAGCTGTCAGATAAAAATGGCTATATATATATATATATATATATATATATATATATATATATATATATATTATTCAATACAAATCATTGCACCCAACTAAGGGAAGGTTTCTAGACAGATTGAGAAAGCAACTGATATTAAAAAACTGTTTGTAGAAATGTTTTTATTTTCTGAAACTGTCTAGCTCAAAGAGTACCATAGTTGAAGAATCACCCGTATACGACAGCGTATGTCAGGGGAGTTCCCCCAGAGGATATGCGCGCAGTAAATATCACCACTGAAGATGCCCTGGATCGAGCCAAGTGGCAAAAAGCATGCAAGCAAGCGGACCCTATATAACTTTTTTTGTGGTGAACAATTCATCCATGCAAGTCAATACACACACCAAAAATTGTGTGGCTTCGTAATCTTTCATCAAAAAATTATGAAATTATCATTATGGGATTTTTTTTAATTATTAATAATACAGAGGTCAAAATTATTAAAAAAAATAATTATTGTACGTCTGGCAACACTGTTACTACTACAATTACTCAGAGTATTACAAAATAATTGTGTAAACTTTTTAATTGTGATTATTACTTGAGACATTAGAACAAAATAAATGGACATGATAACTTAGCCTATACAACTAAATATTTTCATTTATGTTCATGAACGTTTTTATAAAATGTTTACTCTATTTTTATTTAAAGGGCTTATGTCTGCTATTCTAAGCAACTAATTTTGGTGAGATGAACATGCTTGGTCAGATTTGTGCTTGAAGTCCGAACGAAGCTAGTATGGCGAGTATTAACCTAGCTTTAAAGGTGCCCTAGAATGTGAAATTGAATTTATGTTGGCAAAGTTAAATAACAAGAGTTCAGTAAATGGACATGACATACACTGTATCTCAAACACGATTGTTCCTTCTTACTTAAATCTCGTTTTTGAAAAACACCCCTGAAAAACAGGCGAATCTCCACATAATACCGAACTGTTACGCAACAGTCGGGATCATTAATATGTATGACTCCAAACATTTGCATATGCCAGCCCATGTTCAATGACAGTCGAGACAGAGCTGAGCAGCCGAAGCATGGCAGTTTCTCAGTGTTCGGATGTACACATGTATATTTTAGTTCCTTTGTCCAAGCCTCTGAAGAAACAATGGATTAATTATATTTTCTCTGGAAATTTTCAAACATTTCACCGACGACTGTTTCCTCAACTTGCCAAGAGCTGGCCTCACATCGAGCTGATGTGTTGTTCAAGTTCAGACAGGTAATCTTTCACTTTAAAATCGTTCAATACTCTTTTTGCATCAGTAAGTCAGGCCAATGATTAAAAATCAACTTCACATCATTTCTTTAAGTAGGATGAAAAAAAATCCTATTTAAAATTGTGAATTATATACAGAAAGAAAGCGATCCAATCACAGCGCAAGTTTATCTGGACACTTGCCAAACTTGTTATGAATTCAATGACGCACGTTACACTGCACAACGAAGCTCTAACTGTATTTACATCATCGTGTCTGCTGCATTAGAGAGTAGAGAGACTGCATTGCAATGATAAGATCTTCATCCTCGCTGATTCGACACACTCACTGTCCTTTGCTTGCTCAATGCTCACAGCAACACTAATGTGATGGGAATAGATCTAAATACTTCAAAAACATCTCACGATTCTTTAATCTCGATAGCTGTAATAGTAAAACGTATAATAGCTTTATTATTTATAAATCATGGATGTGAATTTGCTCAATTCAATTTACATTTATTTGTATAGTGTTTTTCACAATGCATTTCGTTTCAAAAGCAGCTTTATAGAAAAAGCATATGTCAACGTTACAATTTAGAGTGAACTGTTATCAGAGGTGTCAGTGTCCAAGTTATGCATTTATGTACATATACAAATCCCACAGTTAACTAACAATGTATTAATTTAAAGCAGAAACAGATAATTGAGGTAATGTGAACAAGTTAATAAATGATTGGGATGTATAGAAAATTGTAGCATTGGTGCATGTTGATTCAGAGATGCTTCATCTGAAGTCTTCATAAGAGGCTGGGATCCAAACTGGAGCTGACGTACTCTAGTTACAACTTTGGGCAATGATTTTTCTTATGGGTCCGTAGATGAGATAATTGGGTGAACCTCTTCCCACATGAAGAGCATTGGTGCGGTTTCTCTCCAGTATGAATTCTCTCATGATCTTTCATGACTCCTGACTGAGCGAAACTCTTTCCACAGTGTGAACACTTGAACGGTTTCTCTCCAGTATGAATTCTCTGGTGTCTTTTTAACAGTGTGATTGCACTAAAGCTATTCCCACAGTCAGAGCACACATGAGGTTTCACACCAGTATGAATACTCTCATGCACTTTTAAATACTTCAGTAGTGTAAAACTCTTTCCACATAAAGAGCAAAAGTGAGGCTTCAGAGCAGCATGAGTTTTAAGGTGTATTTTTAAGCTTGATGCCACAATGTTTTATCACACTGATCACAGCTGAATGGCTTCACTCAGAGTGAGCGTGTAGATGATATTTGAGAGAACTTTTCTGAGTGAAAGTCTTTCCACACTGAGTGCATGACAACAGATTTTCTCCAGTGTGAATCTTCATGTTTCTGTTCAGGGTTGATTTATAAACAAAACTCTTTCCACACTTGGAACAGGTTAAAGATACGTTGTTTCTGGATTTTCCAGCTTGTTTTTGTGTGAAATTCTCTTCAGTCTTTGAAACGATTGTGTGTCCATATTCATTTTTGAAATGATGCAATTCTTGAAACAGATTTAGTTTATCTTCATTTTTATCCGTCATTTCTTCATCTTCATTTTTGAAATGGGATTCTTGAAACAGATGTTGTTTGTCTTCATTTTTATATTTCAGTTCTTCATTTGTGAAATGATGCTGTTTGTCCTCATTTTCTTCCATCGGGTCTAAAATCAACATTGAATTCCCAAAATAAAAAAAGGACAAAGGAGAAACAAAGGTCATTCTTAATTTAGCACAAATCCAGTTCACTACTGAGTCTACTAATATTTTGTTTTAGATGCATTGTTACATCCTCCTGAGAACTAGAAACTTTTTTTGAGTGAAACTTTTTTGTTGTTGTTTTTTTTTGTCTTTTGAGCTGAACTTTTGAGTTATTTGGGTGGTTTCTTGAGAGAACTTGCTGTGATTCAGTTGACCCCCACACCTGATCTAGATATAAGGACCGTCCCAAACACTCAACCTATGCCATTATTGTCCCATCATGTGAGATTGTGTATTTCCTCGCTATTACTTTATATTGTTGTTGTTTTGTCTAGTATAGTTTATTGTACCTGAGAGATTGTGAGTCACTATTTGAGATTGAGAGTGTGTTTGTTATTTTTTGATAATTCTTGTTAACTTGACTTGTGTATATATGTATATATGTATATATATATATATATATATATATATATATATATATATATATATATATATATATATATACATATATATATTAGGGCTGTGACGGTATGGGATTTTTTCTTACCGTGGTGAAGCAGCAACAAATCTCGCGGTTTAGCGGTTAAACCGCAGTATTCTTTATTAACAAATAAACAAATTAATATTCTTATTAAAATGAAAATAACAATTAACTATTCGTTAGGCTAAACTAAAACAGCCTTTTTAATAATTATAAAGCAGTTTTCTTTATTATTAACAAATTAACATTTAGGCCTATATTAAATTGTAAATATTAATAATTAACTATCAATTAGGTTAAACATAAACAACCTTTTTTTACTAATTATAAAGCAGTTTTCTTTATTAACAACAAATTAACATTTATATTAAATTGTAAATATTAATAATTAACTATTAATTAGGTTAAACATTAACAACCTTTTTAAAAGTGCAAAAAAAATACTCTGAACAAGTGTAATCGGGGTTGGTTCGGCTGTTGGGCCACTTATGTTGTCGGGCTCCGTGTCCTGCTGCTTCATTTTTCGATCTTCAGGTTTAGTGACAGGAAAACCAACATGTTAACCTTGTCTGGTTTCAGCGAGGATCTTAACGGAATAACAATGTTGCCAGCCGCACTGAATACACGCTCCGAAGGAGTGCTCGTTGCGCAAATAGTCAGATATTTTCTGTCAACTTTCGATAGAAGAGGGAATCGAGCCTGATTATCCTGCCACCAGGCAAGCGGATCAGAGTGCAGATCGAGGGCATCCTCCTGCAAATACCTTGCGAACTTCAGTATCTGCACGGATTCTTTTGGGACCGGATTGGAGGATTGTGCTTTTCTCTTTACAAGCAGATCCGCAAGATTCTTCTTTTTTTTTTTTTGGAGGAGGAGGCGAAGATGATGGCGCACTTCCTCCTCCTTCCTCTCCAGACGCAGCGGTACTCAGGGCACCTTCTCCATCCCCGACATCACGCCGCTCTTCTGGCATTGCCATCATCTTCTCCAAGAGCGCATCTTTAACATCATCTCCGGGGTGGATGTCCTTGTATCTTGGGTCAGTAAATGAGGCCTTTGCCAATAGTTGCTGTGTTGCAGGTGCACTATATTTGTCTTTCAAGACTCCAATTATTTTTCTTTTCAGGTTGCGCGCTCAACTCCGTGTCTTCATCAGTTGGGAGCAAACTATCCTCGGTTAATAACTGTAGGACTGGTTTAACAGATGACGCTGTAACTGTCTTCTCGGAAGACAGCGCATCTGTAAAATCTGCCGACCTTCTTCAGCGCTGCATTAACGGATTCGAGGACTTCGATGTCCTGCCACGTCGGTATCAAATGCTGGCTGCGCCGGTCATCCATCAACACCCTCCTAATGGCTGGGAGTTGCTCGAGAGCGCGCACAACCATTTTCTGCTTAGTGCCCCACCTGGTAGGACAATCCTGTGAATACATAAAAAATGTAATCACCAATTAGGCTATGTTTTTTTTGTTGTCCTGTGCAATAAAAAAACATTTATTTATACTACATCGTGCCACTATTTATATGTGTATTTTTGCCATCTGTTGTGTTTTATTTTACGGAGCACCGCACATTAGCTACATGCAAGAAAAAAAATGGCTAAATCATACGCATCGATATAAATAGAGGGAACAAATTAGTAAATCATTTTGAAAATCGAGGGAACGAAATAATAAATTGTGCGCATGATTTATAAAAGGAGGGAACGAATTAATAGGCTAGACTAAAGGCCATTGCACACTGAATGCGAAATTTTCGAATGCGTTTTTTCGTGTTCGTCAGCCTAAAAATTAGTCACGCATAGAAACCTTGCACACCGAGTCCGATGCGTATTTATTAAACATTTGCGGGAAAAAAATGCAAAAATACCAAATGGATTCGTCAAGCAGTGAGGATGATTTTGTTGCCTCTCTCTTATTGAAAAGAGAAGAAAGAGAAAATATTACATCCATCCAATCCTGAAATTGCGCCGAGAGGAAGGAGAGTTTCACCTCCTTATCAAGGAGTTGCAAATTTATCCCTAGCGATTCAAAATTTAAAAAAGGATTTTTTTTTTTTTTTTTTAAATTTAAAAAGGATTTTTTTTTACCTTTTATCACAGTCTTGGACATGTCAAAGATTAGAAACAACATTGGGAAGAGGTAAAATTAGTAATTTTTACTGTTGATAACCAGGTGGAACCATTAACCCTTTAGACAGCCCTGTGCAAAAAAAGCTTAGTTTCTGACTTTTTTTTTACTTTTCTTTATCCCTAGCGATTCAAAATTTACCTCAGAATGTCAGTGGGACAGTTTGATGCTTTGCTAGCGATTCTGGAGCCACATATTAAAAACAAGACCACCAATTTCCGTTAACCAATCGATTCTGAACGGAGATCTGGCAGTATGTCTAAGGTATGGACACACACACACACACACACACACACACACACACACACACACACACACACACACACACACACACACGCACACACACACACACACACACACACACACACACACACACACACACACACACACACACACACACACACACACACACACACACACACACACACACACACACACACACACACACACCCACACACACACCCACACACCCACACACCCACACACCCACACACCCACACACCCACACACACACACACACACACACACACACACACACCCCACACCCACAACCCCCACAACCCCCACGCGTGGCCCAGTTGAAGCGCTGGGCAGACAAAACAACTAGGCTGTGATATATTGTGCCCAAATAATACATTAGTTATCGAATTGGCTGCTCAATCACATCTTATTCGATCCTAAATTTCAATCTGATTGAAAGCGGAGGTTTATGTGCTGTTGTGGCTTTTTTTCAGCCACTATGGGGTATTTTTGAGTGTTAATTTGGCCATAACTTTTTCTGTGTTTCAGCAAATGGGATGATTTTTGGTGACAAATCTTATTTTGACACATATTTTGGGAAAATGCTTTGAAATTTTTCAAAAACTTAACAGTACACTCTGGGCAAATTCACTACCCTTTCGTTATGTTCGTGGCTGAAAAAAGCCACTACTTTAAACTGCTGTAAAAATGTATCAGATAAATTTTTTTTTTCAAATTTTTTTGCATACATCTATTAATCAACCTCAGTCCTGATCAAAACTACTAAATTTTTTTTTATAAATCTGAATTTTAACTCTTTAATTGCCAAATTTGTAAATGATGTCACTGATTTGGGAAAAAAACACCCAAAATGATTTATTTTCAATATAAAATATGATTGTGGACTGGATTTTTTTTACCTTTTATCACAGTCTTGGACATGTCAAAGATTAGAAACAACATTGGGAAGAGGTAAAATTAGTAATTTTTACTGTTGATAACCAGGTGGAACCATTAACCCTTTAGACAGCCCTGTGCAAAAAAAGCTTAGTTTCTGACTTTTACATGGAGTTATATGGAGTATAATAGCATAATCAAGTGTGTGTATGAGTGTGTATGAGTGAGTGAGTGAGAGAGTGTGAGAACTCACCTTGATGCGTCTGAGGAAATAAAAATATGCACTTCAGGGGTGTATTCCAGAAAGCAGGTTATGTGACTTACCCGGGTAAGTTTAGGAGTAAGTAAGAGCGATAACCTCTGCTTTCGGTTCCAAAAACGGAGGTAACTTTCGGGTTATGTAAGTAACCATAGCAACGGACTCTTGAGGATAACCTGCTCAGGAGCAGGTTATGTTGCAGGGTTAGTTTGTTTCAGAGAGGTGTTGGAGCATTGAAATATATATATATATATATATATATATATATATATATATATATATATATATATATATATATATATATATATATATATATATATATACATTCTAAAAATGCTGGGTTGTTTTAACCCAATTTTGGGTAAAATATGGACAAACCCAGCCATTGGGTTAAAAAATGCAATTTAAAAATGTAACCTAATGGCTGGGTTCATCCATATTTTACCTAAAATTGGATTAAAACAACTCTAGCATTTTTAGAGTGTGTATATATATATATATGTGGTTTGTCCATTCTATGATATTCTATGACAGACCATTTACTTAATCTATTCATACTGGTTACAGTCACAATCATTTTAAATGTTTCTAATTATATAACTTTCAATTTAAGGGTTCCCAAATGTGATTAGGTGCATTGATGGAACCCACATTCCTATTAAAGCTCCTTCAGTCAATGAAGGAGACTATGATAATAGGAAGTCAATCCATAGCATCAATGTGCAGGTGACAATAGATTTTTTTGGGTGCTAAATGTTTGGTTGTTTAAACCATTAAATCACCCTCATTACTGGTCCCCACTAACTAGGTAATATGTGATGCAACCCACCTCATCACTAATGTTAAAGCCAAGTGGCCAGGGTCTGTACATGTTGCCAGGATATTTAGGGAGTCCTGGTATGATTTTGCCTTATGTTTTGTGGTATGTTTTGCCTTACACAATGTTTTTTAATGTTTTTTTTTATGCAATTATACACTACATTTATAGGACACTTGAATGGTTACTTGCTGGGGACAGAGGTACCCTTGTTTTACAGGCCTCAGCCTTCTTTCTATTGGCTACATAGAAAACTAAATTACATTAGATACTAAATTACATGGCATCAGTAACTAGTTTAGTAAGTTTAGAAAATATTACCTTGCTGGAGAATGTTTTTGTTTCATTTTGACTTGGCTCACACTTCTTCTGGCACCAGAAGGATTAACATTACACCTTATAAGAACATAACATATAACTAGCCAATTATGTGCATTATTACTGTAATATTAAGAAATGTATGGAGGCCAACAAGTAAATAGGCTACTTGTCTATTTTTACATGCCCCAGATAATTTTTGCCTAATGACAGGGGAAAATATCCCATTTATATATTTTTTTTATAATTCATAAAACTCATGCATTTACTCTATACGTTATTTTTTGCCAAGCCAACTCTATTTCTTTCTTTTTTTAGTTATAACAGGCTTGTAGTCTTCATAAGCAAGCATTAAAACCTCCAACTCAGTTTCACCGAAGTATGTAGCTCGTTTTTTTGTCCCTTGGTTTCCATGGTGACTCCTGATTTCTGCGATCCATTGAAAATGTCTTTATGTACTCGCCGTGCGCGTGCATTAACTCTGGGTTACCAATAGGAGGTTGATTAAACTAACTCCTCACAGGTGTTTCTGGAACCGATATCAAGAAGATTGGAGTACACTTTTTTCGCACAAAAAAACAAAACAAAACACAGTGGTACCCCTTATGTTTTTTTTTTTTTTGTGCGAAAAAAAAAGTTTCTTGAAACTCTGGATTCTGATAGAGGGCCATGGGACTTAGACCTGAGTGCAAAAATGGAGGCTCCAGACCCTTCCCAGAGCTGAGATATTGAGATATTTATGAGATATTTGTGACATACTGAGATATTGAGCCATTATAAATATCTCAATATCTCAACTCTGGAAGGGTCTTAGAGCCTCCATTTTGCACTCAGGTCTAAGTCCCATGGCCCTCTGTCAGAATCCAGAGTTTCAAGAAGATTGGAGACAGCTTTTTTTTTTCGCACAAAAAAAAAAAAAAAACGACAGTGGTAACCCCTTATGTTTTTTTTTTTTGTGAAAAAAAAAGTTTTCTTGAAACTCTGGATTCTGATAGAGGGCCATGGTACTTAGACCTGAGTGCAAAAATGGAGGCTCTAGACCCTTCCAGAGCTGAGATATTGAGATATTTTATGAGATATTTGTGACATACTGAGATATTGAGCCATTATAAGTATCTTAATATCTCAGCTCTGGAAGGGTCTCAGAGCCTCCATCTTTGCACTCAGGTCTAAGTCTCATGGCCCTCTATGCAGAATCCAGAGTTTCAAGAAGATTGGAGAAACTTTTTTTTTTTCGCACACAAAAAAAAAAAACGACAGTGGTACCCCTTATGCTTTTTTTTGTGCGGGAAAAGTTTCTGGAAACTCTGGATTCTGATAGAGGGCCATGGGACTTAGACCTGAGTGCAAAAATGGAGGCTCTAGACCCTTCCAGAACTGAGATATTGAGATATTTATGAGATATTTGTGACATTCTAGATATTGAGCCATTATAAATATCTCAATATCTGAGCCCAGGAGGCCCAGAGCCTCCATTTGCACTCAGGTTTAGGTCCCATGGCCCTCTACTCAGAATCCAGAGTTTCAAAGGGAAGATTGGAGACACTTTTTTTCGCACAAAAAAAAACGACAGTGGTACCCCTTATGTTTTTTTTTTTTGTGCGAAAAAAAAAAGTTTCTTGAAACTCTGGATTCTGATAGAGGGCCATGGGACTTAGACCTGAGTGCAAAAATGGAGGCTCTAGACCCTTCCAGAGATGAGATATTGAGATATTTATGAGATATTTGTGACATACTGAGATATTGAGCCATTATAAATATCTCAATATCTCAGCTTGCAAGGGATCTTAGAGCCTCAATTTTTGCACTCAGGTCAAGTCCTGATGGCCCTCTGTCAGAATCCAGAGTTTCAAGAAGATTGGAGAAACTTTTTTTTTTTCGCACAAAAAAATCGACAGTGGTACCCCTTATGTTTTTTTTCTGTGCGAAAAAAAGTTTCTTGAAACTCTGGAGTTCTGATAGAGGGCCACTGGGACTTAGAGCCTGAGTGCAAAAATGGAGGCTCTAGACCCTTCCAGAACTGAGATATTGAGAATATTTATGAGATATTTGTGACATACTGAGATATTGAGCACATTCATAAATACTCTCAATAGTCTTAGCTCTGGAAGGGTCTAGAGCCTCCATTTTTGCACTCAGGTCTAAGTCCATGGCCCTCCTGTCAGAATCCAGTGTTTCAAGAAGATTGGAGACACTTTTTTTCCGCACAAAAAAAAAAAAACGCAGTGGTACCCCTTATGTTTTTTTTTGTGCGAAAAAAAAGTTCTTGAAACTCTGGATTCTGATAGAGGGCCATGGGACTTAGACCTGAGTGCAAAAATGGAGGCTCTAGACCCTTCCAGAGATGAGATATTGAGATATTTATGAGATATTTGTGACATACTGAGATATTGAGCCATTATAAATATCTCAATATCTCAGCTCTGCGAAGGGTCTAGAGCCTCCATTTTTGCACTCAGATCTAAGTCCCATGGCCCTCTATCAGAATCCAGAGTTTCAAGAAAATCAAAATTTTGACCCGAAAAAAAAACGTCAGGGGTACCACTTGATTTTTTTTTTTTCGGGTCAAAATTTTGATTTTCTTGAAACTCTGGATTCTGATAGAGGGCCATGGGACTTAGATCTGAGTGCAAAAATGGAGGCTCTAGACCCTTCCAGAGCTGAGATATTTAGATATTTATAATGGCATACAGAGCTGAGATATTGAGATATTTACAATGGCATAAATGCTACGTGAAATCTCAATATCTCAGCTCTGGAAGGTGTCTAGAGCCTCCATTTTTGCACTCAGATCTAGTCACATGGCCCTCTATCAGAATCCAGAGTTTCAAGAAAATCAAAATTTTGACCCGAAAAAAAAACGTACAGTGGTACCCCTTACGTTTTTTTTTTCGGGTCAAAATTTTTGATTTTCTTGAAACTCTGGATTCTGATAGAGGGCCATGTGACTTAGATCTGAGTGCAAAAATGGAGGCTCTAGACCCTTCCAGAGCTGAGATATTGAGATTTCACGTAGCATTTATGCCATTGTAAATATCTCAATATCTCAGCTCTGTATGCCATTATAAATATCTAAATATCTCAGCTCTGGAAGGGTCTAGAGCCTCCATTTTTGCACTCAGATCTAAGTCCCATGGCCCTCTATCAGAATCCAGAGTTTCAAGAAAATCGAAATTTTGACCCGAAAAAAAACGTAAGGGTACCACTGTCGTTTTTTTTTCGGGTCAAAATTTTGATTTTCTTGAAACTCTGGATTCTGATAGAGGGCCATGGGACTTAGATCTGAGTGCAAAAATGGAGGCTCTAGACCCTTCCAGAGCTGAGATATTTAGATATTTATAATGGCATACAGAGCTGAGATATTGAGATATTACAATGGCATAAATGCTACGTGAAATCTCAATATCTCAGCTCTGGAAGGGTCTGAGAGCCTCCATTTTGCACTCAGATCTAGTCCCATGGCCCTCTATCAGAATCCAGAGTTTCAAGAAAATCAAAATTTTGACCCGAAAAAAAAACGTACAGGGGTACCCCTTTCGTTTTTTTTTCGGGTCAAAATTTTGATTTTCTTGAAACTCTGGATTCTGATAGAGGGCCATGTGACTTAGATCTGAGTGCAAAAATGGAGGCTCTAGACCCTTCCAGAGCTGAGATATTGAGATCTCACGTAGCATTTATGCCATTGTAAATATCTCAATATCTCAGCTCTGTATGCCATTATAAATATCTAAATATCTCAGCTCTGGAAGGGTCTAGAGCCTCCATTTTTGCACTCAGATCTAAGTCCCATGGCCCTCTATCAGAATCCAGAGTTTCAAGAAAATCAAAATTTTGACCCGAAAAAAAAACGTACAGTGGTACCACTGTACGTTTTTTTTTCGGGTCAAAATTTTGATTTTCTTGAAACTCTGGATTCTGATAGAGGGCCATGGGACTTAGATCTGAGTGCAAAAATGGAGGCTCTAGACCCTTCCAGAGCTGAGATATTTAGATATTTATAATGGCATACAGAGCTGAGATATTGAGATATTTACAATGGCATAAATGCTACGTGAAATCTCAATATCTCAGCTCTGGAAGGGTCTAGAGCCTCCATTTTTGCACTCAGATCTAAGTCCCATGGCCCTCTATCAGAATCCAGAGTTTCAAGAAAATCAAAATTTTGACCCGAAAAAAAAACGACAGGGGTACCACTTTCGTTTTTTTTTTCGGGTCAAAATTTTGATTTTCTTGAAACTCTGGATTCTGATAGAGGGCCATGTGACTTAGATCTGAGTGCAAAAATGGAGGCTCTAGACCTTCCAGAGCTGAGATATTGAGATTTCACGTAGCATTTATGCCATTGTAAATATCTCAATATCTCAGCTTGTATGCCATTATAAATATCTAAATATCTCAGCTCTGGAAGGGTCTAGAGCCTCCATTTTTGCACTCAGATCTAAGTCCCATGGCCCTCTATCAGAATCCAGAGTTTCAGAGAAAATCAAAATTTTGACCCGAAAAAAAAACGTAAGGGGTACCACTGTCGTTTTTTTTTTGGGTCAAAATTTTGATTTTCTTGAAACTCTGGATTCTGATAGAGGGCCATGGGACTTAGATCTGAGTGCAAAAATGGAGGCTCTAGACCCTTCCAGAGCTGAGATATTTAGAATATTTATAATGGCATACAGAGCTGAGATATTGAGATATTTACAATGGCATAAATGCTACGTGAAATCTCAATATCTCAGCTCTGGAAGGGTCTAGAGCCTCCATTTTTGCACTCAGATCTAAGTCCCATGGCCCTCTATCAGAATCCAGAGTTTCAAGAAAATCAAAATTTTGACCCGAAAAAAAACGTAAGGGGTACCACTTTCGTTTTTTTTTCGGGTCAAAATTTTGATTTTCTTGAAACTCTGGATTCTGATAGAGGGCCATGTGACTTAGATCTGAGTGCAAAAATGGAGGCTCTAGACCCTTCCAGAGCTGAGATATTGAGATTTCACGTAGCATTTATGCCATTGTAAATATCTCAATATCTCAGCTCTGTATGCCATTATAAATATCTAAATATCTCAGCTCTGGAAGGGTCTAGAGCCTCCATTTTTGCACTCAGATCTAAGTCCCATGGCCCTCTATCAGAATCCAGAGTTTCAAGAAAATCAAAATTTTGACCCGAAAAAAAAACGTACAGTGGTACCACTGTCGTTTTTTTTTCGGGTCAAAATTTAGATTTTCTTGAAACTCTGGATTCTGATAGAGGGCCATGTGACTTAGATCTGAGTGCAAAAATGGAGGCTCTAGACCCTTCCAGAGCTGAGATATTGAGATCTCACGTAGCATTTATGCCATTGTAAATATCTCAATATCTCAGCTCTGTATGCCATTATAAATATAAATATCTCAGCTCTGGAAGGGTCTAGAGCCTCCATTTTGCACTCAGATCTAAGTCCCATGGCCCTCTATCAGAATCCAGAGTTTCAAGAAAATCAAAATTTT